>VRYO01001463.1:79800431-79842125 GCA_009812075.1 Sialia sialis | reverse complement strand
AGTCATATGAACCTCTTACAGAAAAGTTCATCACACAAAATCCAGTGAAGTTTCACAGATAAAGTATTTAAACTGCAGACCAGTAGTATGTGAAGCGATAATCTTGTGTCCCAATTTAACCACTGTGTAGTTTACATGGGACTTTACTGACTAGTGCTGTCTCTACAAACTGTAATCTGAAGTAGTCATTACATATTGTGAATGGAACAAAAATTTAGGCTTACAGATCATGCATATGGCAGGACAGTGTGTAAATTACAGGAGCTACAAGCCTGCCTGCTGAGGCTCCTTTGTCCTTTCTTCATGCGACTCTCATACTTCATGTGAATCTTGCACACTTGGCTGGTGCCTCTCTTCTTCATCTGTAAAATGGAAATCAGAAAATAAATGGGATAGGATGGAGGATGAGAGGCATAGCAGCAGCAATGTGTGACTGCCCAGGAAAGACAGTTGCCTTGTGCATTTCTTGAGTTTTTGTCTAGGAAATACTAAATATGAATTCCATGAACTCTTCCACTATGATGTAAAATTTCATACGAAGTTTTCCATTCTCCTCTCTTCTGCTTTTTCCCCCCTTACCTCTTTTTCTGGGAGAAACTGTGCATTAAACAGCACTGCCTAGTTCTTTTAAAAAGAATGAACTGTGTTTGCATCACAACTCACAGAACATAAAAAAATTCCTTTGTCTCACTGAAGAAAGTATTTTTGTAATTAAATCATATAAATAAACAGACTTCATTAGTTAAAGATTGATATAATGGTTTCATTTTTAACAAGGAAGCTGATCTTATAGCCACAATGTTTTCAGTATAAAAGAATTACAATAAAATACTGGAGAAAATAGCTTATTTGAAAAAGATTTGCTATTGATTTATTCAAACTGTTAACGCTTTAAAAGTGAGGAGTCTGTATAAAAACATTTTGAAGGATGCTATATTTTAAAATACAACTTCTAAAGGGCTACATATATTATAGTTAGTCATGGTTGTGGATAACTGTCAGTACTGTACCTTTCAATGAATTTCAATCTGTATCACTCATACTGCAGATAACTGCTATGCTATTGGTTTTTATAGGAGTTTGTTCTGTGCTTTCCTCCTGAAATTTTATTTTGGCTTTGAGAAACCTATCAGAATGAGAATTTAATGGAAGAAAAATAAGTACTTTCAAAGTAGTTCATTTTTCAGGTTTAAAAACCATATTATGAAAAAACATGATAAATTTTAGTCCAGAGTGGATGGAGGCCTGAGCAACCTTGCCTAGAGGAAGGTGTCCCTGTCCATGGCAAGGAACTGGAACTAGCAGATACCTAAGGTCCCTTCAAAACTGAACCATTTTATAATTCTATGAAATAAAACCCTTGCTCAAACATAGTGATACACCTGTAAATGTTGACAAGCAAAAAGGTTCTGAAAGAGGTATTTTTCTATTTTATTATTTTTTAAAAGTCTATCTCCCTTTTCCTGGTCAGACAGCCTTCATGCACCTTTGATAGTAAGGCATTTTTACATGTCAGGAGAAGCTCCATAGTTTTCAGGGATGTGAGAGCTCTCCTTGGACATGCCTGGCACCCTAAACCAGATTATAAGGCTTCTGCTTCATTCTGCATTAAAGAAAATGTTACTTATACTTCTAGCAATGTAAATAAAGCAAACTCCTGCAACTGTTTCATAAAAGTTTGAAAGAATTAAATCTACTTATTACATCTCTGAGTCATACTGCCTTTTCATGCTAATCATATCAGGTAGAAAGAGATTATTTCAGTGTCGTGAAAGCTGAAAAAACTCTCACCTCATAAAGTGATACTAATTAAATATTTAAAAGTTGACTCTCAATATGAACCAAGATAGTTAGATCTTAAAGTTCAAAAACCATGCAACATTTTTTATAGAACTGTGAATTAATGCCTTTGGAATAGTACCTGGGAGTGATGATGAAAAAGAGAAATTGAGAAGATAATACTTAACATTAAATTTGCTATATTTTTATTATTTTCAGAGGTGCAGAATACATTTTTCGTTTGACATTAGCGAAAGACATTTTTAACTTGAGAACAATTTAACTTGGGCTCCATATGGTGCCTAACCTGCTTTGTCAACAGAAGGCAATGGGATCCATTTTATTGACTGGTAAATATTTTCACTTGTGCGTCTGCCCTCATAGGGATTTATCGTACTGTTTCAGACCTTTTTGTACAGGGTAAAGCTTTTATAACTCTCTCTGCTCAGAGGAGAGATATTGATTATGCAAACTTGCTAAATGTTGCTCACAGTTACAGGGATTCAATAACAATAGCAAATATTGGTTATTTAGTTGGGCCGATCTTTCAGTAAAGGTCTGATGAATCTTTAAATGTTGGGGCTATTTTAAAGTGATTTATTTCAGAACTAGATAATGAAATGGAGTTCTGACTACAGAATGAACTTTATAAATTGACATCATATCCCATTTATATACCATATAAGTTCAAAACAGTTTTTTTATTTCTTGAATTATTTCCAAACCCTGTCTGGCATTTCTTTTTAAATATGGATCTTTCTACTTGACTGAGACTCTTATCATTGGACATCATTTTTCTACTCTATTTGACACACAGTGACATTTAAAGGAGATAAATATCAGGATTCTTAATAATTTAATAGACTAATTTTGGTGTCTCTGAGTTGTCAGTGTTTGAGGGATGCATACTGCCAGCTGGGGGAAAATTTTTTTGCACATTTTAATGGTATACAGAAAATAATGTCAAGAATTACCATTTCTCCAGTGGAAAAAAAAAAATACAAAGCAGGTTTCTTTGTTTAAGGAGATTTTCTAGGACTGGATTAAGTGCCACTGATGCTCCTTTTCTTTTATGATTTTAACATTTTATTCATTTATTAAAGGATTTATTTTTTTTTTAATCTGAAGACAAAATAGGAGGAATGGAGATTTAAATAACATCCTATTTAAGAAACATTATGAAACAGAACAAAATAGTCAAAATTGTCCTGAAAATGATTGTTTTGGGATTTTTTTCATTCTTTGTCAAAATACAGGGCAACACAGTTTTTCACCTGTGAGTCCTAAAGCTGACTGTTTCAAAAATTAAGAAAATCCTTTTGAAATTCAGAAGCTTTGGAATCTTTAAATATTTTTAAATAATAGACATTTATTTCAGTACTCCTTTCTCCCCAGTAGTGACAAGATATAAATCCTTTATAGCCTCATTGTTCTACATCCAAATGCTCTCTATCAATGATTTTTTTATCCTGTTGACATTTGTACTTATTTTCTGGAAGTGTGAATTGTCTAAGAAGTCTCAAGGTGTGTAGGTTTTCTAATTGCAGACATAAAACTGTGCATAATTATTTTTAGCACATTTTTTTCTGCCTTTATTTTCATATTAAAATTATTAGCACAGAAGAGGTGAGTTTATTTAAATTGGCCTTAGCTGGATTATAACTAAAAAAGTAAAACCAAATCTAAGATATATATTAAATAATCACAAAATATCTCATATAATACCTCATACTCTGCCCAGCATAAGAAGTACAAGTCCTCCATATGAACAAATTGTAGTGCTCTGCATGGTTTTCTTCTAAGGGAATTTCTACTACAAGTCAAAGTTATTTCTTCACTAATATTTATTATTTACAATGCAGCACTGTATTGTAACAGATGCACATCTTTTGACTCAGAGACATCAACTCCACCTATACAAATGTATAGATGGGATTTTATGACATGTACCAGCAAGCAGAGAATCTTGTTGCAAAGATAAACATAGGAATCCACAAAGATTCATATAGGGCAGAACACGGGCACTCATCTGCATATACATTACCATGGCTGATGTGTTAGCAGTACTGCTGATTTCAACAAAATACATCATTAAAAAATTTCATTCACATAAAATATAGAAGTATAAACAAATGCCACTGTCTTTAAGCATGCATAATGTGAGGTAAAATTAGAATATCTAGAATATTCTATCTAGAATACTGCAAGTGGTTTTGTTGGGGGTTTTTGTGGTGATTGTTTGGTTTTGGGGGGTTTTTTGCTTCCTTTAATGTTAATTTTCAATATAGAATTTAATTTGATTATAAATGTACACCTCCACTTTTAAATGTTGTGGGGGGTTTTCTCTAAAGCTGAAACATCCAGTATAAATTATTTGACTTGGAAGTAACTATAATTATAGAAATCTTTGGGAGGGCAGTAGTGCTTCTGCTGTTAGTTGGAATACAATTGTCACCCCATTATTTTGTGGTGCTTGAGGCCAGGCACTGCAAGCATTTGGCTCCTGTGGACTCCCACCGTGGGTGTGGAAGGACATTGCTGCTGTAGTTTCATTACACTGAAAACACCAATATGAGTATTACACTGTTCTGTAAACACTCTTGGCTTTGAAATCTCCCTGTTCTTTGAGTTCTTGCTCAAATGAGCATGAATTTGGCTAGAGGAGTGGTTGTAAGTGAGCTCTTTGAGTCTACCATATTCTGAATTTTTATCCAAAGCTGCAAATTTCTTATATTTTGAGTACTAAACTTTATTCCTGAAGCCCACTCACTTATCAGACACAAGACAGAAGGCCGTGTCGAGTCAGTTTGTGGTAATTATGTCTTCATCATGATGCAGACGCCAGAAGTAAAATTTATGCCAGAAGCAAGATTTGTGGGCACAGAGCAGTATCACATTTTCAGAGTTCCCTTTTTGCTTCATCAGGAGACATCTGAAAGTACTTAAAGTCCTTTTTGTTACATGTTAATAGCACCAGATGATCACCATAGCACCAGTGATAAGTTTATTGTCTTCGAAGCTACAACCCACTAAAAATAGCTTGAAATTAAGTTCTTCAATATGGCACTACTGATTTTTTAAGTACAAGAACTTGACGGTGGTTCAAGGAGGATGTAGAAAATAATTATATAGATCACTTTTATACTTGAACTTTCCTTTAAATTTGTTGTTGATATTTCCCATTGCAGAATTTGAAGAAGGCCATATCATGTAAATATCCTAAAAAAAATTACTCTGTGCAAATGAAGGGTAAAATAAGCTAGGATTTTTAATTGTTATTATATTCCAAATAAAAATTGGGTTGATTTGTAACAATTTTGAAAGCACAGAATTTTCAAGTCAAGTCTTAAAATAATTATCTGGTCTCATATGAACAGCCAAGATAGGCCCTCATACTGCACAGAAGCAAAATGATAAATCTAATCAATCACCTGTTGCATATGGAGAAGAAATCACAGATACTACTAAAATATTCAGATTGCATATCTACCAGCTAAACACAATTCTAGTAATTAATATAAATGTCTAAAGTAGTATCCAAAAGACCAATAAACAGGACTGTGACCTGATAAATTGCAGCATCCAGGTTAGTGTCTCTCTGACAGCAAAGATTCTTCATCATTTGAGGAACAGCAAGAGTCGATACATAGAATAAGTCCTGCACTTTGCAAAATAAATAAAATTACATGATTTTTGATATTTATTTCCTTTTAAATAGCCCATAACTTTACTTGAGTGTAAACCAGTGGGAAATCCTTGGAGAAGCAATTCTTCTAAGATACAGTTCCTCTTTGTAAAGAATTTACATCACTAAAATTTCAGATACATGTGAAATCACAGACCTAAAAGAAGCACTTGTAGACTTACTATATTTATTGCATAAACTAACTCTTACCTTTGCTACTGTATTTTCTACCATTATTTCTTGAAGATTTTTTTTTTTAAACAAGTGTCTCTTTAGACTTTTATTGTGAAATGAAATGTAAAGAGCTTCATTGTTGTTGAGGAATCCATTTGGTGCAGGTAGCTTGGAGTGCAGCTGCAGGCTGAGCTCTGGGTGGGAGGCCCAGGCAAGGGGCAATGAAATGCTGACCCTGTGCAGGACAAAGGTCCTGGGACCTGTTCCTCAGCCAGAGGATTGGACTCTCAGAGACACCGCTGGAGCTGAGGACATCAGACTTTCCTGTGCTTAAACTGGGAATGTATAAAAGCCCAGGGTGTCCTTTATTTGGGGTCCTGCTCAGAGGCACTGGCTTGAGCTGATATTTTCTTATTTAGTTATTGCACCAAGATTTAATTATTTTAAGACTCAAGAGGTCTGAGAGACTCTGCTATGGAACATCTAAGGTTGAAGGAAACCTGGTCTGCCTGTGAGTGAGGGGTGTGTAGGGAGCTTAGCAGGGCACCTGGCAGCTCATGGAAGCCTCACATTGTGAAAGGGCTGCGGTCCCAGCCCAGGCAGTGAAGGTGTGACTGCCAGATTGGCACCCGGATGGTCAGACAGGCAAGTTTTGTAGACATGAACCCACTTCTGCCTTAGTTTAGACACATTAAAGATCAAAAGAATCACTATACATGCATTGGAGACTTGTAGATAATATGTAGTAGCTGTTAATATATTAATATTTGGTGTATTAGAGGAAGCACAGTATTATTTTGTGTAAATGAAGAGCACTGCAAAATATACAGTAAACCCTAAATTAACTGTGGCTGTACCCTCTGAAGTGCTTCCTCTTCCTTGTATTTGGAATATTAATTTAGGATTTAATTCTGAACTGTTTACTTGTGTAACTTTAAGCTTCTTTCTATTCTAGCATGGGGAGGATGCAGTATCTCATAGCACTGCAGCACAGCTCAGAACTTAGCTTAGCAATTCACATGCCACTTTTAAAACTTCCCATAAACTTGACTGAAATATACCACAGAAAACACAAGGTAGGCCATTGCTTACTACTGTGGGTAATGCCATAATCTTCAATGAAATTATTCATACAGGTAAAAGTAGCATTTCCTGAGCTGATCTCATGATGGACCATAAATTCTTCAATTTAGCAAGCCTTAAAAATGGAAAGGGCATTGTAAATGAGAACAGTTAATGCTACTTTATCATCACCACATTATCATGGTCAGGGGTTTGTTTTTGTCTGTGTGCATTACACATAGTTACAAAGATGTGTATGATTCTTTTATCTTTAATAAATGCTCAATTATATTAGGAATTGGAGAAAGAAGACACGGCAAGTTTTCCTACAAACAAGCAAGATGAGAAATACTAGTAGACCTAGTTCCTAAAGTAGCAGTTTCTGTTGAAAGTAAACGACTGTTTCAGCTTTGAAAACAACTCAAAAGCCAAAGTGATCAGGACAATTTATGGTCTCTTCCAATCTTCCTACTCACTCTGGCAAAGTACATTTGACAGAGGAACTTCTACGCCAACCACATAAATACTGGGAATGGAATTACACTCACAGTTGTATCAGTCACTGCAAATCAATTGGGAAAAATGGTTTGTGTAAACACAGTAAATCTCAAAATGTTGTCCTCCAATTCCACTCTTCTTCTGCTTTAGTAGAAGTGCAGAACATGAAAGATGTCCAGTGAATTGAAGTTTGAGTGGGTTCTGCAAGCAAGAATGGTGAATTGGCAACAGAAGCCAAAAGCACTTGGTGCTGCTTTTTCTGAACACCTGTTCATGTGCTTCACAGATCCCTCTGGAATCCCATAAACTATGTGATCTGTATGATAAAAGCATGCAATTTAAAGATAAAGATTAAGGATAAAATGAAAAACAAAACTTATTTCAAAGGGCTCAAACAATGACAATTATAATTTCTCTTCGGAGCAGATTCTTAGAATTTGACTGGATTTAATTTTAGGGGTACAAAATTGGCTTTATGCAGGCTGAATTAATTCCAAGCCTCAGAATATTTTTATTTTTTTTCTTGGTAAAAATGTTACATATCCCTTTTATTTTACTTTCTCTCCTTACAGATTTATATTTCCTTTTGTTTGATTTCTCCATATCTTACTAATTACCTAAAGAGAGATCACTACTAGGCATAGTATCAATCATATGAAAAATGTTTCATGCAGTACCTTACTTTCTTGCATCAAGGTTTTGGTGAGGTGATATATTAACTACTCTACCGTGACAGTAAAGATAAAAGAGTAATGGAGAAGTCACTAGTTGTCATTACAACATCAAATTATGAAGATTCAACATGATTGCTCCTGGAGAAGAAAAAGGAATGACATGTCCTTTCCAAAATACAATTATTTTAGGCAAGAGTCACACACAAAATCACAAGGCAAGACATGCCTTGAATTTCTGGACTGTGCTACCTGACTTACCACATCCAATTGCCTGAGTATTTGAATAGGAGAAAATATTGGTAAGCTCATTTTATCTACTGTACTCTAGAAAACCTGTGGAAGCCTGTAACGATATGCCCTTACCCTCTTGGCTAGGAAAAGGAGGAAGAGGCAGACCTCTTTTCTGAAGGAGAACCAGTCCCACTGACAGTTTGTCCTCCCTTTTGAGAAGGTAGAGGGTGGGTCTCACCTCTTTTCTCTCTTGGTCTTTTCGTGTCCCCTGCCAGATGAGAAGAGAAAAAAAGCGAAATAGTGGGAGTATATTTAGGACATCTTTCATTCTATTCAGAGGATAACGTTAATCCAAGGAAGAAAAATGAGGAAAATTTGGAGAACTATACATTTCCTAGTCACACTTTTCCTGATGTTGTTTTTCTTGCTTGATTTGCATTTTTCATTACTCAGTGGAAAAACAGAGAGTTGGAAAGATGGAAAAGGAAGGCTGCCTCTGCTGTTAAGCAAGAGGAGTTAGAGAAAAAGGAATCCTTCTACTGTCATCATGCAGAAAGTGATAAACATTGCTACCGGAGTGACTGTTTGTTCAAGGCTTCTAATTTCTACTCCCTTTCAGCTGATAGGATTGATTTTTTTTTTTTTTCAAAGCCAAATCACTGCTATGTTGCTAAATCGGTAAGCAAGCCTTAGATGCTTTGTATTAGATATTTGCATTTGCAACAAAACAGGGCTGCTAAGCATGGGGATCTGTCTGTAATGTGTAGGTAACTTTTATTGTTTTCCAAGTATTCTTACTTTTATGTGTATAGAGAGAAAAGGTTGGAAAACTCTAATTAAAATATTAGGTACTATTCCAACCTCTCCATATCAATTGTAACAATTAATGTGGCTAAAAGTCAAGTGAGAAAGAAAGGTGTCTTCACATGATAGATAAGCTACCTCATGATACATGAGTTATTCTTTGATAAAAACTGGAATTTTTCATATGGTCTGTTCACCTTTGTCACAACATCTGTATCTCCATTTCTCGCAATCTTTCATTACTTTTTTTCCTCCCACATTATGGTGAATGCTGACTTACATCTGTGAATCAGTTTAAAGGCTTTAAACCCATTTCAGCATATATTGCCCATGGAATGTGTGCTCATGGTTTGTTGCTGGAATAGGAGGTCATTTCCCTCCGTCACTTTTATCTTTAAGGTTGATCTCCTCCATAGTCAAATAGCTTTGAACTTAAATCAAGAGGTTTAGCACCACAAGAGGGTAACAGCACCTATATAAGATTTGAAAATGTTAAATATCATAGATATTTTCAGAACATGCACTCCTACAGTGCCCACTGTGTGTTCCATATTGATGTTCAACAGCACAAGAGATGTCTTGAGAGACTACTTAGAATAGAAACTAGACAATGTTAAAGGAATAAATTAGGTTTTTATTAAGAGGCCTTAAAAGGATGCACCTTGGGCAGTACAAGAGCCTGGCCAAGGCTACACCCAAGAGGACACCTGGTCACGAGTTTTCACACTTTTGTAAGTTTTGGTCCATTTACATATTGGGGTTAATTGTCCAATTACAGCTTCAGGTTGTGAAGTCCCATCCTTCCAGATAGCTCTCCTCAATTTGGTGTTGTTTAAACTTTTTAGGCTGAAGCTGCAATGGAGTCCTTTGTTCTCAGGCTGGAAGAGGATTGTTTTGTCTAACTAAACTGTGAAGAGAACTTGCTAACTCTTTATATGAAGTTTTGAGTTATATACTAATGCAGTACAGAATCTGGGGAATATAAAAGCTAAAACTTAAGGCATCAGAAGGATTGCTGTCCCATTGCAGTAAGCCCTTGCTGCACTACTCAGAATTTCTCGTGACACACCTTATCAATGGGGAATAGTGAACAATTCCAGCTCACAGCTGGTCTCATTGCCATACTTGCTGTGTTGCCCATGAAACAGCACTCCACATGGAAAGGAAATGTCTGCTGTGTGAAAACTACACAGAAATCCTGATAGCCATGTATGACCACATCTGCTAGTCCAATGTCACAAATCCCTGGTATCAGGATGGTAAAAGCCCTTCTTTCATCAGCAATTTGATGATAGTTTCCAACACCACAGGCTTTTATTGCACATTGCAGTTAGTCCAGAGTAGTTTCAGTTGTCTGAAAAGAGGAGAGGAGATGCAGCATTTCAGGAGAAATCTCTTAGCTGCAGAACAGGAATAGAAGAAAGTAATTAGGAATTGAAAACAGAGTGACCTTCAAATACTTTTTTCCTGTCAGTAAAAGCAGGCTGCATGCCTCCTTCTGAAATACTTGCTAGAATTTCAGTGCAGTGTCACAAATTTAAACAGAAATTTGCATCCAACAAGCATAGTATGACTAATTTATAAATTCAACTGGAGACAGCATCCATTAGAGAAGGTGCCTATCAATATCTTATTGGCGATTTGTGTACCTGTTCAGGGGGCATAGTGACAGAATCTGAAAACACTCCATATGACTTCAGCGGCATGATAATCAAACTGGGTGCAGGATGTGTTCTGTCATACACAGGTATCTAATCATGCTGGACTGTGAAAAATAGCCCAGTACAGTGATATATATTCCTTGTTCCCTTCCCCAGAAGCAAACTAAGTTATGAGGTTAACAAAACAAGCACAAAAGGTATACTGTGACCTTTCAATACAAGTGTTTCACGAGGAACTATTTGTTAACTGCCACTGGGATTGAGTGCTCCAGAGCGTGTTAAGCCTTGCCAGCCCACTGGATTCACTTCTGTGGATCAGAGGCTGAACATGACAAATATGCCTATCAATGTATTCCTTGGAGCTACATGTGTTTCTATATTTTCAGGATCAGCAACCTTGTTAAGTAAGAAGTTATGGGAACTATGTATACAGGGTGTTGTAACAAACTATTGTCGCAATATAAGGTTGAATGTTCCATTTATTTATACATTTTAGGGAGAAGGAAGGACAATTTATATTTTAAACAGCTTGGCTATAAATATACTGTTATGCCAAGATAAATGGTTAAAACAGTGGTTATAAATTTTGTTTTGGCATTGCAGTAAATTGTGTATATTCCTTCCTGAATGTATGTGTGAATTAGCATTTTTATGTATTCATAATGTGACCTTTATGTTTTAAACTTTCTTTAGGAAATAGTCCTCCTGGAATCTGTTTAGATTTCACTAAGTCCTTACTGAGATGTCAATAGGTAAGGTATCTGTCCTCTAATATTTAATCCAGTAGCTTCTGCAGTCCTAGAAACCCTTCAAAATTTTCTGTCAATGCTCTTTCTGACTTGAAAAAATCAGAAACAAAAAAAGCCAACCAACCAACCAACAAACAAACAAACAAAAAACCCACAAAAAACCCCCCAAAACCTCTGGGAAGGAGTACAAGGCAAATCCAACAACAATACTTTGTTTTTCCCTTAATTTCCCATTCTGAGTCAATGTGGCAGTGAGCAGTTCAGATGTACAAATACTTGAGTCCTCTTTTGTTTGTATTCCATTGATGGGTATTAATTTTGTTTGTCTTCCATTGGTGGCGTATGGAGCAAATCCAGAGCCTTTTACATGTGCCCACATGAAAGCACTCAGGAAGTGCACCTTCCACAGAATACATATGTTATGAAAACAGGCAACTGTACTGACCTCAATTTCCTTACTGGATGCCACAAATCTGTCACAGAAAGATAATTGGGCTCATATTTATCTTCAGTGATATTACATTAACCATCTTAATAAAAATAATGGAGTTTCAACTGACCCTCATTTCAGCATCTGTCAAGCAACCAAATGGGAAGCAGATTAATACAAAGATATGTTGTGGGTGGTTTTATGTTTGTTTGGGGTTTTTTTGGTTTTGTTTGTGCTTTTGTTGTTGTTGCTTTTTTAAATTACTTAAAAGTCTTTGCTATACTATAAAAGGGTATGTTATGACTGCTGTTATTTGTGTTACATGTGAAATGCATTTGAAAGGTCACGTGTTACTGATGAGCTCATTGTTTATAATTAAGAAATATTTGACGAACTCTGAACAAATACTTATTTATTTTCAGAATATTAGCTAAAACATTAATTATTTTCACCTATTAGAGCATCCTAATGAGGAACTAATATTAATTCATCTAACAAAGTTCACTTTTATTTGAGACACTCACCAAGTTAATCACTACACTCCCTTCATTAACATTTCAAATCTCATTAAAATGTAAATGGGATTTTTTTTTTTTTGCATATTAGAGGGTATTTATTGGCATTCATCACAGTAAGTACTTCAGTCTTCATTAATTATAAAGAATATAATAAATAGTCATTTACTTTTGTGAAAACAGCTGGTTAAAGGTTGTTTTACTTATGCTTTCTAGCACTGCAATCAAAATGGATGATTCTTTGTATAGACACAATTCATTCTCAGTGCTGCACTAGGTGGCATGCAAAGTGGAGGAGACTGTAACAAGGGTTCCCATTCGTCATGCAGCTGTGCATGTGCAAGGGAAGTACCTGGAAGTAAAGGACTTTTTCTAACCAAAAAGATACTATTCTACATGTTTCCTCCCTCAGTTTAGATGGGAAAGGTTATCATAGGCCCTTATGTCACCAGGCTCTGATGAGCACGCCCTACTTGTAAAAAGATAGTTAAGAACACTTAAAAAAACCTCAAACAAAAAACCAAAAAACAACATAAATAAAACTAATAATCAGATCTATTGAAGTGTTGTCATATAGATGCCCTTTACACCATTCCTCCCCTCTCTCCTTGCCCCCATCTCTCCTCTCTCCAAAATTAATAGGTGAACAGCTGTTTAATCTCTGCTATAGATTTGTAGCTCCTTCTTATTTTCAAGACGTCCATGGTTAGGAGGATAGGAACACAGAGTGGCCAGCACTAGATAAGGGCCAAGTGTAGCTAAAGATCATAGACACTAGAGATTCCTGGGGTTCTGGTAGCAAAGTGGGAAACAAAACACCTCACCAGCTCCCACAGTTTGGACACACAGTCTCTTTTTGTGAGTTCTGGTGCTTAGTGCAGATATTTACTATCCGTTTACTTGACAAGCTATTAAAGAAACTATACATAATTTTTTTGGTCTTGATCAGATCATGTGAGATTTGTTTTGCTCAAACATAACAGGTTTCTAAAAGAAATTGTTTTCTGCTATCATTTTAATATAATAAAGAAACAAAATTTAAGTATAACATATAATACTTGACCTTCTCATATGTCACCTTTTCCAGTCCTGCATGTATCAGACAATTCTGTACCAAAGTAAACCATATAAATACGGAGATGAAGGAAGGAGAAGATAAAAACAAGAAACTGAGACGCATAATAGTATTAAAGGAAGTGTTTTATGCACATGAGATACTGCAACCAGTTTTATGCCTGTCATAATTACTGAGGTATCAGCTTCAGAACAAAAGCATCTCTGGTAGGATTGGTTAAAATGATATTTCAATTAGTGGCTCAGAGTGTATGTCACTCAGTAACTGAGGGACCTACCACAGTTTCAACAGTATAATGAAGATTCCCTCCCTTTCAGGAAGACTGTTGTTAGAGGAAAGGCATGAAGCTGATAATGAATTCCCCCAAGTACCTGTAGTAAAGAGATTTCACATCTTTGAAAGAATCCCACTGGTGCTCTCTCACTTGTTCTTGTCAGGAAAAGTCACTAACTTCTGTAAGAGAGTTTGGGAGTTGGTGTGTTTACAACTAAAAGGAATGGAGCAGAGAAAAATGTATGTTTTTCCACTAAGGCAGAGTTTTCACTACTTGTTCTTGTTTTGCACCAATTCTTTCTTTTCTTATAAATTCATCAAAGAATAAAATAATTTGGTTGCTTGTACCTGGATTTGGTGAAAATTTTTTTATTTGACATAATTTGAACAGTTATTGTAGCCAGCAAAAATAAGGAAACCTAGTACATAACCATGAAAAAAATATTAAAATCATGCCATTAGTTTTGGTAATGAAGTTAAAGATCAGTTTGCTTGCTCTTTAGCTTGATCAGTCCTAGTGCCAGACAGCTGCTCACAGTAAATGGGAATAATCAATATGAAGTGACACAAATGTGGCAATGACCATACCATTTTCATGTGTGAGCCTTCCAAGAAGATCAAATCTGGTGTGACTATATATGTGGATCTTGAAAAAGCATTACGTGGACTCGCTTGAGAAAATATTAGCCCAGGAATGTCTGTGTTCCCTCATCTGTCTACAGAGTAGTGTCTTCCCATGTCCATGATGTACTCTTTCCAGATACTTTTTCCCTTTTTTACACTGAATAATTGAGATTTTTTATGGTCTTCAAGACAAATCTTTTTCTTAATTTTAAATATAACCTGTGTGAGTGTTTTTTTGCTTCCATATTACTCAATTAGGTATAAATCCTAAGGGTATGTATCTGTAAGTATATAAAGAGGTATGTGAGATTGAAGAAAACATTTCTTTACAGATTACTGGATTTTTTTTTCAGTACACAGGAAATTCTGGTCATGACTTAATCTGCTTGAAACAAAATCTTTTAAATGGAAAATATATTGGCAACAAAATTCTCTCCTCCAATTTATAGAAGAAAATTGATTGGTTTTTGGGGGTGGGTTTTTGTTAGTTTGATTTTTTAATTATTTTTAAATTAATGTGAGGTGAATGGCTACTTAGGCTATCTAAAGTTGTCTAGGAAATGCTGTTTAGAAGGATATGTAGAGGGATTCCCAGTCCTTAAGCCTACCACAAGCTTCTGAGGCTCGAGCTCCCAGTTTCTGTAGCAAAGAGCCTGAACAGCCTGATACCTTTATTTCTTGTGACTCCATAGGTGCTTCTAACCTGTGGAAAGGCTGAAAGACAATACTGCTGAAATTGTGTGCTCCTTGCCTGGGGGGCATTTGGTTTCTATGATGGTTGCTCTAAGATAAAAGGTCTCTCCACCTAAAGGAAGCACAACATGTTTCTGCCTAAAAATGAGTGATGCCAATGCATCCAGGCAAAATTTTAATTTGAGATATTAGAAATGCAACATTTTTTGTCTTGTAATAAAGTGACACGTTCCACAGCAGTTGTTTTTTCCTGAAAGTAGCCAGCTAGTTTTGCATCTAGCAGACTGTCAGTATTGCAGTGTTCAGATGGTACAGTGCAATCATACGGTAGCTAACGGAGAAAGAAGAAATTGTGAAGAGCAGTTAAGAGGCTGTCAGAGAATATTTTCTATGACCAGAAGAATGAGTAACATCTCCTGTTTGTTCTGGTTTTCATTTTCTTTCTTTTCATCTTCAGTAGAATTCCTGAAAAATTGGTAGTTCTTTCTGATTTCTGAGTTTTTTGATGGTGATCCAAACTAGTGTGTTTCACATTTTGATGTGAAGCCCTTAGATGTAGGATTTGATTTTGGAATTTGGACTGTTAATCAGATCTGACAGCACCCTTATGCTTCCGTGATTGTTGTTAATTTGTAGAAAAACAAAGGCTAAGCCGTGTTCTGCAGCACATATGTGAGGGAAACAGCATTTTTTTTGTCTCTATGCAATCCCCATTCTATCATCTTCTGTAAAACAGGCAAAGAAGGATAAGAAAGTCAATGTTGCATCACTCCTATGGCTGAGAATCAAAATATCTGCCTTGAATTTTCAGCACTGTTGCTGATCTGCAAAGGAAATAGGTGATCCTTTCCACAAAGGGCATTCAGCTTGTCTTTGGAGTTTGGCTACCTTTGTGCATTTGTCAGCAGTCCCTGCTTCTACCCAGCAATGGGCTGCTGACATCTTTCTCCCAGGCTTAGGCAGAGTTTCCCTCTTTGCTTTTTGATTAGAGGGCTTTTGTGGTTCCTGAGCTTCCTCTGGGACGCAACTCCCATTACAGGGCTATACTTCAAAGGCCATGACAGAATTCTTGATTTTAAAATAAATGTGATTTTCCCCCTAGTCAAACTTTTCAATATCCTGACAGAGCCCAAGGATATTAAAATATAACATAACAGAAAGAGAGTAAACTGCTTTATTCAGTCAAGCAGGCTCTAGTGTAAAACCAAAACCAAAGTACTAAGCATTCACCCATCCTGTTGAAAAAATTAATTGTATCAGATAACATGATAGAAATAACAACAGGAAAGATTTAAATCTATGTTTTGAATGCCTACTTCTAAAAAGTCCTTTGTTATAAAGAAAAGAAATGCTAGTATTTTTTAAAGCAGCTGAAACACATTTTCTAATCAACTCATAAAGAAAGGGAATAGTGAAATTAAATTTGGTTATAGTTTTGGTTATGTTGGTCTGTATGACATACATTATGCACAACTTTGTTTTTGTTTGTAAAAGTGGATATGGTTACCCTTCCATCTGTCTATCCTTACTAATAAGACAAGTGTTGACAGTTACCAGAAAATGTAGAAAATAGTAGGTAGAACAGTGATAAACAAGAAAAAAATGCTTTTATTCCTTAAAGCATTCTGCATTTAATGGATCTAAGTGAGTTTCATTTTAAAGTGTGTTTTACATGTTGACACCACTTATTATAGCAGCTGGTTCTTTGTCAAATTGGATGATATTCAAAACAGAATTTTGCTGTTCTTTTTCTTCTTGCCATCTGTTGCTGTTATAGACATTTTTCAAGAAATAGCTTCTAAATTAATTAGGTCATATGGTAAATGTGCTCTTTTTATGAAATGTTTAAAATTAAAAGCATAAGGAAAGTTATGATGTAACTTAATTTTATAGTATAATTTGATTTCTATACAAATTTTCTATTAAAAAAAATGAACAACAAACATTTATTTTTAGATATGTGTTGAACTGGTATAGGTTGTGATTTAATCTCATAAGAAATCTGATTGCTTACAAACCGGTAATTCAGTTTGCTATTTGAACAGCAGGCAAATTGTTTAAAATTTAAAATTAGGTGCTGAAATACAATGAAAGAAAAACAGTGGAAAAAATATGATCCTGAAATCTGCTTCTGTTATACAATCTGAATCTTATTTCACGTGTGCTTCAGCCTCATTGAGCAAAGGAGATAAATTGCTTTAGATCCTGTGCTCAGCAAATATTACCAGCATATGTGCTTCTAAGTATGCAAATAGCTCCTTTGACCACACTCTACCTGACTTGAATTCCTACATAATTTAATTATTTTAAGAATCAACTATGAAATTATACTGGAGAGGAGAATTACACAAGCAGAAAATTAGAGGTTTTTGTGTCTCTTTCTATCACAGCTAAGCATCTTTTTGAAAGGAGAGATAGGATTAGTCTGGATATTTAGGGTCTGACCAAATAAATATATTTCATCTCCAGAGAGTGTACCCTGAGACTAAAATGAAGCACAAAGATGCAGAAAATGTGTGTGAACCTGTTGCAAAATACACTGTCATACTGCTCAATAAAGGAAGAGTCCAAACCAAGTCTCTGCTTTCTAGTTTTTAAACACTTGCCATTGCAACTTTAAACATAGTTTTACAGGAACATTTGCAATATATACCAAAGGAGACAGTATGTCTGAGTTGGAACCAGCTTCTTGGAACACTGCTCACATTGTATGCATGACCTCAGTCAGTACCCAAGGCTGCCTTTGTAACGCTTTCTGCATACCAAGAAACAAAAGGTATGTGGCAAATCCCCTATGAGTTGTTCCTCATTTGCAATACTTGATAAATGCCATTAATGGACTCTCAGAAACTGATGCATGTTCCAGATTTTGATCAATATTTGGCCTCTAATTATTTTTTTTTTTAGCAAACAACTGACTGAGGGCAGAGATTCACTCAACAGGCACACCTTCATAGAAGATGGAATATGTTGCAAAGGCTAAATGACCAGCCTGGTCAATTGATCCTTTAGTCACTATTTCCAGCCATCCTCCATTTAGTGAAAATACTGCCTCTGTAGCAGTAACTAATGTTTCTTACCAATTAGTACATATTAATTGTCATAGTCCGTATACAAACATGGGCAGGCAACATCCTTCTAATCTCTGGCTAATAGTTAATTTAAAGACAGGGTTACTTTTGTCCTGCTTAAATAATTATTTAACAACTGGTGAAGTGTTAGATGAGAAAATTATTGTACTGAGTCTAGCAGTGTTTAAAAATGAAGTAAGATGGGAGAGAAACTTCTAGTAGCATCAACTCTGAACAACACCAGTACACAAAAACCTTTGATTCATTTGCAAAGCCTATGTTCATTGTTTACCGATTGAACCCAAAAGGATTTATTGAAGTCTTGTTCTGCTAAGCAGAAATTTTGGAAATGCAAAAGTCAAGAGATCTGGATCCTGCTGTTCAGAGTTCAGGTAAAGACAGATAAGCACTTAAGCCTTGAGATTTGAACTCCAGACAACCGAGAATGAAGAGTCTGTTGGGTCAGGCTCAGTCTCTTGCTCCTCAAAGATCCCTCTCATGTAATTTCTGCTTCGCATTGGTGAAACTGCAACTTTAAAGTGCTTTGTGGTTTTTCACTCCCATTTCTTCTGATGGAACACTGTTAAAGGAATTTATTACTCTTGTGGCTTTAAATCATGTTCCAATTATCAGCCTAAATTCCTCATGGCCAATTTATTCCCATTTGAGCTGTACCAACGTTGTTCTTTAGCTTAAATAGTTCTCGCTCCCGGGAGTTTTATTGCCCCAATCTATTAGATTTAGTCTCTTTAGTCTTTGTGTTGCTTGCTAATTTTCATTACGATAACTTCATTATTCCCCAATGATCTTACTAGCTTTTCTCTATATACTTACAGACATTTGATCGGGTTTTTGTTTTGTTTTGTTTTGTTTTGTGTTTTTTCTAACAAATTATTATCACTATATACAAAAACTATATCAGCCTGTATTCAGAGGTCTGCAGGTGACACACAGAATAGTCCTAATTAGCAGTCCAAATTTGAACAATAACATGAGAACTCATCACTGCATGTGGTTTTACTGATAATACAGCAAATATTTCAAGAGCTACAGATAGTGTGCCAGTCCACAACAATCTGGATTTTGGATGTATGCACCAGTTAATATAAATTCTTAACACTATCTTTAATGGCATAAATACTTTCCTGTTAGGCTTGAAATACACTACCTGATTCATTGCTCTGTATAGTTTTACATATATATATATTCACACATAAATTATACATATATATATAAGTAAAATACTAATAAACACACACAGATATACATATATATACATGTGTGTGTTTATTAAGTATATAATGAAAATTTTACTATTTCAGATTTATAATTTTCCTATTGCTAAGGGGTTTTTATGGTTTTTCCTCATTCACTGACATTTGTAATCAATGAGCTTCACAATGCTTCTTGTTTGTCCACATGTGCACAACCTTCCATATAATAATACCGAATTTTGCTGGATTTTGCGGTTGGACTTGATGGTCTTAAAGGTCTTTTCGAACTTAAAGGATTCTATTATTCTCTGAACCTCAATCCATCTATACTAATTCAGTCTTCAAGGTCTTCTTGTTCTGTCTCTGGTTTTCTCATCGCCTTTTCCACTGGAATATAGCCTTACGCTGTCAGCACATTTTATTAGTCTGATTCTTCTTCTGTGCCATGGACAGCAATAAAAATACTAAAAATTATAAATATCCAGCCTCTAAGTTAGGGAACTGTCCTGGTCACCTCCTGTCAGCCAGCCGCTGTTCTTTCACCAAAATCTGACCCCTTAGCTACTTCTGCATTTAGACCTTCTTTATTGACCCTTAATTTAAAAAAATAATGTCCCATGAGGAGCTATGAGGTAATTTTCTGAAGTCCAGGTAGGTTAGTTATATTACATTTCCCTTGTTACTGTATTGTCTACTGGGAGTCAATAGCATATCTGCAGTGTAGTCCTTGTATGGACTTTCCTGCCGCTCATAAGAGTGAAGACATTTTCAACATTCATATTAGATGTCCTTTAGTTTTCTTAATAACTCTTCTGTTACAGGTGTCTGGCATTTCAGGAAGGATTTCTTATATTCCTGAAACACTCAGTAAATTCTGTTCTTTACATAACATTACTCTACCAGTTCAAAGGAATCAGACAAGAAGTGATAACCAAGTATATAGAGTTTCCAAGACTTCCCATCTCACTAAGGTGGGAAGTAAGCATTTTTCAGACAGAATGAATATTTGTAAAAAATATTTTCCTTTTCAGAAACCAGGTTTGTTTTTTTTTTTTTAATTTCAAGTGTTTAGAGTACAATTTTGTTTCTCTGGAACAGTCTTCCATCTGCAGTTTTACTGTTTTTTTTCATGGGCCGGCTTTTTGCAGTGGGGAGCCACAGAGATGGCTCCTGTGAGAAGCTGTTGGAAGCTTCCACCATATCCAGCAGAGCCAATCCCAGATGGCTCTGAGGATGGAAATGCTGCTGGCCACAGCTGGGCCAATTAGAGATGGTGATAACACCTCTGTGATGACATATTTAACAAGAAAATCAAAACTAAGTGCACACAGTTTTTTCTAACCAGAGAAGAGGAACAGGTGAGAACATGGGAGGGAAACATCATGGAGACACCAAGGTCAGGGCAGAAGGAGGGCAGGAACTTCTCCAGGCACTGGAGCTGAGATTCCTCTGCAGCTGTGGTGAGACCATGATGAAGCAGCTGTGCCTCTGCAGCCCTTGGAGATCCACTGGGAATGCAGAGATCCATCCACAGCCCATGGGGATCCAGGGGGATGCAGAGATCCATCCACAGCCCATGGGGATCCACAGGGAATGCAAAGATCCACCCACAGCCCATGGGGAAAGTGCCCATGTTGGAGCAGGTGGATGCCTGGAGGAGGCTGTGATCCAGTGGGAGATCCAGAGGAGAGAGAGGACCCTGCTTCCAGAAGCAGCCTGTCCTTGGGGGACTGCACCCCATGGAAAGAGTGACCCACACCACAGCAGTTTTGGGGACTGTGTGCCCAAGGGAGGGGCTCACACCAGGGAATTTCACACAGAACTGTCTCCTGTGGGAGGGACCCGACATGGGGAAAGGACTCCTCTCCCTGGGCAGCAGAAGAAAACCTGAAGTGATGAACTGATCATAACCCCCTTCCCTGGCTCCCTGTGCTGTCAGTGGGAAGCAGAGAAGGGTTCAGGGAAGAAAAGGTGTTTTTAAGGACTTATTTTATTTCTCATTATACTCATTTATTTCTGTTAGTAATAAATTCATTTTGCAACTTCAAGTTGAGCCTGTTTTGTCATTGGAGTGTTTCTCTGAGTCCTTATCTACACTCATGAACCCTTTGTTATTTATTTTTTTTCTTTTTTCTCTCCTCTACCCAGCAGGAGGACGGTGAGTGAGCCACTCTCGTGGGTACCTGGTGTTGGGCCAGTGTCAAACCACAACAGCAGTGGAAAGTCTGCCTATTACAACATGCCTGGATTGGTCAGGGTTTGTGGGGGTTTTGGCTTTTTTGTGGGGGGGGTGAGTTTTATTTTCAGGGGGGATGAGGGTTATTTTCTGTTCTTTCTTGTTTGGTTGGTTTATTTTTTTGTTAATTTTTGGGTTTTTGTTTGTTTTTGTGGGGGTTTGGTTTGGTTTTCATTTGTTTGTTTTTGGTGGGGGGTTGTTTTTTTTTGATTGGGTTTTGGGAGTTAGTTTTGGTGGTTTGTTTGATTGTTTGTTTGTTTGTTTTGGGTGTTTTTGTTGTTTGTTTGTTTGGGGTTTTTTTGTGTTGTTGGGTTTGGATTTTTTCCCCCTGAAATGAAAAATATATATTTTTTTGCATATAGTTTCATTACAAAATCTTATTCTACCAGCAGGCCTTCTTACCAGGTGAAAGCAAAATTATTTTAGCTATAAAGTACTACAAATACCATAAGGAGATATGAATGGACTTCTAACAAAAATTTTACTCTTATAGGGAATAAAAATATTTTTAATAGCAGATGAAATCTATCATCATTTTATCGTGTGGCTGAAGTGCACTAATAGCCACTGCAAACATTCATGAATGATGACTAAATGAAGCCAGGAAGATCCAGACCCACAGACAGAAGTGAACAGAGAGAAGAAATATTTCAGGGCAACCTGGAGCAAAAGATGGCTTGTTTTCTGCACAGAATAAAAGAATATTAAAGTGAACAAAATAATATAAATGTAAAGCACAATCAAATAAGAATTAAAATGAACAGGTTCAATTATTTTGCTTACTCTCAAGCTCAAGCATGTAATTATTTTGATTTTTCATTCCTGGAAGTCTATTTGCTCAACTGTAAATGCAGTTGTATGCTGGATTTACTTCTCTGTCTGTTTAAGGACTCATGAACTGTGTCCATGAAGGATCTATTTACATATTTAGTGAATATTCATACATGCTGTTGGTACATATGGTGACAGGTACACATCTGATGTCGCATCACAGCTGGCTTCGTCTATTTGGCCCAATAAAAAAAAAAAAAAAATCTCTCTTATTGCTTTTACTCTGAACTTCTAAGCACTGCCTATGGCCTGATACATGTTGAGATACTGGGATATGTTTAAGTGGGGTCATTCTGAATAATGTTCATTTATAATTTCTTATTCAAAATCTGTCATCATAATCACCATTCCTTTTGATGGCCAGAAATGATGGTGATTGAGCTAGATCATAGGTAATTTCTGAAACTGAATTTTTAGTGCCTGTGAAACAACAAATAGAAAAATGTTTTAAAGGATCTATCTTCTCTTAGCCAGACTGGTTGTTTGGCAAGCCATGTACATGTTATTGTTATGGCATGCCACTCTTCTAAGTTTTCACTTCATATTTAAGAAACACAGCACTATGCTTAATCGCTTCATAAGGAACCTTGTCATAGTAAATCTTCTTAATATAAAATGCAATGCAATGTAGCATGTCTGGACACAAAAATGCAGAATACAAAACCAAAATATGCTACAACTTTGATATGATTAGGTACAACAGTGACAGCAGCAGAGTATGAGAAATAGAATTAAAGATACTATTTATGAAAGATACTGTTATTCTTCAAGAAGTTTCATGGATCCAATACATTAGGATGTGCATTGTTTCTTTCAGGGAATTTTGGTATTTACAACACTGGAATTGGAATCAGGAAATGTGTCTTCCTTCCACAGCATTATTGGCAATAGTAGCAGTATTTCCGCTTATTTCTAAGAGAGTGTATTCATTCTGTTGACTCTTAAGTTTTAACTACAGCTATTGAAGACTGTCCTCCAGCAGCTTCACTTTAACATCTGCATGGAAAAGTTTTAACAAATACATGATTTTTGCATTCATTAGACTACTAATTTCTGCAGACCTGAAGAATTTAAACTGAATATTTTTTCTTCAGTTTTCTTGAACTTCTAATTTTTCAAAGCTCCAAAAGAACAGAATCAATGTCATAACAATATGTATCAGACCTTGATGTAAGTTAAAACAAACCAAAGACACATTATTTGGAAGGAAAAAGAACCAGGAGAGAGTAGAGATATGCTTAGTGTGGGAGATGCATGAGTGGATCACATTGTGGCTTTTTCTCCTTAAGAAACAGGGTGGAGGTAATTCGCAGGACTACTCTGGAAGCATCTCACAGTGACTGCAGTTCCCAAACCAATGTGAGTGCGGGGACAAGTCTTCCTCTACTTTACATGGCCCATTGAATCTCACTGTATGACTGATAAGTAATAACTGATAAGTAATAACTGATAAGTTACTAGTCACACAGTGAGACTCAATGGGCCATTAGCAGAAGATAACTCCCTGGAGGTAGGATGGAATTGCAAAGACAAAGAACAATGCCCTACTGGTTTCAACAAATGGCACATTAGCAGAGTATCTCCCAGAGAGATAAAGATCACCTGGTCACAACAGATAGTGATAGAATAGATACTTTGATCACATCCTGTATTGTAACCCAAGACACTTTGTCAGTGTTTGGGGTTTGTTTTGTTGTAGTACTGTGTTTCTATTTTAATTTTCCTAGTAAAGAACTCTTATTCCTAATTCCTATATCTTTGCCTGAGGGCCCCTTAATTTCAAAATTATAATAATTTGGAGGGAGGGGGTTTACATTCTCCATTTCAAAGAGAGGCTCCTGCCTTTCTTAGCATACGCCTGTCCTACAAACCAGGATACCTTTCGAGCCCTGCCCAGCCACGTGGCCCTGCACAAGCCATGCCCCACCCCCACCGAACCCTGTGGCCCTGCGCAGTTCAACTCACAGCTCATACTTCCAGGTTGGCAAATTTCCGGATGTTGCCCATATATAAGGCACACCGGCATATAAGGCGCACTTCTGGGTTTGGACCAAAATTTTAGTCAAAAGGGTGTGCCTTATAAGCATGAAATTACTGTAATCTTTAAAATTAGAAAATGTATAAAATAAAATTTAAAAAAAATTACAACCAAAAACATAGATGCGCACACATTTTCTTCCCCAGAAAACTAAAAGATATGTTACCTCTTGTCAGTTGACAATTGACTATAGCTTGTATCTTGTCAAACCCATCAGATTAGTCAGTTAGATAAATTTCCCTTAGGCCTTATTTCAACTCCTGATCATATGAAAAGATTCAACAATGGGAGAGAATATTTTGAGGGAAGTGGAGCAGCTTAAAATTAATTCCCAGGTATATTATGTTCAGGTATATACCGGCCCTAAATTATACAATTGATTTATTTAAAGTAATTGATATTGCCATAAATAAGTGCTCCCAGAATATCTCATGAACAATAGACAGACACTGAACTGAATCTATGTTTTGAATATAAATTAGTTGCATGCTGAGAAGAGTAACACCTGAACAGCAAAATGTACTGTTCTTGACATGAAAAACACTTCACAATGAGCATGGAGTGGAGAGGAAGAGGGGGAGGGTATGAGTATCAAAGCTAAAACAGGAGTCAATCTTTGACTTCTGTGAGAAAACACAATCCCATTCTTAATAAAGTTACACCCTCATTTTTCTGGCCATTAGCTACCACCATTCATTACACAGTTTTGTGACATTAGTGCATGAATATTGCATGTGAAGTAATTCATTAACCTGAACTGGATTTAGCAAACCCTGTATTACTATTTGTCAGCATTGAGTATTGCACTGTTTACCTTTTAATTACAGGAAGCAACATGCCAAATCGTGTTATGGCCACTTTTGCATTATTTGTATTATACCTGCTGCATCTGTTATTGCCAGTCACAAATGATCACCTGCCTTTTTCTGAGTATGAATTAACAGTTTTCCTTATACAAAGAAAATGTATGTAAATGTAGATTCTATTATATAAACAGAAGATGTCTTTTAGAAAATTAGTAAAAACTCCAAGAGAAAACATTTAAAACTATTTGTATAGATCATATCCAGCTAAGTAAGTCCATTATTCAGATACAAAATTTAAATGTATTGGTTATGCATCAGCTAATTGTTCTTTCATGTAATTTGAATTGGCTACCTGTAGCTTTTTCTTGACCAAAATTTAGTTATTCTATTACACCTTGCTTAAAAGATTCCTTCTTTAAATACTGGGCTGAACTTTGCAAAACATCTTTTTTAATGTACAAGATTTCAGTATAAATTTTATCATTTAGAGAAGGTCTAAGCCATTCTTGAGAGAGGCAGAGACCAGAAAGTGTATTTGCTTCATTAGCTTTAAAATACTGTCTTTTAAATTCCATAATTCTGGAGACAAGAGGTAAAATTATGAAGGCACACGTCAGTAAAAACTACCATGGATTATTTCTTTCAGAGTACCTGATTTATCAAATCAAGCAAAAGTCATTTTTTCTGAGGCAAGAAATGCTTGCATTTTAATACAAACCATTTTTGTGAACAAAACCTCATCAGCTTACAATTTTCTTCTACATTAAAGGATAAATATTATTAGCTTATATCTCTTAATATGTCTACAAGTAAAATATTAATTTAGTTTGTCCAGCTGGATTTGAACAATTTTACCACACCCCATTAAACTGTCTGCTTCAGACATGGTGCACAAGGGATGCATTATGATTTCATGTTCACAGAAACCCAATTTAAACATAATTCCTCACAAAATAGTTCATACTAACTAAATAAAGAATGCTGCTTTAACATTAAACATGTGTAAAAAATCATTCAATTATATTATGTGTAGTTTTTTCTTTCCTTTTTTTCTTTCAGGTCTCTTAATCTTCTATCCAAACAAGAGATAGAAGGGAAAGGATGGGCAATTAGTTATGTCTTCTACCAGGTAGGCACATTCTGTTATTCAACATTCCTGGACTGCCATGGGGTGTTTCATTATAGTGCATTCAGTAAGCATTTAAACTAAATTTTATTTACATCAGCTCAGATTGTTGCAGTTTTTGTACTATAATAGGAAAATTTCCATGGATGTAGAAAAGAAATCTGCCATAACTAATATCTGCAGTTTCAAATATACCAAGGGGCAAGCATCTGTGTGATTAAAATCTCAAAACAACAAAAACACCCAAATGGAAAAATGAAACATTACTTTACATAGAAAGTAAAGACAGAAAATGGTTCATTTACTCTCTTTCCATTTACACAACAGTAATAAAAATGCCAAACAAACTGATTTTCAGGTAAACTCTACACTGCAGTAAAGTCAAGATTACAAGAGAAGATTTATTGATACAGCATATATTTCTTGCAATACTGCATTTTTACCTCTCTTTCAAGGATAGGTCTATGTCTTTGTTCACTTTAGTTTTAACTGGATGCTGCCATTTAGTTTTTAATATTTATGAAATGATCTGCCTTTTTCTGAGATAGAGGCATAGAATTTGTATTTCACAATTTTATGTATTAAACATTATTTCCAGAGTTGTTATAGCTTTATTGTTAGAAAAAATCCATCCTGCTGAAGAGAAGAAACATACCCATTCCAGTGAATTGGTGACCTGATGCCTTGTTTCATTTGTGTGTTCTAAAGCTTTTAGAGATATTTTACATATTCTAAAGCTGTTACAAATTCAAGTCCTCTTGAAGACAGAACATAGCAGAAAATGTCATGTTTTCTCTAGACAGATCTCAGCTTTGTCTCGTTTTAACTAAAATTTGATTGGAAAATTTAAAAGAAAATAATTTATTCTTAAACATGCCACAAAGCTAGTATTTTCCCTCAAAATGAAGTGAAAAAAAAATAGGCAACACACTTAACCCAAATCCTCCTGAAACCCAGAAATTTCATATAATATAACAAAAATTGGAACCCATAAGAATTATTTGGGCAAAGACAGAGGGCAAAATAGATAAAGTAGTTCCTAAAAGTAGCCCTACAGAGACATACAGTCAGTGAGAGAGGTGCTTAGTTAGAATCTCTGAATTGGTTGCATCCCTCACTGTTGAACAAGCCCAGGAAGACCATAAGTCTGTGCTCTGAGCCATTGTGTTTAAACAAAACATCTTTCAGACATTGTGAGGCTTGGATCCTTGAGATGGCCAAAAGTTGCCACATAATATCTGCCACATATTGGCTTTCTTAAAGTGTGATGTGGCAGTCTTCCATGACAAATGATATTTTTTACAAAAATTGTGATGCATATCACTCTACCTAAGCCCAAACTGTCATTCATTTTGAAGAGCATCTGATTTCAATAGTCCAATTGAAATAAACAAGATCAAGCTAGCTAGCTATTTGCAGAAGCCAGGCTACAGATAACTTCTTGTTTGTTTGTTTGCTTTTCTTTCTTTCTTTCTTTCTTTCTTTCTTTCTTTCTTTCTTTCTTTCTTTCTTTCTTTCTTTCTTGAAACAAGATTGGCAAGAGTAAAAGTTTGCAGATTTTGGACCACAAACTCTCTGAATACTAAAAATCAGGTAAGTTACAAAATTTGTTACTTATCAAGTAGCAACAGGTTTCTTTCAGTTTTATTAAAACTCATGTTTCTAATAAAGAAAGTTTTAGCATTCCTGTAACAAATCCTTTCATCCAGCTGTGCTCGTTGTTCAGAAAAAGCATATTTTCCCAAAAACAGTGGAGCACTGTCTTGTTTTATAAGCATCTGTCATTGAAAAGTACCATTGTGTATTGCCTCCAAAGTACTAAACATCTATAATGTCAGTTATATTTCTGTGTCAGCCATGAGCCATCTTAATATGCTGAGATTAGGATAATGTCTGTTAAATAGCAACTGAGAATTTTTCTATTAATATCTCCAAAATTCTCTCCATTATAAATTTGCAGTGACAAAAAAAAAAAAAAATCAGTTTTTCAGGTGAAATTTTATCATGCAGTCACTGTGAAATGCTGACCTGTGGTAATTGTAAGGAAAAAAATCCCAAAACTAACAACAGTCTTGTGAATGATTAACTCTGCTACTGAATACAATTTTTAGTTTGTATGATGACTTGTGCAATTGACTGATGTTTCTTAATCCGATTCCATAAAAAAAAAAAAAAAAAAAAAAAAAGAAGTATTTTGAGGAAAAGAGAGAGTGAAAATTAAGAAGGTAAGAACTCTCCTTGGTAAGAATTGAAAATTCTAGGTACTGTCCAAGGACACTGAACAATTTTGCCCAAGGAAAGAAACAACACGCCTCTGTTTGACAGTAAAATAAATTTAAGAATATGACTATTCAGAAGAGTAATAAATAAATGTCATTGTCTGTTCAATCAATGATAGTCTTATCCTCAAACTTTATTTTTAATATGTAAAATTTCTAGGTTCATTAGTTTTATATAGCTGACAAATTAACTGTTGGTATCTTGTTTCTGTATCACAGAATGAAAATATTTAATCCAAAAAGCATATTTAAAATCACAGAATAGCTTGGGACCTTGAAAGATTACCAACTTTTTGTGGGACAGGGACAAAATTATCTAGCACCCTGTCCAATTGCACCCTGAAAACTTCCAGTGAGGGTAACTTTATCACATTCCTGGTCGTGTTGCTCCAGTGAACAAATGTCCTTCTTTTGTTGAGATCAAATTTCTTGTGCAACTTGTACCTGTGTCCCCTTGCTTTCTCCATGTGACTCCTTGTGAAGAAAGAGCCTCTGACCTTTCTGTATTCACCTTCAAAGCTTTGGGCTTTGATGAGGTTCCCCCCAGCCATCTCTTCTCCAGGGAGAACAGAGCTGTAAATGTGCACACATTAGATCCAGGAAAGATAGCAGATAAAGTACAGATCATGAAGGAGCTAGGAACAAGGGTCTAGCCTTCATTAAAAGTTTGCTTAATTGCTTTCACAGTTGAGATGGACAAAAATATGTCACATAAAAATGTCTCTTCACTCAATGATTTTTCTAGACTGTATTTTAGTGGTGTAAAAGTTTTAAGAAATTAAAGCATAAAAATCTGATGTCTCTGTTACTTTGAACGAGGTCCTTGTAAAGAGATCAAAGAGTAAAGAAATGCACTGGAAAATACAGATGGTCGTGGACCTCCTGACAGGTCATGGGTCAGCCCCTGTAGGGGGCTTGCTCACAAGCCTCTCATGGGGTGAACAGCAGTATGGGAACCACACCGATCTTACAGCAATTAGATGGAATGCATACAAATAGAGAGATGAATTTTGTATATAGAGGAGAAGAGTCTGTAGAATTAAAAAAATAGAGCACTAAAGATTCCATAAGAACTGTCACATTGTGATTAGATAGCAAGGTGAATATAACTTAGGTACGAAGGTTGCAAGCTCCAGTTCTTAAAAAGCAGTGATTACATGTAACTTTTATCTTATTTGAGTTTTTATTCTGTTTTCATTTGGGTTTGTTCAGTTTGGCCAAGTTTTGTTTTGTTTTAGTAAGATGTTCCTCTAATTCTCTTGGCTTTAAGTAAAAAACCCAAAATTTTTACTGTAGTGTTCTGTTACAGGCCTAAATATTAATTAAATATAAACATGCATCATGCCTTTTTAAAAAAAGACAAAACTTAGCTCTTAATTGAGAAGTACTCCCCAATATTTCAACTAAGGTTTCTCGAATTTCATATTTTTGACATTTGAAAATTCCCCACTGAATTGAGAAAATGTTTGATATTTTATTCCAGGCAAGGATCTTACAATGTATATTTTAACCACACATCACATTTTCTTAAGCCATCAATTGCATTTGGCTGATTTGCATGTAGGTCTGATACAGAGAAGAGTAAGAAACTTTCACATATATGGTAATTATGAATGCACCTGAATTTTAATTTATTTTTTAAGGAAAATATACTTGTATTAAATAAATGGATGATTAATATTGGATGCCATCTGAATATGAAATTCAGCTTAAGAAAATTGGAGAAATACTTCTAACTTATGGTACAGATGTCTTTGTGAGGTGACTATCTAAGAATGATTACTTTGTATAGCCCTTACCCTTTGAAGCAACTAAATCATCAAGACTGTGCTTATTATTTTAAAGCATGTAGTAAGTATCACTATTAACTGATTCTTTATTTTTTATTATTATTTGTAAATAGCTGGAAATAACACCTACATATTGCCTTATTTGATTTTGACAACTACAGAAAAAACAAAACCCCAAACAAAAAGCCTTTCCCAAACACCAATGGCTCCACCAATCTACTTTCATCTACATATCCTGAATCAACCAGGGAGAAAAAGGATACATGGGAAAATACTCACAGGCTTCCCATGGGCAAAAATCTCACCACATGCCTCCCCACTGAAAGGTCAGAAAATAATGAAATCTGCACAGTCTCTTTAAAGTTGGCCTGGGTCCAGAGTCAAGGGAAAGCAGTGCCCCAGTAAACACTGAAAATATTTGAACTCAGAAAAGTTCCTTGGTTATAAATGTGACAATATTGCGCAAAATGGGAAATCCTTTTTTGTCATCCTGGAGAGCTTTATGCTCCTGCTATAGTTCTGCTTCTAGAGTTTGAGCTGGCCAAGTTTTTAAAAAGAGCTTTTACCTCTCTATCAATCCTTTTCCCCTTAGGAGTGACTTTGACAATGCTTGTCAGGACAGCCCAGTGGCTGCTGCTGTGTTTGGTGCAATTGTGCAGGATGCTGGGCAGCTGCTGGCAGCGTGAGCAGCTGGAGCCCCTGTGCTAAAGTCCAGCACAGGATGGTCTCTAGGGATATCACAGAAGATGGGAAGGGCTTTACAGACACTGAGTCCTAGTTTATAGGTTTGTGAAACAGCTTGTATTCTAAACATAACTTCAGAATTTTTTTCTTTACCTTTCTTTACTTTCTCTTTCAGTTCCCTCTCGTTTCTTTTATTATCTTTTTCGAACATTTCTTCCCCAACAATGCACTTTTTCCAGCCCATTGAGGTCATAATTTCTAACTTGTTTTGTTTTGTTGCCTGCTTTAGGACATAGCAATTATGTGCACTGTGTGTTCAGATATAAAACAAAGGCTTATATACACTCTTAAAGGCTGTCAAAGCATTTAATTAGAAAACATGAAATCAGCATGGAGCTTTCATTTAGGGAAACCCCACAGATGCTCCTCTTGCTCCCTGATACATTTTGGTGCAACAGGAAGCAGGAATATCCTGTTAGCTGAATTGTTCTGTGGTGCTGGTCTCTGCTAGTACACTAAACTGGTGTAGAAAACTCCTTGCCTTAGAAAGGCAAGGTACATAGTTGTATCACAGAAAACTGCTTGTGCAATTTTGTTTTATTATAGCACTCACAATGCCTTGTCACAAAATCCCTTTACAGTTCACAATAGAAGTAATGGGATATTGTTGAGACCAACTGTCATCAAGAAATGCTATTCCCCTTTCTACCATTTGTCAAGCACTTATATCCGCTTTTTTTGGAAGCAGTGCTTCAGAAATGTTCTCTGTGCTTTGCTATTTAAACCTTTACTTTCAGGACGGACAAACCAAACCATAGATTTGTAAAATAGCATGATTTTTACAGGTTTCAATAAATCAAATCTTGCCAGATAAAAAAAGACATATGGTACATCTAGAAAGGAAATTAAAAAAAAAACCAAAAAATCCAAAACTGAATAAATAAGAATGGCACTACAACAAAATAACTCAAGCAGTCTGAAAAAGGATAAATTTTCATGATACAGACATGAAATGAAAATACTTAAGGATTCATAACCACAAAATTTAATTATTTCAAGGCACCAGTGATAAGGAAAGGGGGAGTGACTCACTGACGGTATAGGGGACTTTGAAAGCATAAGACAAAATACAAAAAGAAAACAAAAAGACTAAGTGATTTCTGCAGCAAACAATCATATAGTTCAGTGCAGGTTAAATGCAAGTATCAATATGATTATACTTGGACAGTTTTTAAATAAATTTCCCTGTATCTCTTCTATAAAAAGGTAAAATTAAGTCCAAAATAAAGCAAAAGAGTTCAAAGATGCTTGTTCACCGTATAGAAATAGATAAATTTATAAGTTGCCCTAATTCAAACTGAGAGCAATAATTAATGCTTCAAGTAATGAGTCTGGGTTTTGTATGCCATCTCCAGATAATCCTTTGCTACTTTTAACCTAAGTTAACTTATGAACATGAACATTATTTTCTGCTATATTTTTGTCTATGACTATCTTTATTAGATATTTGGTTGCTAATATTTTTTTTTCTATTTTATAAAAAATAATTACTATAACATCTGAAAATTTTCCTTCCATTTATTTGGAGAATAACAAAGCAATTTATCTATTTAGTACCTAAGCTATGATTTCAGGTAAAATCATAACTAACTTGCTCATATTTTTGCTAATTCTTGCTATACTGTCCTTTTTACCCAGTATCATGAGGTATTGAAAGTAAGTAGTGAAAAAAACTTAGTATCGAAAATTCTTAGATACATTTAGCCTCACAAATTCATGCTGTTGAACTACCTCAAATTTGTAGAAAAAGAAGCAAGGCTCAGTCAATTTGAAAAAAAGAGGAATGGAGATTGGGGTTTGCTGAAAATTGCATCACCAGCTTGTGCGCATTAGTCAGGCATGAAGAAAGGAGGCCAAAACAGTCTGACATCTACGTTCACCATCAAATGGCTGGGAAAAGTTGCATGTTGCATAGCTGTCTGGTCATTTCAGATCCTAGCCAGTAAGAAAAGAGCAGTTGAGGGTAGGATCCAAAATGTTAAGGAAAAAAACCCCAAAAGATAAAAAAAAGGAAAGCACATGGTAATTAATCCATTGAATTATTAGGTGAACAGGCAAGTTAAGGAAGACTGGGTTATTCTGCCTGATGGATTATGGATGCACTTCTTCCTGCTCTCAGAGTGCTGCAATAACCAGAATATGAACCATTATAAAGGAAGAAATAAGATTCTGCTCTTTCCTCCCCATTAAAGCTGTTGAACTGTGCAGAAAAGAACTAAAAGTTGTGCAAGAAAGTGGTAGTAAGATACTTGGATTTAGAGGTGTTTCTGTTCAGTGTTGTTGCTCAGCCCGGGGCATGGTGTGAGAATGCCTTTGGATTTAGTCTTACAAGAAGAGGAACATCTCTTTCTGGCCATGACAATATGTCAGCTGTGTGCTAGGACTGTCAACCATGGGATTCCTATGTGTGCTCAAAAGCAAAGGTTCCAAGGCAACATCAATATCAGTGCCTGATACACTTGGAGTCACTGCATTGTTTGTAATAAGACTTTTGATTTTATGCACTTAACTTCAGCTTGAGATCTTCTTTGAGAATCAGAGTCCAGACCTAAAAAATTTGCCAAAATTTATATTGACAGGTTTTCCTGGGAACAGATTTAAAACTCCTAGAAGTTCTAAGAAAAAAGCTGCAAATAAGAGAAACAATTTTTTCTTTCTTTGTTATGCTAAGTTGTGTTGTGTTTACTCCTCAAAGATGAGGTATGTGGTTATTTATTCGCTAGGAATCAATAATTTTATTTCTGCCAAAAGCCTTCTGGCCCTTACTGAGATTTCCATAATGAACATTAAAAAATGCATTATTTTTTAAATCATTAACTATCACCATTGTTATTTCCAATACTGTTCAAAGTTCTTTATGCCTCAAAATACAGTGTGGTGATATTGGGAAGCACTAATCCTTTCTGGCTTTAGTAATTTAACATTGAGAATTATTATGGATTGAGACTTGTTAATCATATCCAAGCAAAATACTATTGGCCAAGAGAAAGGTTTTTTCTTTTTTTTTTTATTCCCAGTGAAAAACTAATTTTTACTGATTACTTTCAGACAGAAAAGTGCTTCTCAGATTCTTTTCTCCTTCAATTACAAAATGTATTTGGCTTTAACCACTCAGATCTTTTCGTGCCCAGTCGTAGGATTACATATTCATAGCAGTGGCAAAACAAGTCCAATATGAAAGAGGCATTTTGAATCATTAACATTTCACTTGAGAGATAACATTTTCACAATAAATTGAGTCACTGACAGATGTTTGGTCTCCAGATCTCAGAGTGACTTAAAAATCATGATTTCAGGATACCAAGGAAAAACAATTAACATTACTTGGCTTAAAGGTGAACCATTTGTTAAAAATTCTTGTTATGAAAATTCATGGTGAGGATTTACTTTTCATTCTGTATGGGTATTTTTTCTGCTTTTTCATAAAATCTTGCTTTTTATCAGAATCATGTCAGTTCTTTGCCTTGGAAATCCTTTGAAATACAGGCATCACCTGAATGAATTGCTACATTTCTATTTTATAACCTGGGGAAAAAATTTGTGTTTTTTTAAAATTCTACCAAAACAACTTTAAAGAGTACTCAGGAACAGAAAATTTATTACAAAATTTTATAAATATTCCCTAAATTGCAGTGATGTTGCATTGCAAAAACAGTGAGGTATTGATGGTAAACTAGATTGGCAAATTAGAGAAAAACACTTCTTGTCAGTTTCTTTTGCTATCTTTTTTTTCCATTAATGATGACTATAAAAAGGCTTGCTGTTTTTTTTTTTTCTCAACATTTGAAAAATAAATTAGTCATAAATGGTGGAAGGTATGGGAATCCACAGGTCCAAGTGTCAGAAAATCTCTACAGATATTTGTATCTTACTCTATGCATTAAAATTCAGTTCTGCTCTTTCTGTCTTGTTCTTTGATATTTGGTGATTTCCATACTCTGCAAACATTTGATGTTGAAATAGATGCCTGTCTATTTTATATTTGCTGTTAACTTTTGGCTGTAAACTAATTTATAATACTTTGTGCCATAACATATCAGCAAACAAGCTGGAGCATGAGTATTTAGGAAAATAGAGCTCAACTAATTTTGATTTTAGAGTGTTCACTGATGAAAAAGATAACACTGATTTGATGAGATGTTCCAAGGATTCATGCTCCTAAAAAATATGTCTTTATCTGTACTGTGATTTTTTCTAACTTTAGCTTTAATTTTTCTTATATCACTCTGCCTGCTAGATTTGAGAAGTATGATATTATAGAGATACTCAAAGTCCAATCAAAACTTTCTTTTATAAATTAGTAAGAACGAGAACCCTTGGATATTATCTACAGAAAAGTTTCCCAAAATTTCAATTATTCTTGTGGACTTCTGAGCACTATTTCACCTGAACTATGAACATTTGTAGGCTGATAACAGTAGCACCATTGCCAAAGGTGAAGAAAGCTCATTGTGTCCCTGCTTTTGCTTCTCTTTTTTTTTTTTGAATTCCCGAAACACAGAAAAATAAACACCTTGTATGAGACAATGTGATTTTCACGTGTGCTTTTAGGTATAAAAAGTCTTTATAACATTTTTAATGTTCAGGCTTCCTTGCTCTGACAGAGGAGTGATCATGCATTTCAGAGTTGTATTTTATAGAAAAAGCTGCTGCCCAAAGCTGAAAGCATGCATTTTATTTATTTATTTTTTAAGTCTCTTGAGTCTAAATCTAAAATAGAATTTTAGGTCTTTTTAAGTCATGTGTATCAGTAATTTTGTTTTATTCACTATTGAAAATTTTTAAAATCTGCACTTTCTTCCCTGTTCTTCTTCTGTCAAAAGCTAGACTTAAACAAAATCACTACAAAAATATCCAGAAAATTTTATGCTACTTTTTTCACAGCATTCATTTTAAATAATTAGCTTCTACATACTGAACTGATCACAAAATCTATCTTTCCTTTTCATTCTGCCATTATTGTTTCGTTTTTGTTGGGTTTTTTTGTCCTTTTTTTTTTTTTTTTCTTGGAGACCCTTTCTTCCTCATCTTACTTCTTCAGCTTCAAATCCAATTTATTTTTCTTACCATCAAAATACTTATTTTGATTAATATCAGCCATTTTTTCTTTTCCTATTTGTATTATCTACGGAGGTAGCATTAAAAATCACCACAAAGCATGACCAAAAATCTTCCATGCTAACAGTTTTAGGTTAATGTTACAGAATAGTACTGTGATTTTGTTTGCCTTCTAGGTAATTTTAAATATATCTTCACTAAAATGTCCCCTGATTTCTTCCTTCTGTAATCCAAATCTAACTTCTGCAGCTAGACTGGGCAAAACAGTTAAAACTGCTTTAAGCACTATGTCCCTAAAAATTGGGAAAACATGTTCAAGTAAGTATGTGCTTTAGAGGTGTGATATGTCACAATTTAGTCTGGTGTTCCTCTAGCAGTAGTTAACTAATGTGAGATGACTACATGGTACTCTAAAAGGACATCCTGTTCCACAAATCTTGTAGAAGCTGCTCATGGGAAGTCACCACAGGAGGGAAAGTTCCTTCCTTGGTATGTTCCTCTGTCAGGTGTGCTCATGCCTGGGCTCAAGGTAAGGAATATTGCTTTCACTTTCAAAACCCCAGTAACAAATGGTCCCCATACTGGGACCAATGCTACTTAATAACTTCATCAATGACATAGTGGGACTGATGTCGGGACAAGGGACAATGTTTTTAAACTGTAAGAGAGTAGATTTAGATAAGGAAGGAAGAAACATTTCATGATAAGAGTGGTGAGACACAGGAACATATTGCCCAGAGCCATTGTGGCTACCCCACATCTGGAGGAGTCAAGTCCCGGTTGAATGGGGCTTTGAGCATCCCAGTCTAGTGGAAGGGGAGGTTGAGTAGATGATGCTTTAAAACTCCCTTACAACCAAAGCCTTTCTATGATTGTATGAACCTATGAAAACTCCACATGCATTCAGGGCCTGTACCCACCCAACCACAGCAACAGTAATTGAAAGAACTATTTCATTATTTTACTCCTCCAGATTTCTGTATATGCTTATGCTAAACTCCAATGCATTTCCTTGATTTCTTTCTGACTTTTTAAATAGGCATGAAGAAGAAATCACCAGGGAGTTGCATTCAATCAAGTGCTACTTTGGTACATCTTTAAAGCACATTGTTGAGAAATCTTTCTCTTTTTTCAGGCCGCAGACCATGAGATAGGTGAGATTTTCAAAGTAAAATTTGCCAGAGCAATTTACATTTCTTTAAGCATGATGATAATCCCTGAAATGATAAATCAAGATTACTATAAGATTAACAAAGTTCTTTTCTTATTGCATCTAAATCTCTACAGAAACAGGAAAAAGGATAACAATGAAATTTTCCGATAGAAGAAGGGAAGGAAGACAACCTGATTTCATGTTGAGTACCTAGATTTCTGGATAAAAAAATGCCTCTCCTTAAATATTGACGTGACCATTCACAAGATTTAAAGTAAAGATTACTTCTACTCTGTTTGCACTGTCAGGAGTTTAAACTTTGTGTAGCAGAAGGTTTTACTCTAGTGTACGTGTCATTTACAAACAGAACTTCTGACCCATTTTACAATCTCAAAACAAACAGCCTGGAGAAAAATGTCTCACACCGGTCCACAGTGATCTTGAACCCCATTTTAACATTACAAATCTTAGTTATGATCTTCAGCTAAATCATAAAGGCAGAATAAGCCCTTGCAATGTCAGAGAGGAGATCAGACATGATTCAGACAATCTCTGCTATGCCATGCACAATATATTTTTGCTTATATGAAGACATCAGATCATCCAGCTTGCCTGCATCTTGACTGCAAGCTGTTTCTTGATTTTTACATCAGAAAACCTGTTTCCTTCCATCCATTCAAAATACAGGCCAGCTTACCATGTCAGTGCCCCTTTTAATATCAGCAAAATTTAGGCTATTTTATCTCAATCCTTGATTTGGATTTGCTGATCTGTAAAAACAGTTCAGGTATCAACATGACATAAATGAACTGTTCTGCTCCAAATATTAAAATGCTGAATATAAATAAGGACAATAATTTCATTTTTCTTTGAATGTTAATGTTTTGAATGTTAAATGTTAATTAATGTTAAATGTTTGAATGTTAAAAAAGTTATACAAACGCACACACACACATATATAAATATATATACAAAACCATAAAAATGTATGTTAAACATATATATATATAGAGAGAGAGAGAGACCTGATAGGAACTATTCAAATATCAAAAAAAAATAATAATGACATGACCATAATGAATTCTGAAGGGAAAAAGAGAATGTCTGTTTCTTAAAAAAATGACAATAATGCTTAAATAGAGCTTTTCATTTAATAATAATCTGAAACAGAGTTCACCCAGAGGCATTCCATAAATTGGCACTAGATCATGAGAAAAGCAAAGAGTTAGATCTCCCAGTACCCACTAAGGAAACAAGAGCTGCTATTAAATACCTTAAAGCTCAAAGAAGGCTCCCGGGCTTGACAGTCCTCTGCCTGTTTTGCATTTTCTATAAGGATGTATTTTCTCTAAACTCCTTAGGTTTTTAGTATAAAATCCCACTTGGCTTATTCATTGAACTGTTAATTACTTCTGTAAGAAAAACAGCTACAATACATTAGGAGACTGAAAAATAATGAAGGAAAGAAAAAGAAACACAATTTTCTCTATAGAAGATACGTGCTGTGGTTTTTGCAGTGATGTTGGAAGCTGTAATACAGAGTATTTTATATGAAGATCAATTTATTTGATGTATAATTCTAGGACTCTATAACTGCATTCACAAGGGCAGCTTAAGCTAGAAAAGCCTTTAGCTATATTTTGAAAGTAAGCTCACCATATTTTTATATATTTTGACTGACTCCATTGTTGTATAATTGCAGAAGAACAACAGTTAATGGATAGGATTTATTTCCATGGGATACTTATCATGTTATTGTCTCCATATTTTCTATTTACTAATGAGCACTGGGTTAGGCAATTAGTTACAGGATGACTGATTTGCTCAGAAAAGACCAGATTTCTGATCTTTTTCTTCTGCAGGGGATATTCAAGTGACACCTTACTGCTTTAGTGAGTCTGTGTAGTAAGTGAGTAAGGCATCTTAATCCAACATGGTGTCTGTGTGCCAATCCAGCTGTGGTTACTACAAAAGATCCCAGACAAATGTTAGTTACAAATGAAGAAAATTAACCTGAAAGTGAAAATAAAAAGGGGAGGGGAGCTGTCAGTACTATGGAAGGAGTAGATACAAGAGAACATCATCTTGAACCATTCAGGGGGATTCAGATTTTCTTATCACTGTTGATCTCAAATTTTGAGTAACCCATCAAATGAGGGTGAATTTTCTAACATGCTTCAGGCTATCAGGCTATGCAGTTGATAAAATACATTTCTCAAAAACTTTTTATAAATTTACCAAAAAAAAAAAAAAAAAAAGAAAGAAAGAAAGAAAGGAAAAGAAAAGCATTCTGTATGGAAAGTGAAAGTCTAAGAATCATGTTTTTGCATTTATGCACCAGGCAAACTGAGATGATTTATATCAGATGCTCCAAATAGCATTAGTAAGAATAATAATGTCTTGCAGCATTATTTGGTATAAAACTAGTCTCCTTTAGGACCAAATAAATATTGCTTCTGACTAGACAGCACAGAGAAGGTTGGAATAACTTTTGAGAGATTAATACATCTACATTCAGAATCCATTAGAATGTATATATTTGGGCAAATGGTATTGCCTTTTTTTCTTATAGTGCAATGTACAATTATATGTAGCGTTTCTTAAATTTTTTTTAATTAATTACCTAGGCTACTAATAACTTAAAATTTTTTTTAAAAAAGGATAATTTTTGGCTTTATAGAAAAGTTTACTCCAGTTTGGCATCTGCTCTGTCTTTCTGACTTAAAATTAATGCATCTCAAAAAACAAACAAATTTTTGGCCCTGAAATAGATTTTTATGCCTAAAGTCATTGAGGCATCTTGATTCACTGTTAAACTAATCCAAAGGTAAAATAAAAAATTGTACTAATAATATTACATAAGGTGTTTCTTCATTGTATCTACCAGCATTTTGTCAAGAACAATTTGATTATTTTCATTATTTAATCCCTAGCAGCAAATTGTATCATTTCATCTTAATTAGCTTGACACTACTAGGAAAAAAAACAATACTTTGAGCTAAAAACATTAGCTGATTATCCGAAAGTGCCAAAATCTACCACATACTACATTTTTACAATTTCAAATTACTTCCTTATTATTCTGTGACTGTGGATTTAAGTAGCTTACCAGAATATCAGTTTTCACCTATGTAGCTTGGAATAAGTGTTCGTTTTGTGGGGTTTCTGTAAATAAATTTAAAAAGAAGACATGACATACAACCTTTAAACCAGTTCATTTTTTTTCATTTGAGAGTTCCATTTATGGATGTTTGTGTACCAGAAGGACAAGCCACCTTAAAGCAAATTATTGCCTTTATCTGTGTATAAGTTTGTCTGCACACACACATGAAAACTCAGGAATCACACTTGGCCACTCCACAGAAGGATATTTAGAGAGTGTGTTGCTGATGTGGCAACATAGGATAGGTCATGTAGTGAAAGTTACCAGGTAAGGAAGTACTGTGCCTTGAAAAGCTGTATAAAACCAGCTCCTTTCTTTGAATAAACTATTCAGATTCCCTGCTGCTATGGATCCGTGTCACAGTCATGCACAGTGTATAAAAGTTTTTTGTATTTGGCTTGAATGTCTTTTTTTCTACTGTAATTTGTTTTGTTTTTGTGAAAACAGACAAAATATAAACTGACTGCTGACAGCTTGTTTAAGGTATTGTTTTGAAATCTAGTTCAATATAGATCTTAACCCACAGGATCTGTGTAATTTATATGCTCAAAAATAAAAACACTTTTTCTCTTTTGAATGCTTACATATAATTTAGTTGCTTGCTACATTCTTAATTAGAAAATCTGAATGAACTTCTGCACAGTGTGAAAGAATTAAAGTAGGCCATATGCTAAAACTGCTGTTGCTGTGAACAATGACCTATCTTTAATGTTCAGAGCAGGGATATAACATAACCTAGAACTTTAAAATCTTTCTCCCTCTGCTTTCTCTTGATACCTGTTCAGGCAAATGACTGAGAAAAAGGATGAGTGAATATAACTATACCTTGCAGCATAACACACCTGAGTCCCTCTCTGACTATTAGAAGACATTAGTTTTATCAGATTTACACATCTAAGATTGTTATTTTAAATTTGAATCTAAAAAAAATCTTTAGAGCTGGACTTTTAAATTAAAATACATAAAGAATACAGATGCATTTCAGCAATTGAGTGTTTTAAGCGAGTTACTGCCCCAAGGTGATAAAAAATCCATGTCATTCTCAAAGGACTGGTAAAATACATAATTTGAAAAATGATTGTATTATTCTGTTTTCTGTAGAGCTTTGGAATATTTAAAAATATCCAGTCATCCAGGGAAGAAATTAAAAATAAAAGAAGTGTGGGAAGAAGTAAATGCCAGCAAAATGGCTAAAAATATCTGCAGTTGCAAAGAAACTTCAAGAAAGTGAACATTTTTCCTTGAGATTAAAAAAAAA
>VRYO01001463.1:79771723-79799431 GCA_009812075.1 Sialia sialis | reverse complement strand
TGTAAAGGCTTACAGGCATTTAGAGCAACAGGTCTCAAAGAAAAACCACAGGATTTTCAGGAAGGTGCTAGAACAGGAAGATATAAATAATAATAACCAATGGTGTGTAGATCGTCACAGTATCTTAACATTTAATTTTAAGAATTGTCAGAAATACTTAATGGCAAATTTAGAAGGGTTAAGCAGAGAATGAAAACAGTGGAATTCAGTATTGTATTACTTTATAAAAGCATCTATGTCATCAGTTCAGAGCTTGTGCCTGTTCCTCATTTCTAGGGTTTTCAAAATTCACAAACTCCAACAGTGTTCGAAGTATTGAAACACTGGGTTTTATAATTTTTCCAATGGCCTGCTCCATAAAGAGTATCAGCAGGAGGGAAATGACAGGTAAGTACCAGCCCCCTAAAGTGAGATCTCTAATGCAAGGTAGGAATCCTATTTGGAGTTTATCAAAGGTGTCTGGGAATAGTCTTTAAGGTGATATTCAGCAGACCAGGAGATGTAAGTAGTTACTATCATTGTATCAGTTTTGTGAAAACAAAGTTTTGTGTCTAAAGTTGTTGAATTAGGACCTTCTGACATCACATGGTAGTCATAACATGCATATAGTTTTCAAACATTTTCCTTTTTTAATGAACAAAATCTTCATATGCCACGCTTACTGTAGGTGTAAATGTATTTCAGGAATCTCTTACAGGGATGTAAAAGACTAACTGAGAAAATTAGGTTTGAAAATACATGATACAAGTTAGAGATGGATTTATGGTGAGAGGACAGTAAGTATAAACAGTGTATGAAAAAACTACTAACAGAACTTGTAATACAATGTCTGTATTTAAAAGCTAAAAGACTGTCCAAATCTTTATTCTACTGAAAAAAATTTAATTTGCTTTCTGAATATTTATTACAGTATGATTGTTTGAAAAATGGAAACCCTATAAAATCCAGCATTTTAATCTCTCCCTAAACTAAGCACACAAGTAATCAATCTGTTTCAGGATTTCTTTAAGTAATGCTAAAAAATAATCTTATCTGAAGGATAATAATAATATTACAATCTGGTTGTGCATGTCCTAGCTAGGAAAACTGAAGATATTACATTTGAAAATTTAGTCCAATAGGACATTTTGAACTTTCATATTTACGTGTTCAGAAAAGACTCCAACTTCATTATTCTCTGGTTCACTGCTGAAATTTATTTTAGCATTTTTTCTTAAACTGTGGCTAGTATTTTTCAAAGGTGCTACTCATTGAAATTTGGTGCTCACGCTTGACTTGTATGGGGTATTTTAAAATTCCTGCCATTAGATACTACAAATTTTGTCTGTGGGTATCATAGGAGTCCTGCTGAGATCTGCTGAAAACCAAAATCCTGATGCCCATCATAAAGCTCCGTACTTTAAAAAGGGAAATTATGGTGGTTTTTTTTGGTTTTGTGTTGTTTTTGTTGGTTTTATTTTCCTTCCCCTCTGGGATCTGAAAGCATCAACTGATTGAAGAAAGTCTTAACAAAGAACAGCAAAAATGGCATTTATGTGAGCGCTCCATGAAGCAGTCCATGCATGTGACCATTTCAAGTCAGCAATCATGGTAAATCAATACACAGTTCGAAAGAGAGGGGAGAAGGAGAGGGAGTAGTCAGTTGACAGCTACAGAGCTGGGAATATTAAGTTTAATCTGTAGCTGTAACTCTTGAGGGAATTTATGATGAGAAACAGCAGTAATTATTAAAAAGGCTTTATAGAGTGTGGGATTAATTTGAATGAAAAAGTGATTATGTTAATAGAAAAAAATGTGCTGAATTTCACAGCAAAATGTAAGTTGTCAGCTTTCTGTTATTTATTTGTTTTTTTGTTTAAAATAATGCATTTTGCACTCATTTCTAGGAATAATTTAGTATATTTTATTGCATCTAGCTTTTGCTGTACCTTAGTAAAGAAAATACTATAAATGCAGGTTTCCTTTATAGATTTCTTTTTTGCTTATGACTCAAGTGAATTGAAAAGGAAAAATTCTCCACTAAGACTTCAAGTACTGTGCAAATAGGCTTTTGACCATTTAGGGACTTCATCCTGTGGTCTCTGGCATTGTGCTTTCTAAGAGACTTGATCATTTGCTTTTGCTGTACACAACAGTCTTTTAATGATAGGCATACACACATAATGTACTTAGAATTCCCCTTGCACATGTAAAAATGTACAGAAAGAAAAGCAAACAGCATCAAAACGGAGTCTATGTATGTATGAACACTTGAAAAAAAGTCTTACTTAAAAAAATCTTGTGAAGCATAAGTGAAGTCTCCAGAAGAAAGTTTCATGATTTTCTCTACCAATTTTAAGGTAGCTATAGAACTTTTGTTTTATTTTCCAGATGTACTAAAGATTAAGTATTGAAAATTAAGTGATTTATTACTATTTCTGTCTTTAAACAATCCCAGCTGCTAATATAAATAGGCAGACTATTTTGTTGTTTTGGCATTAGATATGGTAGACTTGGGTAAGGCAGGCATAAAATCAGCATTACCTTGCATCTTCATAAACAGAATTACAGTAATTTCACGATTATAAGCTGCACCTTTTTCATTGAAGAATCCAGCCTAACCCAGTGGTGTGTCTAATCATCAGGTGCGGCTTATTTATGGACAAATCCCAGTGAAATGCCAACCCGGAAGTGAGAGCCGGCTGGGGAGGGCTCCTGGGGCTGCCTTTAAAGGCTTCGCTGGTCTATGAAAACTGTTTGCAACTTGAGCACCCTACACCAAACCCCGTGCTGGCATGATTCTATTACTAACTCGTTATTTTGTCGCACATGGATTTTAGCTAAAAAAAAAAAAATAAAAAGGCAGCTTATATTCAGGTGTGGCTTATATATGGACAAATCCCATGGTCTACCCGGCTACCCGGACGTGCGGCTTATAATCAGGTGCAGCTTATAATTGTGAAATTACTGTATTGACTAAAATTAGGAGTAAGAATGAGCATAATCCACAAATTTATTAACTTTAGAGTGACAAACATATCACCATTGCATTAGGATTCTTTTTTGTAGAATTGAAAAAGCTGAACAGGTGTCTTGGTTTGAAACACAGGTGTCTGCTAAGGAAGGCAGGAGCCTCTCTTGAAATGTAAAATGTAAGCATCCTCCCTATGAATTAGTATATTTTTGAAATTAAGGGCCTCTCAGTCAAGGGAGCTCTCAGGGAATAAGAATAACAGTTCTTTACTCGGAAAATTAAACTAAAAACATAGTAGTACAAAAACAAGTGAAATGAGGATTGGTCAGAGTTAAAATTTGATTGAGGTGACATATATGGAGTCTTCCATACAACTACTTCCTGTTAGAAATACACCCAGGTATCTTAGTCTTATGTATGGAGTTAAAAATTTTGTGATAAAGGTGAGTTTAGGCAAAAAAATGCCTAAAGAAAAGTGACATCATAGAAGAATGCAAACGCAAGTATTCCAGCCATGATGAAATACTTAAAGATGCAAAGGCTGTACATTCACACTGCCTTGAATCCTGAGTTTGGACTGAGTCCACCATATCTGCCTCTATGAATCTTCTATTTGACTTTCACCAAACACGGACCACACAGAAAACATAAATTCTGTTTCTACAAGTGTGAGTGAAATGAACTTGACTAATTTTATTCTGTGATGTTTACTAAATTAAACATAGGTGCTGAAGCAGTATACATGTAATCTGTAAAGATTTTACCTTCCTGAGACAGAATAATTCCTCCTTAGACATTTGCAAGCTGTGCAGTGCTCCTATAGATCTGGAGTTCTCTCCATGAAAATTGCTCCAAAGATAAGGCATATATGGAGAGATAACTCACAAAAGTCAGTATTTGCAGAAAGCAATAGTATTTTTTACAGATAGCTCAATAATTTGAAATTATTTTCAAAGAAATGTTTGTGAAGACTTTTTTTTCCAGTTTTTGCTTTAAATAATAATTTAAAAAATAGAATACAGCGTTCAAAATGTAAGACCTGCTTGTCAGAATTCAAATACTTAATTTGTAAGGAGGCCTAAATATTGGGTAGGGGAGGGTAATCGGATACACAGCTTGAGGGATTTTTATACTTTATTTAGACATCAATCAGAATTTTAGCAAGTCTCTAACAGTTCCATCCTCATCTGGCTATCAGACCTACTTCATCTTCTTCATCTAGTTTCTTCCCCTTGAGCTGAATTTTTCCCTTTCATTTTGAAACTTAAAAATTCAATACCTTACTTTAATTTATCTTTTGTCCCACCAGAAGTATTTCCTCTTATTTATTTATTTAGTCAGTAAGTCAGTTTGTTGTTTTCAATATATGTCACTGCCCTTTTCCATATTTACAAATTGCTATCTGTCTGAGTTTTCACTTTCTCCTTTTATTTTTGAATGTTCATGTTTTACTGAGATATATCTGTTATGTCCAGCTAGTACACCGGATCAAGAAGGACTTGGAAAAATGTTCAGAGCAGGACCAGCTCTTACTGTACCTGGGTGTCCTAGCTTAGCCCTAGTAGGTGACTGAGCCCACACACAGACTCTTGCTCCCTGGTGATGGGACAAGGGACAAAAGGTGAATGAGAGAGCTTATGGGTTGAGATAAAGACAGTTTAATAGGGCAAGCTGTATTGGTCTTGCATGGCCTGGTTTATGGTGGTGGAGAAGCCACAGAGGTGGCTTCTGTGAGAAGCTGCTGGAAGCTTCCACCATTGTTATGACCTGGTTTAATGACAGTTGAGTAAAGAGAACTAATTCTCTAACAGAAAGAACTTTGAAGATTCAAAACATCCCCCCCAAAAAATGAGATAAAAATGAGATGAGATTAAATGGTGATGCTGAGAGGAAAGCTAATGTCTTTACAAACAATTCTATGGGTGAAGGGATGGGTGTCAACATCTTGGAAATGGGTCTTAATGTCTCCACTAAATTTGGGCAGCAGGTTCGTTGCAGATGCCAGACAGACTCCTGAAACAGACAAGAGTCTGCACAAGCCCAAACTTCAGAACTTTGGTGTAAAATGACTGGTTCAAAATAGGAATATGTGGTGGGTGGTTTGGGAAGGCTGTACCTTGCTAGAACCTCAGACAATGGGGAAATTAAGAGGCTGGGGATTTAGGATAAAAGGAGGCTGGACCCTCTGAAACCTTGAGTGAGAAAACCCTGCAGGTGTGTGCCCCAGTGGTGTCTCTCCCTTTATTCAAATAAAGTTGCAGAATTCCTCTGTCTCATTTTTGGCCATAAACCTCTGGAATTTTTGGATTTTTCTGACAATACCAAAAATTTATATATTTTTATTTATAAGTGTTTTAGGTTTCAACTCCAAACTAAGACAAATAGTAAAAGATGCAAAAACAGAGGGAAGTAGAGAAAAGTTAGAAAAAGCTAATGTTTCTTTAAAAAGCAAAAGATAGGTGTCACGGTCCGCACAATCTGAGTGGGGGTTGTGATGGTTCGTTTGACCACAGGGTGCAAAAGACAACAGCAAGAGACTAAGGTTTTGTTTAGCAACAAGCAGCAAAGCAATTTATTGAGGGAAAATTAACTCAGTTTTGGGGGTATGGTGAGGGAGAGAGAGAGATACAGGACAGAGAAGAGAGAGAGAGAAAGATGATGGGGCAGAGAAGAGAGAGAGAGAGAGAGAGAGAGACCAAAAAGGAGTTTAGGGTATGGTAAGAGAGAGAGAGAGAGATATTTGGGACAGAGAGAGAGAGAAAGAGGGATATAGCTACCAATAGACGGGACGTCGTCCTCGGATCATCCGTCGATGTCTTCCATCCGCTGGGGAGAAAGAGTTCTCAGAGGGTCTCTTCAGAGGGTGATAATTTTATAGTCAATTTCAAAGCGAGTGGTTGCTAGCCAAAAGATGGGGAGATTTATGGACTATTGTGTTCATGAACCTGTGGCTTCGAGAATCAGATTCGAGCATCAGATGCAGCACAGAACACCACAACCAGTACTCCGCTGAAGAGCAGTGTACCATGGAGGCAGCGTTGGCAGGCACAACACAGTCTCTTGGCATGCACCTTAGCTAGGCCAGCAACTCCACAATGAGGAGTGGGGTCCTGAGGGATTTAGAAATGTCAGTCTCTGACGGTGATTGTGAGGCAATTCAGGCAATCTTCAGACCGACTCTCACAATAAGTCACCACCACTCCATGCTGCCTTTGTTGCTGCTGAGACAGGGTAGGGAGGAGAGAAGCAGTTTTTGCCTTTTTCTCTTTTTTTTGCAGTTTGTATTGTCTCACCTGCTGCCTCTGATACTGGGAGCAGTTTGTCTGGGATGCAGCAGCCATGCCCTGGGATGCAGGTGCAGTTTGTCTGGGATGCAGCAGCCCATGCCCTGGGATGCAGGTGCAGTTTGGCCGGTTGCTGTAGCCAAACTGCGGTGCCTGGCGGTGCTCTCACCATGGGATGCAGGAGCAGGGTGAGGCTCCACAGCTCACTGTGGCTCCAGTCTGGGGTGCAGGTGGGGTGCAGGTTCTCCCCAGGTGAGCGGTGTCAGCTTCCAGGGGCCTCTGGGTCTTGCAGCGAGTGATGGTGGGGAGTGGGGAGGGAAGGCAATGGTCAGGGATTCTGTCTCTCACTTTCCCCTCTGCGTTTTGCACCAGTTTTGCCTTCCTTTTTATGGGTCTCAAGGTGGGCTGCTCACAGTCCATCCCGCACATAGTTTTCAAGTGTTCAAGAGTGATTATGTTTGATAAAGCACTAAAGCACTTTTTGAAGCTTTTCTCTCATTATCACGCACTGACAACCATGTCTGGCTCTGAAGATAGACATGCCTCTGGCCAAGGCTGGGCCAATTAGAGAAGTTGGTAACGCCTCTGTGATAACAAATTTTGTGACACAGCTGTAGTTTTCCTGTCAGAGAAGAGCTAAGTGTGAATATGTGAGAGTAGAACAACATGCAAACACCAAGGTCATTGAAAAAGAGGAGGAGGAGGAGGTACCTCTGTGGTGAGACCATAGTGAATCAGCTCTTCCCCTGCAGCTGATGGAGGTCCATGGGAGATACAAATATTCACCTGCAGCCCATGGAGGAGCCCACGCTGAAGCAGCTGGATGTCTAGAGGAGGCTGTGATCCTCGGGGAGACCTGTGAAAAGAGGGGCTCTAGTCCCAGGCTGGAGTGGCCTGTCCTTGAGGGACTGCAGCCCATGGAAGAGGGACTATGTCATAGCAGTTTTGGGGGAACTGTTGCCCATGGAATGAATTCACATTGCAGCAGTTCACAAGGAGATGCTCATGAAATGCAGTCACTTTGGAGAAGTTCAAAGAGAGATGTCTCTTGTGGGAGGGACCTCACAGAGCAGAAAGGGAAGGACTCCTCTCCCTGAGCAACAGGAGCAGCTACAGATGATGAATTGACCATAACTCCTGACCCCTCTCTCTTGCAGCACTGAGGTAGGCAATAGAGCTTGGAAGGAAAGAGGGGTGGGGGGAAGGTGTTTTTAAGGGCTTATTTTACTTCTCATTATACTGCTCTGATTTTGTTAGCAATACATTTATTTTACGTCTCTAAAGTAAGCCTGTTTCGCCCTTGATGGTATTTAGTGAGTGATCTCCCAGTCCTTATCTCAGCTCATGAACCTTTCTTATATTTTCTCCCCTCTGTCCAGCCACAGAGGGCAATAAGCAAGTGACTTTTGTGGGTGTCTGGCATCTGACCACCCTCAAACCATGACACAAGCAAAAGCTGCACACACAAGCAAAGAAAAACAAACAATCGGTTCACTATTTCCCATCAGCAGGCAGGTGTTCAGCCATCTCTAGCAAAGCAGGAATCCATCATGCCTAATAGTGATTTGGGAAGAGAAACACCAAAACTCTGAATGCTACTTCCTTATTCCCCTTACTTGCTCCTTGTTTTCCCAGTTTTTATTCCTGTGAGAGCATCATATGCTGTGAGATATACATTTCTCCCTTTGGGATCAGCAGTTCCAGATGTATTCTCACCCTACTCCTTGTGCAGCCCCAGACTCCTTTCTGATGGGGTGATATGAGGACCAGAAAACTCCTTGATTCTGCGCAAATACTGCTCAGTAATGATTGAAACTTCCCGTTGTTTTCAACACTGTTTTTGGTCACAAATCCAAAACATTGCATCATATCAGCTTCTCTAAAGAAAATTAACTCTATACCAGACAAAATGTGTTTATCGGTAATATGGACAATTCCCACATTTACCTGCTTTACACCCCACTGGCTTGACTGAGACAGGTTCTACAAACACACCAGAGAATAATCCCTGTGGAGTATCACTGGAAAAATTGTCAAACAGCATATTAGTGATGATCTCCTGAACTGTTTGCTGTGGTATGAGGAAGATACGCACTCCATGTGCCTGTGTTTCTAGGTTTGATGTCAGGATGATAACAAATATATAACCTTGCAATCATCTGCAGGGTGAAAGTACAGACATTTTCAATGAGGATATGTTTTCAGTAGCTATGGTCAATAAATACTGAAGACACCTGATTTCAAGATATGTGGCCAATTAATCGAACAATCTGCTCTGCAACTCTTTTTATGGAAGAAAAGCACTCCTACTCACTTATTCCATCTCCATCTCAAAGGACTTTTGGGCGATAAAAACTGTAATAGTGTTTCTTTCTTCCTTTCAAAAAATTAAATCTTTAGTTAGCAGAAAAAATGAACCAAATACCATGGTTTGCATTAGTCTTCAATATTAATAAGTAATTCAACAGCCATAAATAAAAGATGCAAATAAAAGCTTTTAGATGGAAAAAAAAAAAAAAAGCTTAAACTATTGTACTTTAATAACATTTTCCCAACTTTTAGCCTTGACAGGTTTTCAGGGCACTTTGCTTTTTTTTTTCTTTTTCTTAGCAGCATAAAACAGTATTCCCAGGACCACTCACATTTATTTAAATTTCAGTGACCAAAATTTGATGGCCAGGGCCTCAGCTGCTTTTAAAAAACTCAGTTGCACCAAAGCTGTGTTTACTGATCCTGAGGGAAAAAAAGATCTTTTTCAGATACATTATTCTTTGTATGTATGGACTCATATAGAGAAAACAAGTTTAAACTGAAATTAAACAGAGTGCTGTATATTCTTCTGAAGAGAAGAAAATATTTTTTTTCCCACTAGACTATAGATTGTATTATCCTTAATTTGTGACTAAAGCATTCATCAGTATCCAACTACATTACTCTTGAATGGAAAGTTGCTGAGTGCTAAGTGTCACTCTGGAAACTGAGCTATAACAGTCAGGAGGGTTATTGAGAAGAGAGCCTCTTGGACTTGTTTTTTTGCTCTCAGAAAAGTGCACATCTAAGGATACCTCTCAGAGACAATATGGTTTGTTATGTTACATTATGTAATCATTTTTAGCACATGTTAGAGATAACTTCAGTTATTCTCTAATCTTTCTGTCACTGTCTAGCCAGGTACAAAAAAATTAAAAACTAAAGTCATATGATTGCAATATTACTGAACTCTGTGCCTCATCAAAAGTTGAAATAAATGGCAAATGTTTTATATTTGACCACATATGGAGAAAGATGTCAAATACAATCAGTTTGCCTTTCTGTCTTCTTTCACTGTCATCATTGTGGCATGAATGTCAAATCTTATGTCAATGTGCTTCACTTCAGTAAACACAGTCTCCAGTGGATAAAATTTTAATAATATGTGCAGGTGCCAGTATTTTACAGGTGACTGCTGCTGTATTATCATCATTGAAGTCAATCAGGATTTTTTTCCCACTCTGATAATTCAGTTCTTAATGAGTTCATGGCCAGCAAAAACAAATGTTTGAGATGGAGCATGAGATAAAAAATGACACTTATGACTGTTGAGCCTTCCCATTACAACATCTCGTGCCTGAGACTTTAAATTAGTAAAATTAATACTGAGTGCAGTTTGAACAGAAGTAGAGCAGTTCATTATGATACTCACTGTGGAATGAATTTTGAAAGCATGCCAAATCTATTCCAGCTTGAGCAAGCAGTGAGCAAAATGATACATCATTTACACTGCCCACAAAATCCCAGGAAAATAGCAGTTCTCAATTGCATTCAAATGGTTTGCATCAAGCCCAGAGTGCACCAAGCAAAGACAATATAGATAGTGTTGTATTTTCCTTATACTTGAGCTGAAGAACTTACATAATTATTTTGGCAATTAAAACCAAATAATAAATTTAATTGTCTGAGCAAATTTTTCATTATGCAGTAAACAATATAAAATTCTTGCACCATTTATTATTATTTGTGCATGTGTATGTCCTAATAAAAAGTTGAAGGGCTTTTTTAATTTGCCCATATATTACTACAATTGTGGAACTAGCAGGTATAGTATAGAACAGAAAAAAAAATAAATCTCTATGCTTGAAATAAAGATGCAGTTGTAAAAGCTATTCAGTGGTGCTTTTTTTTGGTAAGAGAATTGTCTAAATATCTGTTTTAAGGGAAAAGAAAAGGAGAAGAAAGAAAAAAAATACTTCTCATTTGTGGACATTGAAAATGGTAGGTGCCAGCTGTATCAGCTGAAAGTTTACAAATCCATGGGACCTGGTAGTATTCAACACAGAGTTCTGAAGGAGCTAGCAAATGGCATGGCAGGATACTGATCATCTCCCAAAGATCTTGGGAGTCTGGGGAGATCCTTGCTGACTGGAAGCTGGCCATTGTTATTCCAGTCTACAGGGTGTAAGGGAAGACTCAGGAAACTATGGACCCATTAATTTAACCCGAGTTCCTGGAAAAATTATGGAGAAGAACATGAGTTCATAAAGGAAAAGTCACCCGACCCCCAACACCTCTTTAAATAATTTGACATTCATCTATTATATACTTCACCCACCTGGTAGAGGAAGGGAAGACAATGCTTGCAGTTTTTTGCATGCTAGAAAGGTGTTTTATTCTATCCCTCACAGCATCCTGCTGAGAGTTCATGATGCTCTGGGTGAAGAATGGGCTGAAGGGCAGAGCTCAAAGCACTGTGGTAAATGAAGCTACATCTGTCTGATGACGGGTTATCAGTGATGTTCTTCAGGGTGCAATTCCAGGCCAGTCCTCTTCAATCTATTTATGAGTGATCTGGATGCAGGAATTGAATGTACCACTAGCAAGTTTCCTTATGATCCCAAACTGGGAGGTACTGTTGTTTGTCTTAAGAGTCACATCCACTCTTTTCTTAAACACCTCCAGGGACTCCACCACCTCCCTGGCAGCCCATTCCAATGAGCAATCACACTTTCTGTGAAGAATTTCATCCTAATGTCCAACCTAAAACTTGCCTGGCACAGCTTGAGACTATGTCCTCACTTATTACCTGGGAGAAGAGACTGATCCCTACTTGGTTGCAGCCTCCTTTCAGGCATCTGTAGAGAGTGATAAGGTCTCTCCTGAGCCTCCTTTTCTCCAGCCTAAATATCCCCAGTTCCCTCAGCCCTCCATCAAAGGACTTGTGTTCTAGACCCTTCACCAGCCTTGGTGCCCTTCTCTGGACATACTCCAGCATCTCAATGTCCTTCTGTCAGAGACTATGTTTCATGGCTTAAACATTTTTATGAAGAACTTCTGGCCATTATGGCAAAATTGTCTAAAGAAGCTGCGGCCACTGAAGCCCTCCCCTCCCTGAAGATGCCTCCTAAGGACAACTGTGGACTTTGAGTTAAGCTGCCCAAGGCAATAAGAGATAAGATGCTATTGTTCAGTCATCTCAGGTACAGGAAAAAACAAACCTGCCTGAAGGAGAAGAATGTTGAACAAGAAAGCCAATCCCAGTAGCTGTGATGAAAATCATCTCTGACTGGGTTTGGGGTGGGGGAGGCCACAGCCCACAGACCCATCTGCTGAAGGCAGGTTTACACAGACTGCTCCAAATGGAGGAGGTTTTGGGTGTGTGGCATAACCTCGGTCAGAGGCAGTGAACACCCATCCTCCCTTACACAAACTGGATCAGTTGTAAATGCCTCCACACCAGGAAGGCCACATCCACAGGACATTCACGTGAGAGGCAGCTGAGGGGTGTCATAATCCATAAAAGACTCCTAAAATCCTACCCAGACTCATTCCTGAGGTCTTGCACAGGACTGCATGTGATGTAAAGTGATGCACCTAATTCAGACTCTGTTGCAAGTGACAGTGCCAAACTTGCTTCCCTCCTGAAGGAGGATACCTGGGCATTCCCACCTGGCCTGAGTGTATACTAATCCATCACATTTTATGTTTTTTGGGAAAGAAGAACCCTCACCACAAGAAGATCAGCTGGAGAGGATCAACACAGCACCATTGATATCTACAGTGGTGATACTTTCTTTAACCTGTCTACCTTTTTGTCCCTCCCCTCTTTTATCTTTCTTTCTTTTTCTTCTCTGTTTCTCTCATGCACACATACAGCATAAAATAAAATCCATACTGTTGACTTCGGCATATGGTTTCGTTTGCACCTTAATTCTTCAGAGGCATTTCTAATAAATTAAAAAAACAGACACTGACATCGCCCTAAACTAGGGAGTCCAGAACCGGACACAGTACTCAAAGCGAGGCCTCACCTCTGCTGAACAATGGAAGAATCACTTCCCTCATCCTGATGACCACACTATTCCTGATACAGGCCAGCCTGTTGTTGCCTTCTTGGCCACTTGGGCGCACTGTTGGCTCATGGTCAGCCTGCTGCAAATCAGACCTCCCCCAGGTCCCTTTTACCTGGCCACTTTCCAGCCACTCTGTCCACAGCCTGTATTGCTGCATGGGATTCTTGTAGCCAAAGTGTAGGACCTGGAATATGGTCTGGTTAAACCTCATGTTGGCTTTGTCCCTTCTATCCAGCCTGTCCAGGTCCCTCTGCAGAGCCTTCCTACCTTCCAACTTGGTGTAATCTGCAAATTTGCTAATGGTAGGCAGGAGGCCTTGCAGAGCAATCTTGATAGATTGGAGCACTGGGCTGTGATGAACAGGATGAAAAGTAGCAAGTCCAAATGCCAGATTCTGCACCTATGAGGAAATAAGTCTGGGGACAGGTATATACATGGAGAACACTGGCTGGAGATCAGCCCTGCAGAAAGGGACCTGGGGGTGCTGGTTGTCAGAAGCTCAGTGTGAGCCAGCTCTGTGTGTGCCCTGGTGGTCCAGAGGGCAAACACTGTGTGCCCTGTGAGTCCTGGACTGCCAGTCCATTGAACACAGAACCACGAGCCAGGCAAAAGAGGGATTATCCCATTGTATTCAGACTGGGTGCGAACTCAGCTTGAGTACTGTGCGCTGTTCTGGGCCCTCAGTTTAAAAAGGGTGTGCAAGTCCTTGAATAGCTCCAGAGAAGGGCAAAAAATCTGATGAAATAGCTGGAATGCATGTCATATGAGAAGCTATGAAGGAGGTACTGAGCTCCTCTCCCTGGTATCCAGTGATTGGACATATAGAATAGTCACTCAAAGCTGTCCCAGGAGATGTTTAGACTGAAAATTAAAACACACATTTTTTATGAAGAAGATGGTTGAACACTGGAACAGGCTTTCTACAGAGATGTAAAATGCCTTTAACAACATCCTTTAATTTTTGCTCAGTCCTGAAGTTGTCAGGAAGTTGGCCTAGTTGACCATAGAAGATTCCTTCCAACCAAAATATCCTATTCTATTCTATTCTATTCTATTCTATTCTATTGCTTTTCCATGTGTGAGGTGAGGACCTGCTCTGTGTTTGATTACTATCTGACAAAGTAGGGTCTTCATTCATGACTGGAAACCCTAGGCACCAATACAAATAAATTAATCATGGTTCTGTGCTTTCATGTTGTGTGTGAAGACAAAGAAAATTCAAGTCCAATCTCTCTCTGTTTCAATGCAGTATTTCATAACCTTCAAAAATTCCTTTCAGGTCTTTGAATTTTTTATAAGCTAATATACATAATGAGTCACTCCAATTGCTGCCTTACTGTGATTTTTATAAAGGTTCATTCATTAAAGCTTTAAAATACCACATCCATTCTATATATATACACACACACATGTACTATCCATAATTCATACAGAAGAATATGAGTGACACAGGGTCATAATATACCTTGATGAAGACTATGGAAAAATTGAAAGTTAAATCCTATATTTCTATTCTGAGAAACAATTTTATGGCCATTAAAAACATTTAAACTTTAATGAGACAGTGAATAAGTTTTAATACTTTGAAAGTACTTTAGTGTAGTTCTGAGATCTGAAAAAAATTATAAGTGAATCCCAGACAAAACTTTAAAAGTAATCTTGAGTGAGCTATTAGGCTTAAAGATATTAAAAAAAAAACAATCTGCCTGAAAATTAAAAAACATGCTGTTGTGTGGTTTTTGTTCTCTGGATACTGAGTATAGTACAATTTGTCTCTTACAATAGTGACTACTTTATGTTTTATATACCGGGTTAATTAATTAAGTGGGACATATTTGAAAAAGATCCACAGTAAGTGAATAATATCTGTTCAGGATAGATGAATGCAGAGGTCATAGTAGAGTATAAAATTTTCATTCAGATTCATTTTGAGAAAATAATCTTTCTTGTAAATTGAAAAGTCACAACTTGTGTTGTGAAAAACACACAAGTGTGTTTTTCAAAGTGTGTGAACTAAACACTCTACCACATAAAAATTCTATGTATTCTCTTAGGATTTTTTTGTCAGAATATGTTCCTGGAATTCTTTTGAAACTGTTAAAAACATTTCTATTTAGACTTTTATACATGCATCCTTTCAGTTGGATAACTTCACTATAATGAATTTAAGATCTTAGAGACAGAGTAAATAATTAAATATCAAAGCCTCAGAAAAGAACCAAAAACCCTCTGGTAACAGTAAAATATGTATACTAGAATGCTCTGTCCCTTTCTCTCACTTTCCCATTTACTTTTATTGCTTTTGAGACACCAGACCATAGGTAAAATGCTCCCTTTCTGGAGGTCCAGTATTCAAAACTGACTGTGCTGCACTGAAGAGATTGTGTCATAAATAAAAAGACAGAAAAATTGTTGCAGCTGCTGTCTGTAAAAATACATAATATTAATGAAATTTGCATGCTGGAAATTTTGTTTGAGTAGCTTAAGGAAGAAGTCTTTTAGTTAGTGGAATGCAAAATAGGTGCTCATACAGGAGAAAAGTTTACATCATTGCAAGATCCTGTTAGGAAGATAAATGAGGAACTCTAAGTTGATTTAAACACTATGAAGTCTATTCTTTTTTTTCTTCTGCTTTTCAAAGAATTTCAAATATGATATTAAGTGCTTGAACTCTTCCAGAGAAACTATATAATGGAAGACAGGGAGATAGTTTTCCCAGCTGTTTTTGAGTTATATAAATAAAAAAGTTGTGACAAAACACTTTATGGTATGTTTCAAACACAGATATTGAATATAGGAATAAATAGGATATGCTTTTTGGTTTTAAACCCTTGATCATTTCTGGATGTCAAGCAATCTAACATTTAAGGAATTGATAAAGAGGGGAAAATTTTTCCAGGAACTTAAAATACTGAAACTCTTTTGAAATTAGATTAATTCACAACATAATTCAGTGTGTGCTTTAGTGCTGGTGTGTAACAATGGATCAATTATGTAAGCTTATATTTATTTTCTTGTTTTGTCATATGTGATTTCGTTAATGTAAGTCTATTGTAAAGTTGCAAAAGAAAATATGAAAGGGACAAATAGCAAGAGACAGAAAATTGACTACTACACTTAAATATTAAAATGAATAGCAGTCAGGGGGATTTCTAGGCACCAGAATAAAGTGAGTGACAGATTTTTGATGTGCTAAAATTCAGCTGTATACCTTTCATATCATTGCATTTTAGCTAGATACACCTTAAGAATCATAGTCACTAAGCTGAAAATGGAATATGTTTATTTGACAGTTTAAAAGGCATATGTATCCTAGAAGCCTTTCAGTTTAGCCTGAATCTTACAATACTTAATCTCTAACATAAGCCAGAGGCCGACATGGGATCACTTCAGTATCTACAAATACAGGTACAATTTGCACAGCTCTTGCAATATGGAACGCTGAATCTGTTTTATACTAGAAGCTATAGATGTTAAACAAATACTCTCAATTATGAATTAAATTTTGTTTCTGGGATGTCATAGAATGAATAAAGCTTTATGAGAATTCTGGAGATTTTTTAGTTCAATCCTGCTTGTTCTCTGCACTACAGCAAGTCAACCAGCATTGTAAGTTGGTTTTTGACTATGCCCAAGTACAGACATCCCATGAACTTCTAAGTGTCTTGTTCCAGTGTTTAACCATCTATACATTAAAAATGTCTTCTCTACTCTCCCTCTCAGATATTTATACACATTGATAAGATCTTCCTGAACTTTCTCTTCTGCAGACTGAACAGCACTCTCACTGTGTCCTTATTTGTCAGATGCCTCAGTCCTTTAAGGATTTTTTCAGCCTTGAACTGGACCTGTTCCTGTATGTCCAATTGTTTTATACTGGGGAGCCCAGCACTGGAAACTAGTGCTCCAAGTGTGTCAGCAGTGCTGAGTGCTGGGAAAGAATCACCTCCCTCTTGCGAGCAGTGTTCTTTCTAATGCAGCCCAGGCTGTTATTGTCATTCTTTGCTGCAAAGGCACGTTGCTGGCTCATGTTCAACTCAATGTCCAGCAGAGTCCCAGACCCTTCTCTGGAAAGGAGATTTCTGGCTGGATGACACTTGCCCTCCCCACTCTATGGTTCTATGTTCCTCAGATGCAGGAGTTTGAACTCCCGTTTCTTGAAGTTCTTGATATTCCTACTGGCCCATTTCTTCAACCTGCATATGTCCCTCTGAATGATGGTGCACCCATCTGGTTTATCAACGCTTCCCTCCAGTTTTGTATCACCTTGGTGAGGATACACTTGCTTCCATGACCTAGACCATAAAGGAAGTTGATAAACTAAATGAGCCTTGCTGTCATTCCCTGCAGTTTGCTGTTAATGACTTCATGCTACTGATAATAAGCCTCTGGCAGCAGCAGAGTTCTGTCAGCTTTCATTCCACATAAATGTTCTTTCACATGATCTGCAATCTATCAGTTTATTAGTGAGAATGTTACATGGAAATTTTTTTAAAAGCTATGCTACAGTAAGTATAATCAACATGCACTGCTCTCCATGCATCTACCAAACCAGGCATTTACAAGGCTATCAGGTTCTTTGCCACTCACTTAAATGAGTTTTTTCCATAAATTATTGCTGTCTTGCTACTGAGCTGCACAGACATTGCCAGATATTTGCTTAGTTATGGGAACAGATATTTAAAATGCTTAAAAGTAGCATGTATATTAGAGAAGACTTGTGAATCTGAGAAAAAAAATACCTAAGAAGATGCTTGAAATGGGGGCTTGGGAGCAACTAGGAAGTAATATATGGGAAACAAATTTCCCATAGCATAATAGATCAAAGAAAAAAAACTTTGTGGGATAGTTATGGAAAGGAGAATGTGAGCACTCCTTGGGCACTATCTGCTATTGGTAGGAAGCAAAATAAATTATTAGGCCAGAAAGATGGAAAGAAGTACCTGAAATATCAGCCCAAATCAGAACAGATATACACTTTGTCAAAGAAAAGGCCTTATATGTAATGAGTTACCAACAACTAAAAAAAAAAAGAAAACAAAACCAACTGGAACTCAAAACAACACCCAAACCAAAATCAAGCAAACAGAAAAAGCATTCATGCCTTATGTTTGATGCCACCATCTCAAGGAATGGAATCAGATTACTATTAATTCTCTCCTTGACATGGCATGGAATATATCCACAGATTGCTGGATTGTTCTGGCAAAGTTGGTGAAAGTTTGGCATTTGCTTGGGGTTTTTTTTGCTTCAGCATCCATATATATATATATATATATATATATATATATATACACTCTTCTTAGTTAGCAAGGGCAGTTTATGATTGTTTTTTGGAAGTTGTTTCCTTGCAATTTTCACTGATAATGAAGATATTTACAATGCAAGTTATCTGCATGATGGCAATAACAATAAAGAGTACTAAAGTAATAAAAATATAATGATCAAATAAAATGGTGTAAATAGTGGCAAAGTTATCTATTCAAAGTTTGTAAGAGTAGCAAAAAAATAAATAATATATGATAGCAATTACAATATGAGGGCATCCAGACCAAGTTAGCAATAGTAACAACTATGCTCATAATTGTGAATGCATCTTCTGCTACTGTAAATATTCTTATCATATTACTGGATTTGGTAGATAGTTTTGCCATAAATTCTGCCTAGCAGTCTAAATGAATGTATAATTCATATACCACATGCAATAAATCTTACAAAACATATCCAAAATGTATTTATAGAAATGAAGTAAAATAAACAAGGGACATTGCACAAATATTAACTATCTCTCATCTTTCATAGTCAAATCAATAGAAAGATCTAAACACATAACCTGGCTAATGAATTCCTAATGAATCCTTGTGTCTTGTTTGATGATTGATAAGGTCTGAAGCTTGAGAATTTTTCTACGAAAAGTGCAAGAATATGATCTAGCATAAAATAGGAAGATAAAACAGATTGATGTCTTGGATAAAAATGCAGTCAGCTGCCAAAGAGCAGGTGGGAATCCGGCAATTGTGCCTTAGTGGTTGTAAGCTGAGCTTCTTCTGGACAGCATCTGGATGGACCTACATTAAAAATATACTGAATTCAAGGAATTGTCATGGCAGCTGGGAGGAGGCATTGGCAAAGATCAGAAAAAGCTTTGAGAGACAAACTTCATTTCGGGTAAAAGATTGAGTTTTATAGCATTTCTAACTTTCCAATCCACAGTAAACTGCAGCAGCACAAAAGATAGGGCATACACTTTGTCTGCTTCTCTATCTCTCTGTCCTTGTAACACACCGAGAAGAAGCTGAAGAGGAAAATATGGCAGGACAGTAATTCAGATAACAAAACAGATAATCATTGCTGATTTCTCCAAAATCTTCATATAATTTTGTTTTTTCACAAAATTCATAGTTCTTTTAGGGTGTTTATTTAACTATATCTTTCTTGTTTTATTTAGAACTATGGTTTGCAAATCATTGTGATGTTTACATGCCCATTTCAGTTAGCTACTCTTCTTAAACTTTACTCTTCTTGAACTTTCCTGTTTTTTGAAGGTCTTACTTTTACCCATTAAATTTAGAGAAAAGGAAAGCTAAAATATTTAGTTGAAATAGTAAATGAAGTAAATGAAACACCTCACCAATCCTACTAAAGTGATGCCCAATTAGTCAAAAGTAGTTAGCATGAAAAGACACTATAAAAATAACTACCCATGTCAATAGACATATCAATATAGTACCTATATAATCAATTAGTTCCTCTCAGTCCATGAAAATAATCAGGGGCAGAATGACACTTACTTCACTCAAGAGATGCTCTGAATGTTTAGAGCAAGTAGTTTTGAAACAGCCAGAGTGTCCAAGCAATTATTCTTCAAGACTTTCATGTGTGACATAAAGGTAACAGTACTTGGCTTGCCTTTTCCTCCAGCTTTCTTCATCGGTGCATCTCTCTGCTTGTGGTCGAGTTCACTTCTCTACAGTCTTTTCTAGCTTTATAAATAGGTCATAAGAGTAATGTTTTTCATACATCAGCTTTCAAGCTATTTTGAAAACAAGATTTTTGTCATCTTCTGTTTTCCAGATGCTCATTTTCAGTCAATACAAGAAAAATGTGGAGTTACAGCTCTTTAAACTGTGGGAAGTTATTTTCACATGTACCAAAAATAATATCTGCTGCCAAGAAAACTGGGGAATTAAGGGACATCTGGTGTCTTTTGTTCTTTTCAGTGTTTCCCATAATAATTACCTGGCCTCATGCTGAATGCAGAAGAATTAAGAAGAAACAAAGTCATATATAATTTTGGTTCTTCTCATTTATCCAGAAAAATACGTTTTGTTTAAAATACAGGTATAGAATAGAGTTCAGTATGAAAATCTTGGATTTAGATTGAAACAGGTAGCCAAAAGTGGTACTAATTACAATAGCCAGGATCTCAGGCACTGAATCACAAAATCACAGAAAAAACTGAGGATTATCAAGTCCAGCTTCTGGCCCTGCACAGCACCATCCCAAAGAGTCACACCATGTTCCTGAGAGCATTGTCCAACTGCTTCTTGAATTCCACCAGGCTGGTGCTGTGACCACTACCCTGGGGAGCTTGATCCAATGCCCAAATACCCTCTGGATGAAAAACCTTGTTCCAATGTCCAAACTAAACCTCCTCTGATACAACTTCAGGCCATTCCCTTGAGTCCTGTCACTGGTATCCACAGAGCAGAGATCAATGCCTGTTCCTCCTGTTCCACTCACAAGGCAGTCGTAGACTGCAATATTTCCCCTCAGTCTCCTCCCTCTCCAGGCTGAACATAAGATCTGATTCATGTAGCATTCATGTGATGCATAAAGTAGTGCCATGTGAACTGGGGATCTGAGGTTTGCCACTGCTGTTCTTACATGTTGGTAAGAGCTGGTACAGAGGGATGCCAGAAAGAAGCTTGGAGAAGTGAGGTTCACAGTTTTCCCATGATAAAGGGAATCTGCTCTTTTTTCTTGTGCCCCACTCCTCTCTCCATTCCTTGCAGTCTCTGCCTATAGACACTGAAATCTGGAGTCTATATGAGGGAAGTCCATCCCTCCTGAGCAGCCAGCTCACAGGAAACTGTGGCCAGAGTAGGATATCTGTGGCAGGGGAGATCTGCCACAGATCAGAGCACTTCCAGCAACATTACTAGAGGAAAACCCAAATGATAACCTAGAAGGAACTCATGCCATTGGGTTGCACTAGTTTCTGGGATTACTGCAAAGAGCAAAAGCAGCGTTTCTGTCTGGTTCCTTGGAGTTGTCACGAAGCAAGCAATGACCAGCACGTTTATCATTAAGACCTATTCAGCATAGAAATTCCCAGCAGAAATTACTTTCTTATTCTCCTCTTCTCTGTTCCATTGTAATGTGGCAGGCTGTCCTAGCTTTCAATTATTGCCTGGCCACAGGGAACATAGAAAATGGGTAAAACAAGATGAAGCATTGCCTTCAGTGAAAACTTTGTTTGAAGGGGACCAATCATAATATTAGTCTGCATGCAGGGCCCTTGTTTTATTGTCTCAGCAGAAGTACTTCTTAGATTAACTCTTAAACAACAAAATATATGTATAATTCTGAGGTTTTACAATAGGTGTATCTACGTTCTCATCAGTGATTGTGATATTATAATAGGGGAAGGGATTCACAAGCACTTAGGCAATTTAAGAAAATATATGCTATTAACTGTTTTATTCTTTGCTCAGTTTTGTCTAAATATTTTTGAAAACAGTGTTCAGTTAGGCTACAGGCAAAATTGGCTAGAAATAGTAAAGAAAGAAGGTCAACTAAAACTCAAAACCAGATAATATTAAAAAAATGAAGTGGCAAGCTTTTGAAAGTCTTTGATAAACAGGCTCCTGCTTCACAGGATGGACATACCTAAGGATAGTAAGGAACTATCTTAGGAATTGCTGTTCATTTACTGTAAGGATGGATTAAAATCGCAAATGTTTCTGTGTCAAATGGCCTATTTAATAATTTACCTTCCTTGCTTCACAGTGAAAAAGAGACATTTTCTGAGAAGATAAAGGGTGATAAAGAAGCTTCATTGTACAGAGTGGGCAGTACAGATGAAATCAGGAAATCTCTGAGAAAATAGACAGATATTTCATTATTTATCTACATCTAATTTTTGACAATGCTAAATGTGCTTCATCTCTGTTATTTATCTTTTTTGAAAGATAAATATATGACCTTTAAATCTCCAGACTCTTTGAGAGAGGACAATTTAGAATACAGTGTGAAATTACAAGATTATATTTATGATATTTATAACAGTACAAATTGCTCAAAGAGGCTTGTGCAATTTTTGCTCTAATTTTTTAATTTTACTGAAATGCATTTGTATCATCAAATTGGATAAATATGTTTTTTCTTTTATTTTTCTTTTATTTTGACCCTGTAGGCCAGAATAATACCACGTTCATGTAAATAAATTATCTACCTTTGCATTAGCACTGGGTAGCATGTTTTAGCAAAATTCTTCTTTAGAATAAGTAGAAATCCACATCAGTGACCTCAGAGCAGAAGAACCTATTAACCACACAGTTTACATGCTGTGTAATAACAGTGATGTGTCTCTGTGGGGATATTTCAGAAAGCTGTAGGCTGCTTCACCCCTCCCGCATACTAAGCATATATTCATAAGGAGTTAGGGCACAGAAAGTAGTGCTCTGTAAATTCTTATCCTACCTTTCTTCTTGGTGATTCTCCCTGCGTATTTCTCTATCAAGACTCAAATCCTCTTTGCTGTGTAGTCCCACAGTAGGTTTGTGTTAACTTCAAGTTAAATTATGTGACTGATATTGAAGACAGTTAACTTGACAGAAGGAGATAGATGTAAATTGAACTTAGAATAGAAATATTATTAAAGAGAATTAAAGTTCTGTGTCAAAAACCCTTGTCATATTAATTTTCTGCAAGTATTGTCTCTACTCAACCAGAATTCTGCTGATTTTACTTCTTGAAAAAGACAATGTTGGGAGGACAAAGGATAGATTCTGGAGCATGAGAAGGAAAGAAATAAAACCATATTCTGAATGAATTGAAATTAAACATATTGTCTTAGAGAAGTTTTGGATAACACTGCAGACTTCTGTTTCTTTATCTCACTTGTCTTGAACTCATGGAATTTATTGGTTGCTTAAGCATTGTCTGGGAACAAATCTCTGCATAAGAACAAACTCGAGACCTGTATCTGTCCAGGATTTGCATTATGCTGTGTTTTGATATATGTGTACATGCATACATACACATCTATAACAATCTACAGATGCTTAGCTTATTCTTTTGTTTGGTTTCAGCATCTCCTTATATATCAGCAAGAACACAGGAACATGAAGTGTTGCAGAGGAGGAAAGCACCACAAATTCCCTCTGAATTTCAATAGGATGTCTGTCTTCTCTGAGACTAAAAATGTTTTTGCCATGTATAAAACTATCATCTATTCAGTGTGCTCCTCGTATTGGCTACTTGTAGTACTAAAATTCCAAGACACAGCAATATTGCAGTAAGAAAGGTTGTGGTGTCATAGCTGTTCTTTTTCATTTATCAAAATATTTGTAAGTCTGGCACTGATTTAGAGTATGTGCAGTCCTCATAGGTAGCAGGACACTATGTACTGCAGATTTTTTCCCATGGGTAGTACACTTTTTGATTTTTCATAATATAAAAATTAATGATAGATTCATAATTCTCAAGAGGTTTGCTCTTTTTGTTTGCTGTTATATATTAAAATGACAGTATTTTGTGTTCTTAAATTATATAAGCACTGTACTTTAATAGTCCTGTTAGCACTTATTTTATACAATTCTGTGGCATCCTGAGTTAATTGTCAGTGGAAAAATTGACTACTTAGGTACTGACAGATGAGTTCTCTGAGTCAAAGCTTTACTCTTACACTAGTTCAAACAGTTTAACTTCCACTAGGTGGAGCATTGCTATCGTACCAGAATTTTATTTATATTAGAAAGATTTTTTTTGAAGGCAAGGAAGAGAAAAAAAGATTGAGCTGGAGAATTTGAATGCAGATCTAGATAAGTTTTTGTGAAGTGTGTGGCAGTCAAAGTCTGCAAACATCTGTATTCCAATGCAGTTTGATTGGTCTCTCTCCTTATCTTGTGAATTCTTTCTCCCTAGTTCATCATTATCCCTTCAGACTTTGAATAATTTAAGGAAAAAGATGTAAGGTTCTTTGACAATCTCACCAGAGAAAGTGGAGGGGCAGCTACCAATTTTTTTTCTCTCATGACCAGTGACAGAATCAAGGGAATGGCATGAAACCAAGTTGGGGGAGGTTTTGGTTGGATATCAGGAAGAGATGTTTCAGCAAGAGGGATGGAACAGGCTTCCTGGGGAACTGGTCACAGCACCAAGCCTGTCAGCATTTAGGAAGCGTTTGGACAGAACTCTCAGGCATGTGGTGTGATCTTTGGAGTGTCTGTGCAGGGCCAAGAGTTGGATTAGATAAACCTGATGGGTCCTTTCCAGCTTAGCATATTCTATCATTTCTATTAGGAAAAAAAAAAAAGGAAAACCAAAAAAACCCAAAACCCAAAAAACCAAAAAAAACCCAAAACCAATCCAAACCAAACCAACAATAACAAATAAAACAAAAACAAAAAAAAGCAAAACAAGGTGTTTGCTATAGTGAAGATTTCTGTGCATAAAGGATGGATTGGCAAATTATGAATTTATCATGCTTTAGGAGACTACATTTACTGATTAGTTTAGTAAAAGCATAATGAATTGCATACCATTTGGGGTCTAACAAATTCCAAAGTGAGTAAATTCAAAGATAAAAATTCACTGTTAACAGATGCCTTTTTTCAAACTGGGGAAAGAAAAAAAGTACAGTAATTTCACACTCATAAGCTGCACCCAGTTATAAGTTGCACTTCCGGGTAGCTGGGAAGACCATGGAATTTGTCCATAACTAAGCCACACCGGGTGATAAGCCACACTTTTTTTTTTGAAGCAAGGATCCATGCGCAGCCAAGTAATGAGTTAGTAATAGAATCGCATGATCGCGGGGTTTGCTGTAAGCTGCTAAATTTGCAAACAGTTTTCACAAACCAGCAAAGCCTTTAAACACAGCCCCAGGCTCCCTCCCCGTGCTGCGGGCCCCAGCACTCCCATCCACCCCCAGCACTGACTGACGCAGCTCCCTGTGCCACGCAAGGAGCCAGCGCCCTGTGGGCTCCCCTTGCCACGTGAAGAGCCGGTGGCTCGCCAGTGGCTCCAGCTCGCTGCCCACCCGTCAGTGGCTCGGTGGCAGCTCCCTCCCTGTCTGACCGCAGCTCCGCAGCAGCTCCCCACCCAGCCGCTCGCACTTCCAAGTTGGCATTTCGCCAGAATTTTTCCATAAATAAGCCGCACTGTGATTAGCTGCACTTCCAGGATTGGCTTGATTCTTCAGTGAAATAGGTGCGGCTTACCAGTGTGAAATTACTGTACCGTATGGAAGAGCAGCCTGGCTGGGGCTTCTCAGTTAGAACAAAATATGGATATTCAGAGGCCTAATGGATCACCATTGACTTTATCCTCACTCATAAACACAAAAGTGCCGTGAAAATTGTAAAAATTGTGTGACTAAACACCAATGCTATATTCAATTATAGCAAGAATTGTGTATCCATACTCATGGTTATCACTGTCCTCTTATGTTTTCAACACTACTCTTAGCTGTAATCCCACAAAGTGACAGATCAGGTTTTTTTTTTTGATGTCTGATGAAGCTTCATATCCCCAAGAAAGTCTTGTTTAGGCTTGTACCTTTTCCTGCTTTTTCTTAATTGGTTGCTCTTTTCTTAATTATTAGCCAATTATACAAGATGTAAAACACTTTGCAGATATGTAGAATTCATTAGGTGAGTCTAGCCTAATGCTTTTTTCCACAGGAAGGTACCAAAAGGTCTCCAGTGCTATAGTTGTGTCAATAAAGAATTTAAAAAAATATTAACCTGGCCACAGAGGCACTTACATTTTCTAGCAGTTTTAATCAGAAACAGCACCTGTGGCTGAAGAGCAATCTGGAGCAGCTGTTTTGAGTTGTGTTTGTGTCTGAGCCATTCTGCATGCCACAGCTGGTGACAGGTAGGCTGTTACAGCTGAAGCACTCTATGTCTGCTCTGCAAATGAGACAGCAGGTTTCTGCTTGTTAGTACTGGTCACAGATATATATATAAGCATCTACACCACACTAACAAGTCAGTGATGAAATGTACACAAATTAGCTCAAAGGCAGTTCAGTTATCAGCAGCAGTATACACCTCAGCCTGGTTTAGCTGGCCAAGAATGACTGCAGTGTCACTGGGGTACGTCTGAAGGCCCATGCTGAGAAAGATTGAAGGCTCTTATTTTTGACCTTGTGGTTTTCTAATTCGAGCTGAAGGCATAATTTACTGTGATGTCCATCAGAGAATACTTTGTCAGGTTTAAGAAGTTCTAGATTTTTGATGTAGGTTCCAATGTTATAACTGAGTATCCTTTTGAAACTGGCATTGCATGGCTCTTCTTAAGGTAAAAGAATAGTAATGGAATAGTGAACATTACCAGACTAAGATGTCATGATTTGCAAACTCAAGCAATACAATTTACTAATTGCATTTCTTCTGCATAATCTTATGTTGGTGGAAATGCTTCAAATTTGTCTGAGAGCGGGCAACTTTCACCTGCAATATGACTCTATGCATAACACAGGTTGATTCTGAAAGGTGACTGACAAGACTGTCAGCACCTTAAATATAACTTCTTTAGAGACAATTATGAGTTATCTTCAAATGGTTGACACAGTAGTAGATAGCATAGATAGCAGATTGAAAGTCTTTTTAGAGCTCCATGTATTATCTGGGATGCTAATTTCTACAATTTACCTGAAAGCCTAGCATAACAGAGAGCTTTTGAAAAGGAGAGCAAAAATTTTAAATGGTTTCTTCAGTTAGGGTTTTGTAGCTCACCTAAATTTTCCTAAATTGCAGGAGAATATCTATTATATATTTTGTAAGTAGTAGCTTGAAAAGTAGCAGTAGAAAAAAAAAAAAAACAAACTAGATATAGATTGAATTCAAAATTAATGTTTTGCTAGATAAGAGAAGCCCAATGGAAAAAAGCTTTTCTGCGGCTATCCACAGAATAAAAAGGTTAAGAGTACACAGCACTCCAGAAACTTGTTTAGTTCCCCTGGCTTTCAAATCAGTCTTGCTATCAAATCAATAATATAATTTTTCTTTTTGTGAGACCTAATGAATAACACATAGTAGGTTAAGGAAAACACTACAGTTTCTCTAGCCAGTGGGATGCTGTATGCATAGTGTTTTGCTTGTTATCTAATAATAATTGAGAGCTATAATTTTAGTGACATGGAATAAAATTAAATCAATAAAATGTTTATGGGTATTGTTAAAAGAGTGAAGGACCTTTCACCTATTGAGAAATAACTTAAAAATTAAAAATTAAATATGAAAGACAATAGCAAAACACACTGCTATTAATTTTTGTTTGAAACATTTCTAAATGTGTCTTCAAATATGTGAAATCTGGGTGATCTATCTCCTGCCAGGGCAAGCCATATGCTAATTTAAACCATAAAGATAAGAAACCACATCAATCTATGGTCTAAAGAGTTAAGTCAAACACATTTTGTCATAGAATGGCTAACCAACTACAAACTTTACTATGAAGTTGAAAGATCAGTAGGGCTGCTGAAAAGTGTTAAGTGCTATAGTTTAGGGGGAACCATAATAGTCCTTCTTGGCTTTAAAATATGACTTTATAGGCTATCTTAGGTGTGACTGAGTGTTACCTATGGGGAAAGAACTCTTTGTAGTAGTGGTTTTTACTGTTCCTGAGCTCTAAGAGTACCCTACTTTATCACAGCTCCATGCTGTAAGGAAAAATTTATTTACATGTCCAGCTTCTCTCATAGAGACATGAACTAGAAAAAGTTCAAGAACAAGAGAAATGTGTTCCTCCAGTAGGTCCTCTCTGGGATATAACAAGAACATTGGTATTTCCGGACACCTTGAATCTGGGTACTGAGTCATCATTGTCTTTTTCCCTTTTCCTTCATCTGTAGTTTACATAAATTTATTTATAGTGAAAAAACCCAAAAGTTACTCAGTCAAAGCCATTC
>VRYO01001463.1:79586585-79766748 GCA_009812075.1 Sialia sialis | reverse complement strand
TGAGGGGTATGGGTGGTTGTAGGGTTTGGATTCTTTTTCTTTTTTTAGGGGGCTGGTGGGCAGATAGCTCTTCCAATAACACAGAAATTGGGGCTGTAGATACCATTAGGATCTTTCCTATTAGAGAGGCTCTGGTTGCTATGGAGTTGCCTGCTGCCTTTCAGTCTGGAGATGTCTGACTTCCTCGGCCACTTCTACCTGTGACTTTTGATTCTCATGCTTATGCCTTTGCTCTCAGCACTGTGACCCTGAGCTCTGTGTCCTGGCTCCTTGGTACTGCTCCTTTCCAGCTTACAGATCCACTCCATCTCACTTTTTAGTGCAATGGCTTTATTAAGCAGCACTCAGCTGCTTTAGGCTGCAGAACAGCTGTTACGAGGAGATCCTGTTTGAAAGAGAAATGCATTCCTCGGGAGATGAGACCGTGCATTTCTAAACAAGGAAGGATTTATATAGAAGTTCATTTTAAAAAGACTATTTTTTCTTTTTTTCTTTTAATGATTTGATTTCAAATGGAACAAATAGAGATAGGAAGGATATAACACACAAAACAGGAAAAATAAGTGGGAACAAAGGGGGTTATTTGAGAAGAAAATTGAAAGCTTAGTTTTTCAGTTCTGTTGCCTTGGTAATTGTCTTCAAGAATGTAAATGCATTTGATTTCCTTTCAGGGAGAAAGTCTTCTTTTTAATAAAATTTACACCATTAAAAAAAAAAGGATTTTTTTTTTTTTAATAAATAATGACTCTTCAATACTTCAATTTATGTCTTACATACCAAATAGTCTCATCTTTCCATGATATTTCATACTTGGGCTGAATGATTTTCATTTGCTAGCTTGCTACTGTAAATGGAATTCATTAATCTGAGGCAAAAGTAATTATAAAAAAGAACATAAAATATCAGATTATTAGGATGATATCTTTCTCTGTCGAGATGGGTTACTTCAATCCATTCATCATCTCATAGAAACACTAAGTTACTTTAGAAGGAATGTGACCTGAATTCAAGTCTGAGGACACGTATAAGTGTATGTCTAGAGCTCAAAAAAAAAAAAAAAAAAAAAGAAAAAAAGGTACTCAATGCCTGATATATTAAAGTCTGGTTGTTAAATGCCCAATATTTCACTTCTGTTTTTAAAGTGTGACTCTGACACTGAATGAAACTTCAAAAAGGGAGTTGTCCATTGTACAAAAATTAAGCATAGCTGATGTGACTATATTCAACAGATTGTGGTAGCAACTGTTTTTGGTGTGGGAAATGATCAGTATTTCAATCTCTACCTTCCAGTGAATGATGGAGAAACTTCTTTGCAGTTCAGGAATTTGCAGGGACTGCCTAATTTCCTTCAATTGTCTCAAGATTGAGTAGTGAAGCCCACTTAATTTTTACTTCGTTTCATGAGTGTTAAAGAAGAAATCTTTTCTACCTCTTTGCTTTTGTCACACTGAAGTCTAGGACACAGAATTCAGCAACACACAGAGGCAGATTTGTTTTCCCAGGATCTTGCAAAGGTCGGTCCGAAGATTGCCTGAATTGCCTCACAATCACCATCAGAGACTGACATTTCTAAATCCCTCAGGACCCCACTCCTCATTGTGGAGTTGCTGGCCTAGCTAAGGTGCATGCCAAGGGACTGTGTTGTGCCTGCCAACGCTGCCTCCATGGTACACTGCTCTCCAGTGGAGTACTGGTTGTGGTGTTCTGTGCCGCATCTGATGCTCGAATCTGATTCTCGAAGCCACAGGTTCATGAACACAATAGTCCATAAATCTCCCCACCTTTTGGCCAGCAGCCACTTGCCTTGAAATGGACTATAAAATTATCACACTCTGAAGAGACCCTCTGAGAACTCTTTCTCCCCAATGGATGAAAACATTGATGGATGATCCGTGGACAACGTCCCGTCTATTGGTAGCTATATCCCTCTTTCTCTCTCTTCTCTCCTTGTTCTCTCTCTCTCCCCCTCTCTCTTCTCTGCTCTGTTACCTTTATCTCTCTCTCCCCCTTACCATACCCCAAAACTGACTATTTACCCTCAATAAATTGCTTTGCTGCTTGTTGCTGAACAAAACCTTGGTCTCTTGCTGTTGTCTTTTGCACCCTGTGGTCAAATGATCCATCACGACCCCCACTCAGGTTGTGCGGACTGTGACAGACCTTTAGACTCCTTGTGTCCAGAGGGAGGTGGATGTCTTTCCTGGGGCACAGTACACGTGGACAGTGCTACTGCCACTGCTGCAGAGCAAGCAGCATTTGCTCTGGGTGCCTTTTGCAGTGATAGAGACCGGCATGGACACTTGCTGCACACCTCCCTGCAAGATGGCAATTGCTACAATTCCCTTTACTACAAATTTTTTTCATCACTGGAGCTTTACTTCAAGGCAACCACTTCAGCTGAAAAAAATATCACACACAATGTAATTTTCTTTATTTTTTTTCTCTCTTTTATTTGAATCCTGAATAAATTGCATATACAAGCTGGACACAAGACTCTTCATTTTCTTCTACTTGACAGGATATCAGTAATGATATGGACTTTCTCACTGCAAAAGTGAACTACATTTCTGCTTCAAATATCCCATAAAATCTGATTTTAAAAATCCTGACAAAGCCTTTGAAAATATTTTTAATTGTTACCAGTAAAACTTAAAAGCTGTCTATGTACTGTGAATTGGAGAAGTAAAAAATAAAATTCTCTCAAATATACTGCTTCTGATAATGGATAGTTCTGTGTTTTTACATATCTGTACATATTCAAACATATTGTAAAATTCAGATGGATGGGCTTGAAATGTGTACCCTTGAAATTGCTAATAAATGCAACAATGCCAAGAGAATGTCTTCAGGAAGGCTTGACCCAACACTTTACTGAAAAATTTTGCTCCTTTTTCTAGAAATAGTGCCTGTTTTTTGAAATTGAAGTGACTATAGAAATGAAGTGTTTTGCCTTGTCACTTGGCTGACTTTCATCTAAATTTATAATCCACTTAGAAATAAATCCTTTTGTAGAAAGTATTTCTATGGAGCAGACTGATAAAGCCATGGTATGAAGATACAAGTATCTCACATAAAAGAAGATGCTCAAAAGAATATGAAGTTCAATGATGGCAGAGAATCTCTTGTTTGCCATAGAATTTGCTTGTTCAGAAATGGATTTACAATGCTATAGGAAGCAAAGTTACCATTTCAGCTCACAGGAATCTTGACTATGAAACTTATAATTTGAAAAAAAAACAAAAACCCAAACTGCATTTGATTTTGTAGGTCAAATTTTAAATTTTCATGTAATATTAAACAGAACATCAAGCATCATTACTTTATCATTAAATAGCAAAACCAGATTCTGTGTAGTAGGATAAATCGTCTAAAACCTAAGCATTTTGTTCTTTGGAGCTTTTAAAATTGTGGTTCACATACTCTTACAAATTCTTGGAAATATGCTATGGATTTAAGGAATGGTCTTACTACAAATAAAAAAAAAAAAAAAGAAGAAGAAAAGTAGTAATATTTATATTTGTTAAACGGTATTCAGTTTTTGGTCTCTTAATATTAATTGTCTCTGTACTGAAAATAAAACCACAATGCAGCCAACATAAAGTCTGTAGGCAGTGGTGTGTAATCTCCTATTTTCTATCCCCAGTTGTCAAGAACAGATAGAAAAATATCAACAGCTTCCACTGATAGTTCAGCCAGGCGAAAATCAGAGCACAGTCCCTGAGGAAGTCCTGATATTGTGACATTTGCTTTGGCCTAAGTCAACTACTGAAACTTTTTTGTGCACAAAATATTCAGAGAGTTCAAAAACTTTGCAACTTAAAAATGACAGAATTCCTTGTTATAATTTGGTTTGGTGTTCAGATGAATATCCTTGTGCTGCTGCATCAATGAGGGCATACTTCATGCTTTCCTTCTCCTTTTCTTGTTCTACATGACTTGACTTTATCAAATAAGGCCTTTATCAATGTCATAACCTGTCCAGGAAAGTCTGGACCCATAGGAAATCCAATCAGCGGTGTCTGCATGATTGGCATGACACCACTAGTAGATACAGTGAACAACTCAGAAGAAAACTCTATTTGAATTGGCAACTTAAAATGTTTTGGTTAGATTCAAATTTATTAATTTACTTAGTAAATAAATGAATTAGTCAATTTCAGTGAGAAAATATACTAAACCTCCACTGAATTTCCACGGAGAAATTTCATTTAGAGAAGTCTTTATTTATTATTCCTTACCAAAGTGCAATTTCTTTGTCCAGCTCACAGATATCATTGTACCTATCTGTAAAATAAAAAAATAGTAAATTTAAAACTGTGATTGGAACTGAGATTTTTATGCAACCTGTTGAAGAGAGGAGGAAAACTCCTTCCATTTCTGGCATCTGAGTCTGCCCTGTGCTGGGTATCAGTAGAATTATATTGTACTCATGATTGAAAGGGAGGCAACTGTCAGGCTGAGGAGACTTCAGGGACAGTAGAGCACAGTGCATCAGGAATTGTGGTCGGCATACATGCAGTGGGCCAGCCAAATCTATGCCACAGCAAAGGTTGAGATTCTCCTTCTGTGTAAGAGCACTAACTGTTATAGGTCTCTGTAGGATTTGCTGAGGACAATGGCTGTGCCCCATTACTTAGCAAAAGGATGGTTGTTGTTAATTTTGCTGGAAAATGGTTTTAGCTTCAGTACTTAGACCAAGCCAAAGAAAAAAATATCAAAGTTGACTGTCAAAACTTGACTCACTGCTACATGTGCTGTAAATTTATGCTGTTATGCTGTGTTACTGAAATACATTTTCTAAATTTACAATACAGTATGTTTCCTTTTAGGCTTTCTGTCACAGATACATCTTAAGAAAAAAAGATAGAAGAAAAAGATATTAGCTGAGGGAACTTCATTTGCTACTGTGATTATTTTGAGAACAAGAGGAATTTTTAAATTTATTTTTTAGCTGAACAACCTGAAAATGTCATACAGTTCCACATCCTCAATTGACTCTAGAGCCATTGACTTAAAGTCCAAATATTGATATTTATATGGAAATTGTAATATGGAGCTTAATTTTGATGGTAAAATATTAACAAATATATGTGAAAAAATAATTCATCCCAGTAGATCGAAGTACCACATATTAATTAAACCCAAGTACACAATAAGATAAAAAATTGCAATCAACTCCATTCTGCTGCAAATATTCAAGAAGGCCATTATTTTTAAGCATGATTTGGTATTATCTCCAAACCATTGACAAATAATTATTTAGCTCAAAACACCAAGGAGCATTTGCAATGAAGTGCTGACAAACATCTTAATTGTAAATCTCTGAAGATCTGATTCATATTAATATGGAAATTAAATATTAAAAGGCTAATGCTGGACTTTGCAGTCTGTTATCTTGCATCCTAAGCACTCGCAGTTTCACAGATCAAATGTTTCTTCAATATTCCAGAGAAGATTGCCTTTATTTTAATTCAGAAAGTAACAACCTATCTGTTTAATATATGCATATTAGACATATTACTGTTTCAGTAAAACGCTGGAAATTGCACATGCTCTTAAGCATCCCTGGAAACACTCACACCTGGGGCATTACTCAGTGTGGATAGGTCATATAGGGTGCACTGGGATTCAGGCAAAGGGATTACCTGTGCCTGTGGGCCACTGGGGCTTCTTCCTCGAATTTATGTTCATGTGGTTGCTCTGAGGACAGGGATTGCTCTGTATATTCCAGATCCTCCTGGTCCTTTCCTTTGGTGGGTTGAGTACTTGGCTGATGATTCTAAACAGCACTGGTAAGATCCTCCTACCTTAAATCTATGAGTCACCCAGCAGCTATGATGCCCTCCCAGTTCCAACTCTTACAGTTATAACTATTCATGAGTTGGAATAATTCTGATAATTGACTTCAAAAATAGGAATATTTTTATGCAATTCTGTCAAGCTAAGCTTTGCCAAAGTAGTCAGTTACCTGCCTATACCTAGTAAACAGTCTAATACAGCCTTCTTGTACCCAATTCTTTGATAAAAATATTAAGATATCTTGCTAACAAGAAGATTCTGATATATTTGGTATTGTATCATATTGAGACCTTGACCTCCACCATACATATTGCACCCTGTAAGATCAGAGGTACAAATCAGTCATGCAGACTTAGATGGAAATGGCTTGCATAGTTTGACACTGAAATGGAGATTTTCTAGAGGCTAACATGTCTTCATGTGGAAATGCTTCATTTCAGTAGGGAGGTCAGAACTTCTTTGGCAGAAATGGTGCTAGATGTAAACACATGCATGCCTCAAATGAGTGTCGGGTATTTCATATATCAGTATAATGTGCCAAACAATTAATCATATCCTGGATCTCTTTCTGTGGAATAAGGAGCAGATGATATTTTTCTCTCTAAAATTATTAAAACATTCTAAAGCCATCCCTTCTAGAAAGGACAAGATTTTACTTTGAAACAAAAACCTTGGGGAGATTTCTTTTTCAAAAAGAGAAGGACTGTTATTTGCATTCACAACTTCATAAGGAGATACATATTTCAGAAGGACATGCTTTTAATTGTTCATCTTTGACTGAAACTTTAGCTACTCTGTAGATTCGAAAGAAATATTTAAAGAAATATAAAACAGTCATTCAGTCAGATAGATAATATACAAATTTTCATGGCAATTTTCTGCCTCAAGCCAATCATTCATTCAAGATAGATATTATATTATCATTCAGGAAATCCTACTTGAGGAGTCATTATAATTAGCAATCCTGAGGTGCGTACTTGTCAAAAGAAAAGTTTTAAATTTATTTAAGATTTTTTTTCTCTCTCTTCCTCATCAGAAGCCAAAAATTTTCAAGCAGCTTGTCATCAGATGTGTCTAAAGTACAGATATCCCTAATGGATGGCATCTGATAAATTCTTTTTAAATATCTTACAGCAAAGGGCAGCCACAGCAAGCAGTTGCAATTTGTTTGATATTTTTAATCAAGGTTTCATTGAGAACAGGTGGCACATACCCAGGATGAGTTCATAGTATCTGTACTAAAATAATCTTGATAATAGAGCATATTTATACTGTTGGATGACATTACATATAAAGGACCATTGTTTGACTGGGTAATAGGATTTATACAAAAATATGCTAAGCTACTTCTTCCACTAAAGAGTCATCTGGAGAAGTTTCTTAAAATATTATCAACTGAAGTAAGATTTTCTGCAGAAAGACTTAGATAAGCAGTCAGGTCTTAGAAGAAAGAGCTCATTTTCCTAAAAGGAAGCTTAAAAAGACTGAGTTATCTTAGTGTCTTAAAAGCTTTGCAACCAGTATAAATGAATACCATTAGTCAGATTTTCCTGTTTATTTGTTTGTAGGCAAAGTGACCAGGAAAGGTGCATAAATACCTAGAATACATAGTAATAGCATTATGTAGGGATTTTTAAAGCTAAATCAGTTACTTGAGAACAGAAATTTTACTACCTGAGATAGTAGTAAATGTAGATGAAGATCTACAATGACCTCTGCGAAAAAACTCTTTAAAATGGATTCTGTGATCTGATCACTGATTAGGATCAGATATTTTCTTACCCTAGTGTTTGATTCTTTTTTTTTTTTTTAATATAATGACAAGGTTAACAGACTTATTGCTCAAAAAGTAATACTTATATTTAAAAACTTACATAATTTTCTTAAACATACCATCAGTAAGGAAAGCAAGCATTCTAGTATTTCTAAAAAGCATGTTCAATGGACTGGATGCTTCAGACAGAATTACTCTTTTCATCTTCATCTCTGTTCTCCTGATCCTCAATTGATCAGTCTCTACCACTCTCCTCTTCATTATTCCATATTTTGGTTAGTACACAATTCCAGTTTGATATTTCCATCACCTAATTACATTATAGTAAATTATTAATCATTATTAATCAGCACAGACTTGTTTCAGAATAATACTAGTTTTGGACAATACAGTTATCCATTGTGAATTGACACGTCTTCTGGCTTCAGCCATGACTTCTTCTTGTATTCAGTATGAGGAACTCACATAAGTGTTCATTTCCAAGATTCTCCTTGGCAATCCGTTTGTAGCAATGGACTCTTAATAACAGAAATTTTCCACAGTCAGTTGTGTCAGTTTGTCAGAAAATCTAACAATAGCATTTATGATTTAATCCATTGCTACAGTTTTAGGAATAAAAAAGATTATGATTTTGTAATTCTTCCCCAAAAGGTTGTCCCAACTTGGAAAGGCCTGTTTCCAAATTGAATTCTCAAGTTTTTTGCTTTTCCCTGAAGAAGCACTCACAATATCAAACTAGAAAACTGTGCTCTGTGCACATAAATCCTGAAGGAAATCCTCTGCTTCATTAATGTAAAAACCTTGTCTGGGTCTGTACTCTAATGTCATTACTCCTGTCAAGTATAAAGCAGTAATTATGATCGATTTACTGTTAGCATTTGTGTCATGACATATATGCAAAATAACATGAGTTCTCCTCTGCCTAAGATTTAGAAGTTCAGTTTTCAAAGATTAGTCTTTTGTTGGTCTACAAGTCACATGTGGAAGGTCTTTGATATGTAATTTATCTCTGTAATTTATTATATTTTCTAAATCAGTCAATAAATACTTTGATGAGGCCTACTTTTTTCATGTAAACACACAAATTATTTTGCTATTTCTGGATCATTTGAGTCCAACTGCTTTTTTTTCCCTTGAAAATCAATGGGTGTGTTGGCTTTTTGTTGCATATCTCAGCATCTTCTATTAATACCTCCCAGTGCATGCTGAGGTCCATATTCGTTGTTCGACCTACCGCATATTCTTGTCCTGCTAGTCACCAGGCATATTTCAAAAGTTTGGAAGTGTTTTGCTAGCATTCCTCAGCTGGTAAAAGAAAATGCCTGGGAATGCTTTCTATAAGGTTCAGAACCCAATACCATCTCTTTACCCAGAAATGACTTTTTGTTTTACAGTGTTTCACCTAATATTGCTGATTCCTAGAGAAACAGGTAATGCAATTTTTTAAATGTCCCACCATCAGCTTTGAGCACTATTTTGAGTATAACTTTCTTGAGATATCTACAACTCTTTTCTGAGTTGATGCCTGAAAATATTTTAAGGACATCTGATCATATAATTTCTGCAAAGACGATGAGAAGCATCTCACATTTCAGATGATTCTTTTAAAATCATTACATGTTTTTATCTGCAGTGACTTCATTAAAGTATCAACAACATCTAGTAAGATTAGTTGACCAGTTGATAGACGGGCAAGGACTTTCTGGTAATACTCACTGTATTATTCAGTTTTCTCAGGTTATTTCATGTAACATTTGATAGTGTCCTTGAATGTTTTAAACTTAAAAAAAATACAGATATTATCAAGGGGTTTTTTGTTATATTAGATTGCCCAGCAGTCTCATAAAAAGACTTCATCACTTAGGAACTGAGGTGCACCCATAACAAAATTCTGCTTAAGAATTGTAATCTGAGTGGTTGCAATAGGTTACTTCTATTGCCAGATGTACAGTGATTCTCCAGTCTCCAGCAAGCGTCCAAACTTGAGCTAACAAATACATTCGTCATCTCTTCATAGATGACATAGGTACATAGGAGACATAGTTTGGATTACATGTAAAAATTTATGCAGTCATGACACAGAGCATCCATAGCCTTTTCTAACTTCTCATAAACCTAAATGAAATGTCAAATCAGTGTAAGAATTCCAAAACACTGAAAGGCTTCCATTAGCCTACTCTCTTTGATAACTGGTGCCCTTCAAATAGACACATGCTTTGTGAAAATGAGTAATTATAAAAGACTTAATCAAAAAGCACTTAGCAGATGTTATCTCAAGCACTGCTGATACTTTTAAGTGCATCTCCAAGTGGGCAACATCAGAAACGTAATTATCTTGTAGGAAAGGAGAAAATTCACTCAATGTTAATCTAAGAAGTGTTTTTTTTATACAACTTCAGCACTTAGGTGTTCTCCAGTGACTGGTTCATAACAGGTGAAGGAGGACAGATTTATTTTAGGGGAATGAATAGTGGAAGAAATAGAATCTTTTATCAAAGTTCACTATAACAGTACCACAAACCAGTAGTGGGATTATCCCACAAACTAAAGCTAGAATTATTATAGTTTGGAAGCAGGTAAGCAGACAGAGGAAATAGCATGGCATTTTTTCCCCCCTTTATTCCATATATTATGCTGACAGTATTATTTAACTGTACTGGAAATTAAAACTTTTCAATCTTTTCTGAGCACTTTAATAAGACAGAAACAATATGATTGCATTGATTCTTTTGTACTTGCTTCTTGCCCTATTAGCTAATGTATTTGATGATGCTGGTCTAGTAAAAAGAGACAGAAAACCAACTTCCTCTAATTGAGAGAGCACTCTTTCCTCAGATCTGACAATTTTATTCCAAGATGGAGTTCTTCTGCATAGAAAAGTTTGAATATTTCTTGTGGAATGATTTTTTCTTGCAGAATGAAAAGTTTGTATCTCTCCCTTTGATAATTCAGTGACATTAAAAATATTCCAGATGTCTGACTGTTCAGAGTATTCAGAACTGAGCACTCCCTCTGTCTTTCCTCTGTCCTTTTGGCTTCCTCTTTATGACCCTGTTGAGTATTGGTTGAGGTTTTGGAGGGAAGGACACCATGACTCCTTCACCCTTTGTACTTTTGGTTATCTTTCAAACTTAAACTGTTCTACTTAAAATTTCTTGCATGTCTTCTATATTTTATTTTACTAATCTGAACTCCATACTTAGTATTTCAGAAAGCTTTTTTGGACATGCAATAAAATCAAAAGAATAAACAAAAGAATATGAACATAAAGCACGCCTGAGAAACCTTCCTTTTGGTTTATGCTATGTATTCTTGGATATTTTTTAAATTCACTGACTTTCATCAATCTTTCAACCAACACTAATCTTTCTGTAAGGATTTGTAATGTTTTCAAGCTGTCAAAGAGATTATTTCTAATGAACAGAGCCATTTCTTCACAGACAGTGTTTTCCAGATTGTTCACAGTCTGGATTTCGTCACTTTCTGATGTGATTTTGTCTTCTTCACTGCTGCTGCAAAAGTGGGCCTTTTTATGAGAAAGAGTTTCTTCACCAACAGTCTATTTACTATGTAAGTTGAGGAATTCATCTACTTCTTTCTTCATAATATAAATTTGACTCTCTTCACCTTCACATAAAGTATTTTCTTTACTGGGTTTTTGTTCCTTTCTGTTTTACTTAGGTGCTTGCTTTTCTTAGACAAAACAACTCCCTTGTTTTAAATCGCTTGGAGCCTCACTGGCTTTCTCTGGCCGGCATAATTTTCTAGTTGGAGTTTTGACAGAAGAGTATTCAAAAACTGGTTGATATGAATATGCCTTTGCTTCTGCTGATATCATATCTGCATTATTTCTGCCTGGCTGAAGTTTTCAGTAGTGTCAAAACTGGAATATGATTGTGAAAGTCAGAAGAAAATGCTGTGAATTTATGTCCCTAAGTGACGTTTACTTGACATATAAATCTTCTGAAATTCTGTCAGTATTCATGTCTTTCATGCACATTTAAAAGGATCTATCTTTGCTGCCTAATTTCATAAATGAGACACTTATGTTTCAAATTTGCAATAAAATACTGCATTGATTATAACTTACATTATGCAAATGAGAGAGATACTAGCAATATATAAAAAGCCCATTCCTGTGTTGTGACATCAAATTTTAGTTCACATAAAATAGAAAATGTGTTCATACATAGAAATAATCCTGCTTGACTCAAAGTTTGCCACCTCCAATGATAGTTGTTTGGAACGCTTCATTTGCTACAGCTTTGAGTGAGTTAGAGACCTAGAAATAGTATAACCATAATGAAAGTATATTAACATATTCAATCCAAAAACATGTTAACAGAAGCAATAACCCTCCTCCTGAACAATTCCTGGGATGAGATTCTCAAATTCAATTTATTTCTCACGATCTAAGGAAATATAAAAACCTGGAAAATCTGTTTATCTCAATCTGAGCAAGTATCATTTCATTAAATATTGGAAAGAACACAAGCTCATGTGAGGTATTTTTCCTTTTTGCTTGTATTTTATATGATGAAGGGATAGGTTTTGAGCCTTGAAGTAACAGATTCTTTAATTTTTGGCCCAATTACAATTTGTCTTCGAAGCACCCTTCTATTTGACAACAAATATATTTTTTTCGTATCCTAAATAATTGGTTTCTACCTTCCAAACATATTACTTTATAAGACATCATTTTTCTTGGAGGTAAAAATTATAGGAGGTAGAGATGTTTACACGGTACAGAGGAAAACAGTCATTAAAAGTGGGCTTGCTGGCTACCAACTTGTAGAGTGCAATTGCCTGAACAAAAGACTTGGACCTATTATAGCCATCTGCTAACCCACTATGTAGCAAGGCTTTTCCTAATGTGTCCAGAAACATAAACAAATAAAAAGAAGAAAAAAAAAAGGTTTGGAATCTGTTTGTTTTACTGTCTGTTTCTCAGAATTTCATGACTCTGAAAGCCACAGTGAGTGATGTGTTGTTGGTGACAGCCCTGCCAAAGCTTTAGGCTTTTGCTGCTCCAGGTAAGAAAAGTAAGCCCACAGTGAGAGCTGCCAGGGGCGTCAGGCCTCGCTGTGGACAGCAGCTGACACAGAGCAGTTCCCTCAGGAGTAAGAGCCACCACGGTAGCAGCATGCCTCTTTTATCTCAGGGCTTTGGCATTAATATTTTTGCAACTCCTGTTTTGCAGTGTCTGGCAGCCAGCTTGTTCTGATCAATTACTTCTAATTTTGCCTGTGTGTAAAGCTGGCAGTGAAGGGAATCTGCACAATTCTGGCATTATAACAGTAAAACAGATCTACTTGGTTAAGATCTAGTCAGGCACAAATCACAGACAATGGGGACGTTCACTGTGTAAAGTAAGCACATATGCAGGGTGATAAACTTCAATCAATTAAGCCACTGAGATTTTTCTTGGCAGCCTTTTCATGGCTGAGCTTCCAAATTAAAAGAGGTCGTGGGCAGCTGTTCAGGTTGATGAGATCAGCCATAGAGTAAAGTGCGGGTTTTTTGCATGTCACAGGATGGGACAGCAAAGAGCAGTCTGTAGGTTAGTTGTGAGTACAAGTCTGGGCTAAGTGAATAGGGGAAGAAACTCCACATGGAGATCATTGAGAGGCGGGTGGACACTATCTCTTTTGTATTTAAATCTGACACTAACTCAGAGCTTCCACTGCAGTGAATAGAAACAAAGACACTATGAATTTGGGGACAAGAAAAAAGAAATCCAATCATTCATTTTAGGAAATCAATTTAAAATAATGATTACACACACTCAGACAAAATGCGATTACCTACGGTCTGCCTGATTAGTGTTTCATAAACCACTGTTGTATTTGATCATAAATGACACTTTGTTCCCACTTACGTGTTGCATATGAGGTTCCTATGAAAGAAAGAAGAACAATAATGTCTGGTTACTACCTCTGGTACAAAAGCAAGCTCATCTGAAATTCTAAATCGAGAAAACAGATCTTGTATGAAGTACTGTACTCCAAGAACATACAATTCAGTGTTAAAGATAATAAGGAATGTAAGGCTTTAAGTGTCATCTTGGTCAAGAGAAATATAAATGTATCTTAGAAAAGGGTGAAAAAAAGTTAAAAGAAATAGATAAATCCTGAAAAATTTTAATAGTATTTGGGTAAACAATGCTCTTGTAAGTTAATTCAGGTGAATGTTCTTGCCTTTTCATGTTATTGTAGCTTCATAGCTCAGTCTTCAGAGAATAGACTTTGCTCTCTGGTGGTGACTTGCATTTGAAAACTAAACTAAACCATATGTTAAAAGTAGAAGCTTCTTTCATACAAGTGAGATTTTCAACTTTTCACATGATATGTTTGAATCACTAATTGCTAATTGCAGATTCCCTCACTGCTCTTTTTAGTGACATATTTGTACCAACCACTGAAAGATTATATCGAGAACATCAATTGGTGCATAAATATTTATGAATACTTAAGTGGAATAATCAAGTATAATAAACTCTCCAGAGATACTGCTGGTATCTGAAGCAAATTTTAAGAATCATATAATGTGTATATATATATATACTGTGAAAAAGGTTAACATTTGCCTTGCCAGAATCCCTCTGTTATTAGAGCAATTATTTTGCTTTTGAGCTTTCCAAACAAACTTTTCACTTCAAACAGGGTTTTTTTTTTTTTTTTTTTTTTTTTTAATTTTTTATTTTTAATTTTTTATTTTTTTCTGGAGAAGGGATCTCTAGGCTAGTAAGAATAATTTTGTTTCCAGTTTACTTCTCAAGAGACAGCAGTGCCAGATAACTTGTGATTTAAAATTTTATTTGCACTGTAGTTGTTTTCCCTTCAGAAGTACAGACCTTCTCTAATCCTTATGGCTTTATTATCAACAGAGGCTGAAAGGGAGCCCTGCTCAGTAAGAAAACTAAGCACAGGACTAAGAACCTACAGGGCATCCTGCTCCTCCCAGTGGGGCTTTTCAAGTGGGGAAGCCTCAAAACGTGCAAAGGGAAGAGAACTGTTCCCCATTCCTTCTTCCCCTTAGAAGGACAGGATATTGCTGCTGGATATCTAGAGGAATTTGCCATTGTTGTATCAAATTTTTTGAAGTTGCCCATTTTCTCTCCTTGGACTGAAAAAGAAGTACTGATTACGAAGTTTTATATTAGGATGTCTCTGGCAACGCACTGGCTTCTAGGAAGCATAACTACAGGTAACGTGTAATGTAGAAATAGCAGATTCTGTATAATGGTGACATCTATGGAGATCTTTATGAAAAAAAAAAAAAAATCCATATTTTGACAGGAGCTAAGACCTGAAAAGTAGATATTGCCAATCCTACATATTCTCTCTTGCTGTCATGATGCTAAGCCTCTGCAATTTATTATTTTAATGCTCCAGCCATTCCAAAATTTTCTATTTACTCATAAATTCCACTGAGCTTAGTCTCAATAGACAAAGCTGTGTAATGTCCACCTCATAGGAAAGAGCATTATCCAGGAATCCTGACTTTAGGTCTCATCATCATCATTCCTGGACCTCAGCTTGGGCTAAGGGTTTGGACTATAGCCCTTTAAATTTCTTGTCTTACTGGAGTAATATGTTAGACTTTAAATCCAGAAGTAAGATATTTAAGAGTTAAGATTAATATTCATGCTTATAAAATTATTATAAATTGAATTCTTAATCTAAATTCTGCAAGTGATTTCCTCCAGTTTTCTGGTACAGCAACTAGAATTTTGAGTCCAGAAATCAATCATCTTCTCACCCCTCAATGCACAAAAACTTTCACTAATTAAATATAAAACTAGGAATTCATTCAAATTAATCCTGTGTTACCTTTTATGAATTCTATTTCACTGTAGTTTCAAGGCTTTCAGCTTTGAATATATTGGCCCAAATACACCAATTTAATTTTGGCAGTTGTAGGCTACAATCTTGCAGTGAATTCAGTGATGATAGAGACCATGACAAAAGTCTGAATCAAGACATGACACAAAGAAAAAGCTAAGCAGATCAGGGCCAGGGGTGTGTATGCATTGAAGAATTGATTTATGTGCTCATATCCTATTATTTAATGCTGAAGTGATTTGCTGAGTTTGTCCCTGGAAGATTTGCATTTCAACTCATACAAAATGAGAAGCTCCACCAGATGTTTCCAATAGTCTCACAAGAAATTGGCAAATATTATCATTCCAACTAATGCAGATCACTAAATCAAATGAAGCATAAAATGCTGAGGGTTTATTTTGGTAATAACATAATCCGTTTTGCACCACATCCCCTCTCTCTATTTCATGCAAGTAGTTATTATAGGTAAGGAAGGAAAGAGGAAACTATGCTGTCCCTGTTCACTGAATAAGGGAATTCAGCATCCAAAGCTTGGTCTTGCATATTTTGTTACCATTAAACACACAGAGATAAATAAAAGAGTTAAATGTTCCATTTTGATTTTAATTTCCAAAGGCATTTAATAAAGCTCTGTAATATATGTTCACATAGTGATAACACTCTCTTTAAGTAACTTTCAATATTAGTAGTGACATTATGATATTTCTTCCCATTAAAATTGTTTTCCTCAGTGATAAATAATCAGCTTCAATGTCAATTATTTTGACTCCATTTTCTGGAGATATTAAAAACCAGGCAGAATACCAGAATACTGCTGCAGGACAGGTTCATGCAGATGTATAACTTTATTCTATTTGTATACATTCATATATAATAACAACAAATACATATTTGTAACCTCATTTTTCCTACTCTTAATTGAAGAGAAACATTTTATGTGGTGCTTTAAAAGAAAGCAGCAGAACTACTTACTAACTAGGGTTTTAAGCCTTCATTTAATTTCCTTTTTCTCTTGGGCCATAAAATAACTCATGAAACATGAGATATTTAGTATGACTAATTAATCCCCATCTGATGTTTTTTCTAATATTATTACCATATTAATTAGCTAATTACCCTAACATTGCCAATGGTAATAAAATGAAAGTAATACTGCAACCATTCTTGTTGAGTTGTACTCTGGCAGACCTCATTGAATTTAAAGTATTTCTGAAACAAATTGCCGTTGTAGGGGGGGAAGATAGGAGTTGCACCCTGTATCAAATCTATCTGACACCACCAGAAAGTCTAGCTACCAGACAACTTTAAGGCAACATGCCTTTTATACCACTATGTGCAACCTGAGAAATTGATACTCCCTATCCTATCTCTGAAAATAAAATAGGTACCAACAGGTAGAATTTTTAAGACAAGGAGGAAATGGTTCAAGAAGTCAGCATATTTCAATTGAGTACATAGATCAGTAGGCAGGTAGATAACAGCTAAGTAATCAGACATTATTTTAATGAAATTGTTTAGAAGACTGACAAACTAGGCCAGTTTTCAAACTTCACTTAATGAATTATGGGTATATTCCTTGCTAAAGATGTACTTGGGAATCATTAATCATGTTCATTACACATGCAAAACTGTTAGTTCTTTATACCTATGTTCTGAATTATCTGCAAATATAAAATAACATAGGGCCAATGATCTGTAGCTGCCAACAGTGGCCATTCTTCTTGGTATCAGCCACTTACATTCAAGTGATCAGGCTGGAGGACTCATTGATGAAGGGCCAAAACCAACGTGATTTTTTTCATCTTTCTTTGATTTTTCTATACTTATGGCTGGTGGTTTTATGTCATTTTCCTCTCCTCAGAAGGGGAGTCTAATCTGTGCCAATCATGTTTCTCTACTTTGCTCTCTTTTGTCAATTATCCTTTTGTGTATCCAAGGAATCCTATTTGTACTCCTTTAGACTTACCTTTTCTCTGTCTTGCATTTCTACATTAATTAGACACATTCCTTTACATGCCAATACATGCCTCTTTGCTTGCCACTTTGGTCATACTGTCCATATACTTAGTAAAATGCCTATATATTTTTTCTGGTAAGATCGTGATAGAAAATATCATCAAATGGCTATAAACTATGTTAGTTTGCATATAATGATATTACAGGCAAGTCAATAGTATTTATTTCCTTATAATCACACTATTAGATTTTAAGTGCTTTGGTTACAAGGGTTAGGCAGCAGAGTGTCAGCTCATGTTGATTGCAACTGAAAACAATTACTTTGACATTTTTCTATGGTGGCTGCACAAAGCATGTTTGGTTAACTCACCTCAGTGAATCATGAAAAAATGTTTATGGATATTCAGGGTCTGAGTTCTGAAAAATAAACTTACTTTATTTCAGTACAGCACTGGTGGAATAAAGAGGAAAGGAATAAAGTTTAAAATCCTCATTTTTCTTTGACTACTAAACACCTCTTAAAAACTGCTTTCTTTTCAGCCTCCATCCACCAGGTTGACATTAGACTTGGTTGTAGTTTTAAAGTTGTGGTGATAATAAAGAGCATCTCTGATGAGTTCAATTTGTAGTCTAATAAACTAAACTGAGTTCACAAAGGCAGCCTGATGCAATCCGACAGAAAGGAAGAAGGCTGTGTCAAAATGAAGATTGTCCTGGCAGCTGTTGATGGTTCCATGCAATCTTCACTCAGTACACTGTCAAAGCAGTTCCCTAGCTGTGCTCAAGTTGCTTATACAAACAAGTGCTCATCAGAGTGTAAAAGGATCAAGACAGTAGAATAATATTCAGTGTTTACTTCCAATTTCATAGCTTTCCTCGGAGCAACTCAAATCTCAGCAGGACCCCTTGAAGTGGGTGATACAACATTATCACTATAGAACACATGGACTAACATTAGTCATGCTACAATGACATTTAAACTGTGCTTGCTTATCTGAAGAGAAAGAGATCATAAATCCTATCTTAAGCTTTCCTAGAACTTTCTGCTTGTAGCTTTTTCTCTGCAAGTTCACCTTTATTATCTTTTTTCCTCAGGTGCTTGTTCCCACTGGCTGATAATCCTAGGACCTAATATACTGCCTCCACCAAGCACATGGCAAAACTTGCTCTAAATCAAATGTTTTGTTTGGATTTCTGTTCCACTCTTGTGGATAGCTAAAGGAAAGTCTTTGACTAAAAAATGTTATTTTCCTTTATGTTCTGCACAACACCTGGAATTATACTTTTCTGTGCAAATGAATGCATTGAAAATAACACAGGTATGAAGAAAGCAGCCTGTTTCCTGAGTTTTCTCTGGGATAACATAAGTGAAAACCTGGGGAATCCTGACTTACTGTTTGTGCAAAGCTACTTTATATTCTTGTTGCAGTTGCAGTTGAATCTCATTCACTTATAGCAATAATAATTATTTGTGAATACATCTAAGAACCAAAAACTAAGGGAAGTTACCCTTTCAGCATAAGATACACAAATTATGTCTTTACAATATATTTAGTGCTTTAATCAATTATGGTGTTTTGCAGTTCAAAAGTGCATTGCTTTTGAAATGTATAAATAGTTTTCAAAAATGTATTTATTAACTTATTTTCTCTATCTTAAAATTGGAAAAGCTAGTTCCCATCCCATATGGGCATTTCCAGAGCAGTTGCCATTTCACTCATCAACAGTAAAGTAGATGCAAAATGACTCAAATTTGAAAAACAATACTTTAGCTAGCACATATATTTCTTACACTCACATATATTGAATGTCAAGTCCATGTTCTGTTTATTTCAATCAGAGGGATTTCCAAAATGCCTCTGAAGTTCTTCATCTTGTTAGATAACTTGAAGTTTAAGGAGATCTTCTCGGCTTGTTACTGAACAATGTTTTTATGGTTGTCAATGCAATTAATTTAGTTTCATACCACATGTTGGTTGATTACACCTCTTAATTTTTCTGATGTCTTGGACTATGCAAAAAAATGTCTTTTGCAAATTGAGGGGAGGGAGAAGTAGATATTACTAGAGCAGTTTATCAGAATATTGTTCACTGTCAAGTTAAAGTTCACTCTTCTGTCTAATTGAGGAAGGTCTGTAATTTATTCCCATGCCACATTGGAAGCCATTCTTTCCCAGTTTTCTTATGCCAGAAGAACTCCTGGAAGATATCTCACTGGGTTGGACAAAGGTTCCATTAGCTCAACATCAAATGTTTACCAGTGGCTAAAGAAGTCATCACTAGCATATGCATGCTGTGTATGTAGTTGCTACCACAGAGAGCATGTAAGCTTGAAAGCTCTCTACAACCCTTTCCCATCAAACCTAATACTATCCCAAGCTGTTGAACAAGAAATCAGAGTGCACATATCTGACTTTTTCTCTTACAGCCTATTCCTTGTCCATGTCGTTGTTCAAATGATTTCTGAGCCTGCTGATGTTATGTACCTTGAAAATTTACTGTTGAAACTCGTTCCAGAAGATTGATTATTGTTAGATAAGATTTAAAGAATTGTTTAAACCAATGTATTAGCTTTCATTGTCATCTGGTCTATAGATCAATTTAAGATTTTGTAAATGTAAATCCTCTCCCTATCGAGCGAAAATATGGGCTGGGAGAAGAATGGATTGAGAGCAGCTATGAGGGGAAAGACCTTGGGATCTTGATTAATGAGAGGTCAACATGAACACTTGCAGCCCAGAAAGCCAACTGATCCTGGAAGTCATCAAAGGAAACTTGGCCAAGAGGTAGAGGAAGGTGGTTCTCCTCCTCTACTCTGCCTGTAGTACTTCATTCAGCTTTGTAGACCCAGCATAGGAAGGATGTGGACCTGCTGGACCAAGTCCAGAGGAGGTCCATGAAGATCATCAAGAAGCTGGAGCACCAGTTCTATGAAGACAGGCTGGGAAAGCTGGGGTTATTCAGCCTGGAGAAGAGAGGAATATAGGGACACTTTACAGCAGCCGGAGAAGGACTTTTTACAAGAGTGATCAGACAGGAGGGAATTACTTTTAACTAGAGGAGGGTAGATTTACCATGAGGGTGATGAAGCACAAGAGGCCCAAAGAAGTTGTGGAAGCCCCATCCCAGGAAGTGTTCAAGGCAAGGTTTGATGGAACTTGGAGCAACCTGATCTATTGGGTGTTCCTGCCCATGGCATGGGCCTGGAACTAGGTAATCTTCTACTCAAACAATTTTATTATTCTGCGATGATATTTTTTTGTCCTTCTCTGAAATATCTTGAAACGTCTTTATTGGACCAGAGCTGTTAACAGTACTCAAGTGATGTGCAAAACAACTTTTTTTTTAGAAGCAAAATACCTCCAAAACTTTCTTTTCTATTCTGGGTTTTTTTGTTGTTGGTTTGTTTTTTTTTTTTCCTGAATACCTTTCCCGATTTTATCCAAAATTTCTTTTGCTTATTTTTTTGGCTGCTCAGCATACTGAACTAATGATCCCAACAAATTGCTAGTGACAGCTCCAAGTTCCCTTTCCTGAATTGCAGTTGCCAGCTCTGACTTCAGTCTTAGTTAGATATGACTTAGACATTTTCTCCTAGATACATTACTTTTTAATTTAATAAGCTTAAGTGAAGCTTACCTGCTACCATTTTATTGAAATTCTATCTTATATCCCTCTGACAGATGGTATAGGTCAATTCCACATATTCTTAATGATAAAGTTGATTTGTATTCTTCTTTTGGATTAAATTTTAATGGGTTGTAGTTTAAATGATGCAGCACATATACTTAAGTTTTTTGTTTGTTTGTTTTTATTGCAGCAGTCACTAATAAATTCACTTTTAAATGAACAAGCCATATGCAGCTAATTGTATTTAAAAGTATTTTACATACTTTTCCTGTAGATAGATGTAGTATAAAAGCCCAGGTTCTTCTAAATAACAAAGCAGAAACTCTATTTAACTGTAGGTTTGTAATGTTCCTATTCCTTATGAATGATTTGATTTAAGGAATTGCAGGAATAACATCATTTTTACTTGATGATAATGCCACATACAAGCCAGGTTCTGGACCAATTGCCTTTCCCATTCACTAAGGAGAATCTTTCTAGGTCTTCATAAAACATAAAAATGTAATGTAATCCAAGAATTTTTGATGACTGTGAACTTTTCAGACATTTCTCCACTAAATACAGAAAGTAATTTGTCTCTGTGATCCCCTTTTCTCTTAAGTGATTAAAAATTTATCTAAAAAACCACTCTCAAACTTACTATATATTGCAAGTCCACCAAAATCAGGTTGTTCTACGTGTAAAAGGATTATGACAGAGGCAGTCCAGCAACCATTTCCTCTTTCTTTGCAGAGGATGTATTTTTCAGGATCTGACAAGTTCTGCTTACTCACAAAACTTTAAAATCCAGAACTACTCCAGCTGAAAATTAATTTAGCAGGGATATAAGATATCTGGAATGAGAAACAGGGTAATAAGTGGATTTAATCTTACTTACTCCAAGTGCCTCACTTGGCTGCTCCTAAGGTTAGGAACCTAGGCTGGCCAGGATCTTTGAGCTCCAGGCAAATTTGTCTCAGCAAATACCAGTGATGCATCTCAGTATGAGCAGCCATTCCTCCTGGAATTGCCTTTGGATCAGAGGAGAGAATAATTTTTTATTTAGTTCTTCTTTATAAGACAGGTATGTTCTCATAATGAGCAAATACACATAGATTTCCATCATTATCAATAGCAACTGTCTGGCTGAGGTTGCTTTGTTGTAATGAAAAGTTCTTCTCCTGTAAATTGAGATAAATCCAGAGTATCACACACAGTAAGCTCCCTGAGAGCAGAATCTGACCCCTACTTTCAATTACCTGGCATTTTTTTCTATTGGATATAGTACAACAACCATCAGTATCAACTATGAGCATTCAATTTTTCTGAGATTATGAATTAAAATCTCATTCAGGAGCTCAAATACCTGAAAATTATATGAATGCAGAAAATATTTCTAAATCCCTTGGATTCACTAAAAAGGAATTCATTTCAGTTTAGAAGATAAGGGCATTATATCTATGAGGGTAGATGAAATCTTGGAAGCTGAGCTTAGAGCTCTCAGAAGCATCATAAAATGCTCTTCATAGAATCACAGGAACACAGAATAATTGACTGGAAAAGGACTTCAGGGTTCAACCATTCTTGGACAAAGCACAGATAAGATGACTGGGCCATCTTATCTGTTCAGTCAAATCTTGGAAGTGTCCAACACTGGGAACACCTCTATTTCCCTGGAGAGATTATTCCTGTGATTCCATAATAATTGTTCTCATTTTGAAAAATCGTGTCTAATTGGAATCTCCCCAGCTGTAGCTTAAACCCATTACCCCTTGTCTGTTCCATGTGACTCATTGCAAAAATGGAGTCTCCATCTTCTCTGCAGTCACCCTTCAAATAGTGGCACATAGGGATAAGATCTACCCTTAGCCTTATTTTCTAAAGGCTGAACAAACCCAATTCTCTCAGCCTTTCCTTACATGTCAGGCTTCCCAGTCCTTTGGTCATCTTTGGAGTCCTCGTCTGGATCCTTTCCAAACTGCCCAATTCTATTTTTACGCAGTGGGAACCAAAAGTGAACTCATTATTCCATGTGAGGCCTGACAAATGCTGAATAGAGCTGGGTAATGACTTCTTACCTCTTTGTTGATGCAGCCCAGCATCCCATTGGAAGTCCCTGATGCAGCAGCACACTATTCACTCATATTGAGCTTTTTGGCCACAGGAATCTCTATGTCCCTTTACAAAGAGTCATTCACAAGGTGGGTAGATCCCAGCCTGTGCTGCACTTGTAGGTGATGTCTTCCTAGGTGCTATTCTTACTGAAGTTTTCAAGGTTCTTGTTGACTCACTCTTCCATCATATCCAAATCTTCCAGAAAGGTGGCTTTCACTCCTAAAGTGTCCATTGGGAAAATTTAGAATAACCTTGGGTTGTATGCAGCCCCATAGATTTGTGTGGGTCTACTTGGTGTAGCAAGGAATTTTGGGGAATTTTCCCTGTCTCTGTCTTTCAGCTTGAGAAACTGGATATCCTGAGAACCACTGGTCATACTATTAAAGACTGAATCAAAGGAGCCATTAAGTATTTCTTCCTTTTCTTTATCCTTTGGCAGTATGTTGCCCCCTGCATTCAATAACTGTGGAGATTTTCCTTTTGTTGTTGATACATTTGTAATAAAAAATTTTGTTATCCTTCATGACAGTAGCCAGATTAAGTTCTATCTGTATTTACGCTCTTCTTCTAGCTGTGTTTACATTTTCCCCCTGCATAACCTCGTAACATCCTTGTAGTCCTACGGAATTTCTTGCTTCTTCTCCCAAAGCTCATAAACTCTCTTTCTTTCCTTGAGATCAAGCAAAAGCCCTCTGCTCCACCAGGCCAGTGATCCTCCCTATCAGTTCATCATTGTCTCCTTTGTTGGGTACACTTAATCCCATCTTGCTAGTCACTGGTAAATGTATTAAACTGACTTGGGGCCAATACCAGTCCCAGGGAGACATCACTTGTGATTGGTCGCCTTTTTGAAAAGCGACTTTCACCACCTCTCTCTCACCCCATCCACCACACATTTCTCTTGTCTAGACCACAATATCTCAGTTTCTCCAGTAGGAGGCTGTGAGAAACTGTGTTGAAAGCCTTGAGTTAATTGTACTGGATTAAAATGCCTTTTTTAAAAGGAGATAATGGATCTGTTGTTGGTTTCAGAACAGTTCTTGGAGGCTGAGTGTCTTGAACTGTCACAAAATGTTGCATCCATCTTATCTATTAACAGCCTAGGGAAAACTATTATAGAATGCAAAAACTATGAGAATGGAGTTCACTTCTCAGGGTTACAGCTTCTAATGGACTGACTGTCACTGATAAGAAAATGATGGAGGAGCACAATGCTCTTGCAATCTCATTAGCTGGATATATTGTGTGATGCTAAAGTTACCAACCTGCAGAATACTAACACATACCAGCTGCAAAAGAGTAAAGAAGAAAGCAATTTAAAGTTATACATGAAACTTTTATACTCTAGTTGTTTCTCTGAAATAACAGTTTGCAGGACTTTTTTGTTTGGTTTTGTTTTCTTGCTTGTTTTGTATTCTGTGCTTAACTCTTTTAAGACACTCTTTTAAGTTTAGTTGGTGTTAATATTACTAAACTTAAAAAAAGCCTTCAACGTCACCCAATTGGTATACCAAGCAACCAAAAACCCATGAAAGCAAACAGAGAGTATCTCTTGGATGTGTTTTCTTCTACCAAGGACTTTCTTTTCAGATTTCTTTGTACCGTATGTCAAATATTTCAATGATGCTGCTTTTTTTTTTCTTTTTTTTTTTTTTCCAGAAAAGGATTTGAAAATACTCAATAAAGAATAAATTAGGTTCCTTCTTTACAATTGCTTGATTGTCCAATGCAGTTATTAGAATGTAAATGTGACATTTCTTACATAGGGGAAAATCTAACCAACGAGGCTGACATTCAGTTATTTTCCCATTTGTAGTAAGCCCACAAATTATATTTTGAAATTGGATGTCACATGTATTGCTAAATATGATGTAAATACCCCGCCACACATCTTCAGCCTAATCAATAATTTTCCTCTTAAGGGAAAACACTTTTGATGCAATAGAAACTCTCATTTGTAAGTCTTTCAGAGGCCACTCTGCAGAAGAAATGTGGACTGAGAAACCAGAAATAAATGTTTATGCCTTTTCATTCTAACTACTCAACCTGGAGTTGCATAAAATGGGCTAAACCAGATATTTATGGTTATGATACTTTGCAATTATTAGCTAAGAACTATGTGTGATAATCTTGTCTCTGTGCTAATTTTAGTACAATTTAATGACAGGTTTGTGTATTTTCTTAAGGCCTTTCTTTCTATGGTCTTGTTGGTTTGTGTTTCATGGGTAAGCTAAATTTCCTCATGCGCCTGGAATCATTTGATTCTGGCTACTTCTTCCCCTGATAGATGTTGTCATTTCCATCATACCCTTAATGAAAAATGCACACGTGCTAGAGATACTGGATACATCCTAGTGCTTTCCCAGCAGCAGGAGCCAATATGATCTCTCCATGTAGCTCAGGAATGACCCATGGGAACATGCTAGAATGACGGGATAAGAGGTTAGAAGCAGGTCGGGGATTTTGTGTTTTTTGCTTTTTATTGGGAACTCAGAGTCACAATCAAGTATATAAATGCTTCTTGCTAAAGAAGGAAAGGTACATATATTTCAAAATGCATCACTTGAGAACTCAGGGTGATCTCTACATCCAGGTCTCTGCAGGATGCCTAAAATTGTCAAGAGCTGTTTTTAACCGAAGATTTTTAAAGACTTACCCATGTATTTTGCAGATGATGCCTCAAAAGCATTTTAGCGTGTGGTGGCAAATTTAAGAGTGTTTTAGTCCACTGTCTCTGGGGTCAGCTCAGATGTTTGTAAATCCTAGATTCAATTTCCATCTGTAACAACACAATTTGCACCCTTGGATGCTAATTTGCATTTCACTGAACTGTAAAGATGCTAACTTTTTTTAACACAGATTATTTTGATAAAGAAATAGAAAAATGCTGCATTCAGATTAGTGATATCAAGAATGAATGTGCAAAAGAAGGTATCAGAACACACAAATATTCAAAATAATCATCGAATATTTCAAGCTGGAAGGCCTTACAAAGGTCATCAAAATTCAACTCCTTGCCATGCACAAGATAGTTCCAAGAATCAGATCACTATGTGACTGACAAAGCTGTCCATACTCTTGTCAGGCTTGGTGAAATGACCACTTCTCTTGAGGACCCTGTTCAGTGCCTTGTTAAAGTTCTCTCTGGGTGAAGACACCTTTTCCTTATATCCAACCGAAATGTCCCACGGCACAACTTCATGTCATACCCTGAGGTCCTGTAACTGGTCTCCAGAGCAGGGATCAGTGTCTGCCCCTACTCTTCCCCCCACAAACAAGTTGAACTGCAGTGAGGTCTCCCCTCAGTCTCCTCCAGGCTGAACAGATCCAATGACCTCAGCCATCCCTCACATGTCTTCCCCACCAGACCCTTCACCATCTTTGTAGCCTTCCTTTGGACTCTTCCATAGCTTTATATCTTTCTTACATTGTTGCTTCCAAAACTATATGCAGTACTCAAGAGAAGGCCACACCAACTCAAAGTGGGAATATCACCTTCTGTTTCCTTCTTTTATAGTTAAAGACTTGTGGAACCACAATTTAATTTACCTCTTTATTCTCATGTACATCACTGTACTTTCTGTATCAATGTCAGCAACAGACTCTAAAGCTTAGCTTTCTAATAAAATTTCTCTACCCTTTAATTTAGAGTGAGGTGACAATCTAATTCAGTTTTCTTTTCTAGAATATTCTTCAATATTCTAGAAACAGAATTAGATTGTCTATATATTTCCAGAATACTTTAGAATATTCTTTGCAATATCTGGAGCTTTTGCCACCAAACCCATCATATTGAACTAAAAATAACCACCCTGCTCCATTATAGTATTTCTACTGGTATTTCTAAGATTGTAAATAAGGAGTCATTAGAATAATTTGCAATTATCTGATGACAGAATTACCAGCAGAATACAGGTCTTCAAAACACAGCTTGTAACTCTTTTTTTTAATTTAGTTGGGTCTGTACTATAGCCAAGTAGATATGGTGAGACAAGTAAAATGAGAGGTCTCTTAGTTAGAGGAACATCACAAAAATCTTACCAGTTTTTTGAGAATTTTCAAATCACCCTTTTTCTCTTGAACTAGAGAAAATCCTGTTCCTCAATGCTGGCAGTAAATTAATAGGTAAAAGTTAGGAAGTTTTCCATATCTGTAACACAAACCTCTTCTCCCTGCAATCCTTTGTCTCTCTCATGCAGTTCACTGAGTGTTTATGGAAATGTCATGGCGCACTTGCTTCCCTTTTTCAACAGAGGACTGGAGAAAGAGTTTTTCTAACAGAAACCAGAATCTCAGGCTTTAAGTATACAACAGAAGTAGAGCTAGAAGAGCAGAAGCTAATATTTTCAAAACTGATTTTTATTTTTTTACTATGTTTAGGATCCACTCTAATTTAGGGAAGGGTTACATTTTTCCTACACAGAGTGAAAATGCTATGAGCTTAAGCATGGTTTAAGCTAAATAGAATCCAATATATTAAGACTTCTGGAGGTAAAACTAATGTGCAAAGGATAGTTACTCTGGATCATTTGTTTGATTTCATAGCAAACCTTAATACTTCCTTTGAATATTTTGAGAAAGTTACAAAATTTCTTGAATTCCCCTTCTTTTGAACTTGCCTTTCTGCCTTCCCCTTTCAAAAGAATTTGATTTGAAGTTTTCAAGGGCACTTTCACTCTTTTCTTTGAAATTATGCCAAAGTCCTTAAAGTCTCTAGTGAGAGAATGTATTAGTTAGAAAAAGTGGGAATGAGTAAGAGTTTTCCAATATTCTAATCAAAAAGAGCTATAAATCATTCCCCAAATACACACTTCAAATGAAAAATTTAATTTGAGTTTTGAATTTGAAAAATGCTGACAAGTCTTATTCTCAGGATTCAACATTTGTATATCTGCTCTTGTTTGTTTGTTGGTTTCTTTCTTTCTTTATTTCTTTGTGTGTTCATTTAAAGCAGCTTTGATACCCTTGTGGGATTAAGATGAAATGGCTGAACTGAATGTTAATTGAAACTAGTCAATGCATTTTGTGAAGTAAAAATCCTAACTCAAGCATGTGATTAAATATTTCAACCTTACAATTGAATCTCTGGATGGCCATAAATATACTTTTTGAAATTAAATCCCGGGTTGATGATAGAAAGCAATATACACCTGTCACATGATTGGACTGTTATGAGATAATTTTCTCTCTGGCTTTTGAAGTATTCGCTCTCTTGAGTGCTTATTATCTTTTTTCTTGCTATTTTTGTCATATATAATTATTTAATTCAGAAAAAGTTCATTAGTTATAATTTAAAATGTAAGAAAGTTCAGTGTCATATTTTAGTACACGCTAGATACCTTTTAGTGAGAAATGCATGAAAATATTTCTGTGAAAATTGTTCTTCAAAGCATTTTTGGTTTTGTTCTTTGTATTCTAGATTGGTTACATTTTTGAAAATATCCCTCATGTCATTAAAAATAGGAACTCAGAAATGCTCTGAGATAGCTTTTGCAGGAAGTACAGCTGCAATTCAAATTTCTCATTTAGCTCATATTTTTTTTCTATGGTCTTGTTAATCAGTTCTTCCTTTGTCAGAGAGGGGAATAAATACATCCATTACATTGTTTTGAATTTTTAAGAGCTTACTGTATGCCTAAATAACCAATGAATGACAATTCTACTTTTTAATCTTTTACCTAGACTGTTGTATCTTCTTGGTGTTGTAGGTCCTTGCTAGCTACTGGAATAGCCTAGCATATTCTGACATTCAGATTTCTATCATGGCAGATATTCTTTATGCAGCATGAAGTGTAACAAGCTCCTGCTGCTTATGAGACCTTATGTCACCAGGAGCAAAGCAGCCCTGGCAGATACCAATGATGAGCTGATTCCTTGCTTCTTCCCTCAGCTCATCATTCACTTGCAAGAAAAGTGGAATTATCCCAGATATTTGCTGCTCTCCAAGTCACAATGACCTAATTGACTAGGATTGCTGTGAAGAAATATCATTAGTGAGTTGTTTATTGCTTTTAAAAACCTCCTTTTTTGTAAACCCTCAAATATACAGGAATAAAGAAATGTATATTGTGTTCATATAAGGGACAAACATAACTGTAAACTTCCATCTACATGCTTGATGTATTATGCTGTTGTTATTAGTACTAAAAAGAAATATATTTTTAGGCTAGTGCTAATTATCCCTAGGCAAAGTAAGAGAAGCTTTATCTAACATGATTATTAAATGCTGATTTTTAATTAAGAGATACTGCAATATAAAAGGAGCTTTATCTGTGTAGAAATGATACTTAAAATATTCTAATTTCTACTTTTTGCACTATTCTATTTTTTAATTACTATATTTTCTTTTGCAGTAAATTTTAGCAGAATATGAATTCAAGACGTAGTTTTTAATAATATCTTTTTGATAGTTACTGTTGGGAAAGCTAGGCGTTCTGACCCTAATTAACATTGTATACTATTTTTCACTGCCTGAAGGGACCAGCTAAATTTTCCTTGCTGATCATAATCAAAAGCCTGTTTGTTTAGCAATCATTATTACAATAAAAAGAGAGTGAGTGAGAAGGAGGGAGAGACTATTTATATTAGTGTCTGTGCCCGTACCACAGAGACATCTGCTTTCAAAATAGAAAGAAAGCATCCCTCAGCTCCCAGTGATGTTAATGGAAGTTCTCCAACTAAATCCCTGAACATTCCTTTGAAAACACATGCCTAATGTTGCTAAAAGTGTAGGTTTCTTCTTTCTTTCAGCAAAGAGAGAGTCCAGTGAAATTTATTTTGCCCCTCTCCTTATTCTGATACAATTTTGTCAGCTTTGTAAAATCTCTTCTGAGACATATCTACACTCTTCTGGCAAAAACAATTCTCTTTTGTTCAGAAATAAAAGCAGGCTTCAATGGACCTTTTTTATTTTTTTTATTTTTTTTCTTCCTGCCCTGGAAAGGTTATCTACAATGGAGAGGTGAAACTGTGATATAAATTGATATCATGCTTGGGGGAAGGGAAGTCACCCAATTGGGACCTTGGAGTCTCCAAAAGGGAGCACTCTAGGGCAAAAAATTTATTAACTTTATTGTTCACTTGCAGAAAATATCTTCAGTGGGTTGTTGAAATGAAGCAGGGATGGAGACATTGCTCTTCATAACTTGTTGGGATAATCTGCAGTGTCAATTCCTGCTAAAGGGGAAGAACAGGCCACTCACTGGGCCTGGCTTCTGAGGAAATGCTGGGTCGGAAGCCAAATGCATAACCAGAAAAGAAGGCTTACTTTTCCTGTTGCACAAAATAAGAAAATAAGATTGCACAAGAAAGTTGAAACAGGTTTTCACTAGTGACTCAAGAAAGCATCTTAAAATATTGTGCCATCATTCTTTCCATGTGTTTAATAAGATTGTATAATTTCATTTCTGGCATCAAATTAACTTCCTGTTATTAAATGATATTCATATTTTATATAGGTATTAATATTTTATATAGGTATTCATATTTTATACATGCAAAGCAATTGTTTAAATGTTTTTGTTTTCTTTTTAGAATACATTTTTAAAATTCCAGCTTTCAATGCCATCTTGGAGCCAGGCTAACATTCCAGTTGCCAAATTTTCCCTGGAGAACTAATTCTGGTGTATAGGCTAGTTCTACTCTCTGTGATGGATGTTTGACTAGCTGTGCCAAGACAGTAAAGTTCTAGAATTTATAGAATAATTTATTATCTCAGCTAAGAAGTCAGAAGATGATTATGAGAACCAGGAAGGAAAACAAAACCAAAATATTATTTTCCTTAAAATTAACAAAGCCATGCAATTTTAATTGCATGAGAGAGCTTTAGAAGGGCTACATTTTTTGTAAAATAAGAGCTGGTTTATTCTGTTTACATCTCATGGTTAATTCAGAAAGACTGAAATATTACAGAGGAGCTGTAATTTTTTTTTTTTTCTATTCAGAGTTAACTTCACAGTAGAATGCATATGGAGATTATATTTTCAATTGGAGTTGTAATTTACTATAAGAGAAAGGTCATGTATTTAAAATAAATTAGGATTAAATGTATACAAATAAGTTAATATATAAAATATAATTTCTTTTTTATGTCAATATTGCGTGAAGGTGGAAACCTTACTTTCTTGAGAAGCTGGAGACAGCTGAGGGCAAAAGACAGCATTTACAGCCACTTTCACATTTCTGGTTGGAGTTTACAGAAAACAGCCTGTACCTTCCACAGATCACTGTAACGGAAATGTCTTTTTTTCTTTCTTTGTATTCATTTCCTCTTCATTAAAAATAACATTATTCAACTCTTCAAAAATGAAGACTTATATTCACCACTCAAATTTAGTTACAGATCATCACTCAGATGCATCAAACTACTGAAGTTTTATTTTTTTTAAATTATGTAAAGTGTTCCTGACCAAAAAATATTCACTACATGGTTTAAGAAGCAATTTTCCATTAGAAACACTATACAGTTTTCTATCAGCTTTAAAGAATGCCTTGATCATGTACAGTATACATAAAAACCATATTTAAAAACTGTAAATACAGACTATTTGTCACAAATGTTCCAGAAACACTCTCAAAATATTTCAAGAATGTTAAATCAGTATCTTAAAATTGAATATGACAAGAAGGAACCCAAGAATATTTCAGAGCTCTGATTCCAGCTCTTGGACAGTCCATCTATGTTCCAACCTGTAATAAGCTGAGACCTCACAGTACTTTCTTCTCTTCTCCTGTTCCCCACTTTCCACTAGATTCAGCCAAAGCATCTTAACTGTACTTAACTCTGACCACATGAAGCTAAAACTATTAACTATCAAAGGTATACACAGAGGTAGCCAAGGGTAAATGCTAACTTAAAAAGTCTTCATCCTCCAAAAGCAGTAAGAAGTGTTTTAAGCCATAATTACTTCCACATATCTTAGTGGATGGTAAGTAAGAGAAAGTTAATCAAAAGCATTCTCAAAGGCAGTTTTGATCATGGTAAACAGTATTTTTTCATTGACTTCAAGCATTTCATGCAGTATGATAATTTTTCAGTAATTCTGCTAGGAGGAGAGTGTTCTTGAGGCTTATATTTTACTTCTGTTCTCTGGTAAAAAATGATGAATCAGTCTGAATAGCTGAAAGAGATAGCCCAACATTTATGGCCTTTATCTCTAAGTGGAAGTATCCCCACTTTTCATTTATGGAAAACTTATCTCTGTTGCTTGGATTGGCATTTTTTTAAGCTGAAACTCAACATACTTTGTGAATAGTGAGTAAAACCTAACCCCTTTCTTTCAATTGACTGAAATTTTTATCATTTTTTTCCTTGAAATTCCTCTGAGAACTATGAACTTTTCAAAATGCATAAGTATTAACATTCTAAACCTTTTAGCATCAGAAACAGTGAGAGTCTTCCCGCCTCCCCTGCATACTTTGATGCTACGAAACATTGCCTAAAACAATAAGGAACTCACCACTAATAACAGAACCCTGTTTTCTTAACGCCTCCTGCCACTGCAGGTCAATGACTGACAGAATTAGGTTACAAGCCATGCCTTCTTAATAGACATCCAATCGCAGCCAGGACCTGACTGCAATCACTAGCAACAACAAACTGTAACACCTGAAATCTTACCAGCTGGCAGAAATGCCACACCGAAAAGCCCAGCTTGTCACCATCCTTGCAAATAAATATGAAGGGAGAAATCAGAGTCTTCTCAGCTTCAATTTTTACAGGAGCAGTGACTATTTCTTTCTCAAGTTGTCAGTCCAGCTTTTATAACATTGTTTTTCAATTCTTTTAGTTAATGTAAAGGTGTAAATGAAACCCACCATTTTTATCTAGGCAAAAGATGAAGTATTTGGATCTACTTTGCTCAACCCACTTCAAGAAATAGTCTCCCTTGAAACCACAATTAGTGAATCTCTGTACATTTATAGCTTAAATACTTCTCAATAACCAGTCACCTCCACTTCAGGATGTTTGGCTTATTTTGTTACACAGCATTTTCCTGGTCCTCTTCTCTCTTCTCTCTTCTCCTCTTCTCTTTCTTATTTGTATATTTAATGCTTTACTTTGAGAAGCAACCACAAAAAATCTCCCTTTGAAGGTCATATAAATTAATAGAACAACACTGTTCAAAGAGCACAAAGAAGTCTGTCCCCTATTATTTTGGGTTTTATTTGCTAAAATAGAATATTATTTTCTGAGCATAACTAAATTATCTCTATTTTCCTCAGTTTCTGACCTATAATTAACTGCTTGCAATTTCGTGCAGATACAAATTTCTAAATTATCTACCTTATTTGTGAAATGGGAGTCAATTTAATTTGTACTACAGAGGTTCTTCTCTGCATGCAACTCTGTTTCCCACAGGATTTTTAATTTGATTATTTTTAAAAGTCTGGCCTTTTAAATACATACAATAGACCTAGCTAAATCAAAAGCAATCTTTGTACAAAGTACTGCCACTCAACTCACTGGACACCTTATTAAGCTTAAGCGCTGTCATAAATCTAAATTGCAGCAGTTTTTACAGTGATTTCACGAATATAAGCTGCACCTTTTTCATTGAAGACTCCAGCCTACCCCAGTGGTGCGGCTTATATTCAGGTGCGGCTTATCTATGGACAAATCCCAGCGAAACGCCAACCCGGAAGTGAGAGCCGGCCAAGCAGAGTGGCAAATGTGTGGGCCGGCCCCTGTGACACCGGGAGCCGTTGGGAACAGGGGACCACCGGGAATAGGGGGTGCGCAAGGGCGGGCCGGCCCCTGCCGCTGGGAAGCTGGGCTGTGTGGGGCCGGGCCAGAGCGCCCCGCCCCCTCTGCTGTGTGGAGTTAAAAAAAAAAAAAAGAAAAAAAAACCCGCGGCTTATATTCGGGTGCGGCTTATATATGGACAAATCCCGTGGTCTTCCCAGCTACCAGGAAGTGCGGCTTATATTCAGGTGCGGCTTATAATCGTGAAATTGCTGTAGTTAATACTTAAAATCTTTGGAAAAAATTTCTCTTGAAAAATTGTCTTACCTTTTGCTCTAACAACAAATGGTACCAGTAAAGACACATGGTATTGCAAAAATGATACGTGTAACTGAGCAGGATCATTCTGAAAGACAGCTTAATTCATATCTACTGTTTTAAAACAGTGGTACCTTGCTTTCTTGCAGGTTTAGCCCTGCAATTTTCCTTTATGACCTTAAGCAACTTCTGAAATTCTAGACTGCCATTCTTACAGACCATAGTCAAAAAGTAGTCCCAATCTGAAATAATGAAGTTGAAGGAATCTTTTTTCAAAACAACATTGTTTACAAGCAGATTTTAGAGCTATATCAGCTTATTAAAAATTAAATTAGTCCTTAGTTACAGTGAACGTGAGTAAATTACTCTCTTCTTTCTTCTGTATCTCTTCCATTTCTTGTGTGAACCAATACTTGACATGAATAATGAACATCACCTTAGATTTTATTATGATTTCACTTGTTTGAGAGAAAAACAGAGTGGTGAGGGAGAAGAAAGAAACTTTGTTCACAAATTTCAAACTTCCGTAAGAAATCCACAGAGAAGAATCTAATGTTTTTTCATTGTGCTGGATTTTATAACTTTTTTCAGTGTTTGTCATTTAAAAATAGACAGCACCAGATATGCCACACATTTATGCACTTGTGTTTCACTTACTAAAATCTCGTTAGTGTCTACTTTCTGACTAGCCATGCTTTTGATTTCATGTGGAAGGTCATACATTTATGTAAGTATGGTGGCTGATGAGTCCATGGGATGTACTTGTATCTGATTATTTCTCTCTTGCTGACTTTTTCATCCCCCCAAAAGTCCTGCAAGAAGTATTTAGCAAGATTTTACTTATAATGTTATCTGGAATCTGAATGGAGACTTGGTTCCAGCAGCAACAGAAAGGCACAGGATTATTTCTTATTATTAGTTCTTATGCTGTACACATCAATAACTCTGCTTTGCTTTTCCCAGTTATGTAATTAACTTCTGTAAATGGAGCACATCCTTTTTGAAAACAACAGTGTAGGAACCTTAAGCAGGACCTTAAGACTTATTGTCTCCTCTTCCACTCCTTCCCTTCATTTAAATTCCCATAATGCTAGGACTACTGTATTTCATGCCTACATTTCATAATGTAGTTTTTAATTTCTTTGACATTTTATACCCTCCTTATATACTCGGGCTTTTGAGTGGAAATAATAATTGTTGAGATCTTTCTTAGTAATACTACCAGAACCAAAATATCTCAAGCTAAATTCCACTGTTTTCAACTACTCATTTGCCCATCCAAAGAAATGGAGTCCTCTTCTGGATGCTATTTCAGGTTTTTATATTATAAAATATTTAAATGGCAGTGTGAGGAATAAATAGGGTCCCTAACTTATAATCTGTCCAATCAAACAGAAGTAGCATCTCTACGGTAAAATAATATTTTTTCTCAGAATCTCAGGCCTTTATTCACCTAATTTCTGAATTAATTTCTGAAATAATTTATTGCAAAATTCCATGTCTACTGCAGGTACTCACAAAAATGCTTCTATTTTCTTCAACTTTTATCTGGAATATTTTCTGCCCTCAAGAAAATATTATGGACATCACTGAAAATCAGTTGAATATTTTAAATTAAAATTTCTAACTTTACTGAGTCATAATTACTTTTCAGTGAGTCTAAATCAAGTATTGTTTTGAAATCTGCTCTCATGAACACTGCCACAAATTCTTTAAGCCTTTATTTGATGGGCTTCATAAAAAAACTAGTTATTCTTCACTCTGTATGGATGGTTTTATTCTGATTGACTGCACTGTTATGCTTTTTGGATCAAGCATGCAATTTCTTTAGGCATGAACGCTTCCTACATTACCTAGGACACAGTGTCTTAGAACAGGGCAAGCCAATGTGCAAACCCAGGTTAGCTAGGGACAAGATATTCTGGATATTCTGATCTAGAGATAGACCAAGTGTACTTAAAGAACAACTGTTATTTAGTGAAATGGTGGCAGCTTTTATAACTAGTATTTGTTTAATCATATGGATATTGTTTCACCATTTGTCAGCCCACAGCTCTTAAAAAAAATCCTTTCTTGGCTGTACATAATTGTGTAAAAGTAGAACAGCTGTAAGCAAATTCCTTCTGTATCTTTCAAAAGAGTTAGAATTCTTGTGTAATGTGAACCTGAGTTGCAGTGGTGGTGGGCATTGTTAAACAAACACAAAGGATAGGAAATTCAAGGAACCTGGCAAAGCATGTGTTTGTTGTTCATCTGCTTGCTCCGTCTGTCTTATTATTCCTTCGATATTGCACTGACAAACCAAGAAGAAAAGAGCATCTTCCAGAAACAAAAATTCTTAAATTGATGAGTAATTACTCTGAAGAATGTAAAGCAGAATATAAGAAATAGTTTTCTGTAAAGACTAAAAAGCAGAAGTAAAAGCATCAACTTCATTTTTCTCTAATATTAAGTTGCTTTCTTTCCTCTATTTATACCACGTTCCTAATAATATACCTTCTGCTAGAATTCCTCTTTACATTTTTCAGCTTCTCAGGTTTTCCAACATTGTTCTCCAATTTTCCTTTTATTATTGGACACTAGATCTACCCTGTCAAAATGATTTCCTTTATTGATTATTCCAACTCTAATTATAGCATGGGACACATGAATTTATTTGATTAAGATTACCTCCAAATAATTTCTTCTGTATCCTCTGGAATTTGCTCCTCTGTAGGCATTAATCACAATTACAGGTTCTTATTAACTAATTCTCTCTCATTACAGTAGAAAAAAGAAATAGGTACTGGTTTGGGGATTTGTACTTCTAAAATCAACCTATTTGAAGAGCCTGTACAGCTGCAAGATTGAGTTTAAATTATTAGTCAGGGGACATGCATTTTTCAAATAAAATATACTACTAAATGCTTATAAGTAAATAACAAATGCAAGTTTGCATAATTGATTAATTATTCTTTTCTCATCTGTTAAATAATTTCTTCTTGTTATTTGCATACTAATAGGTTCCATAAAACAATGCTCCAAGTAGAGAAAATTCTTTAAATGCTTATTAAAAATGATAGCATATTCCAATAGATTAATTTATTGCAACTGAACTAAAGAGTTTATTAAATATTAATTTTCTTCTATCTTCTCTGATATTAGTGATTTCAGTTTGGCTATAGTATAATCAATTACAGTAAAACATGCTGTGAGAAAGTGAGCCTAGCACATTAATTTAATTTATTTTAGCTACTCCTGCTGTCTCAAAAATAATTTCTATGGTTACAAGGCATTTGTCAAAGATTTCTAGAAGGAAACATCCTGTGCTGCTGATTCTTCTCTACATAAGGCTAGCATTTTCTTATTCTCTCTTGAAATACCTAGTCTGGGATTTCTGTATCTCTAAACATTTCTCCCTCAGTAGAAGAGCACAAAAATATTGTCATCAATTGACATTTTCTTTAGACAAAATGCAGGGTAACTGCTTGTAAAACTGGTACAAGAAACATGCAAATGTTTGTAAGTAGCTAGGAGAACTTGACATATCTCATCTGAGGTATCAAAGTACTCAGTTTCTTTTCACCCTTTTAGGAGACACACTGACAGAATCCATCATGGGTTTAAGAGCAGTAAGACTTTAGTTGTGAGCTGACATGAATATAAATTGGTACCTATAATATCAAGAAGGCAAGAAGGAAAGGACTTCAATTATAACCTCTTAAATATGAGCCTATATCAATTTTGATCCTGAATTTGATATGGCTCATGTGTGGTCCTGAGTGGTAGAAATTTTTAATATAGAGACTCAGCTCTTAATACTTGAATGCAACTGGCATCATCCTTATGAACATAGATTGGTTTGGGGAGAAATACATTCTTTTCAATCATCACTTGAGAGAAAACAATACAAGCTGCTCTGAGACTTCATGAAGAATCGCTAGAGCTTGAAAATAAGCCATGACTATGGCCTACTTTTTATAATGTTGCACTGCTGCCCAAAGGGGAAAATTGTGACTCTTCCTTTTGTTTCCTTCCTTCTGCCAGAACAAGGATTCATGAGTTTGCACGGTGAGCTGGTTCTAAAGCCTGACATTCCACATTAAAAAGTCATCTCGCAGTTACCCTCACTGCCATCCATGCTGGAATGTGGCTCTTTTGTCTTTTATTTACAGAAACATTGAAATTCTGTTCTGCAAAGGAGTGTCTCTTCTGGCCATTCAATACAAAATAAATAGAATTTATTTTTCTTTGTAAAGAAGGCTTATTTTATTATGTATATACACACACACTTATGCCAATGCTCAAAAATCCAATTTGTGACAGACTCTGCAAATAAGAATTTTGAATTATTTCAAATAAGACATCACAGCATAAACTATGTCAGAAGCTACCTCGGACCTAATCTATCCCTTGTTCAAAGTACTGCTGACTTCAAAGTTAGCTTGGATTGTTGAAGACTGTCATCAGTTGAAATGCAAAAAGCTTCAAGGAATGAGATCTCATGGTCTTTCTGGGCTCTTGTCCAGTCCTTGACCACTTTCATGGTGTCTGTTTTTCAGCTTGTTGTGGTGGTTTGGCTTCTTGACCCTGACTGGATACTAGGTGCTTAAGAAAGCTGCTCTATCAGCTGGACAGGGAAGAAAACTATAATGAGAGGCTCAGGTGTCATGATAAGGGCGAAGAGAGATCCCTCACCAGTTTCTATCATGAGCAAAACAGACTCACTTTCTAAAACTACCTGAAATGAGTTTTCAGGGAGATCCACATCTGTCATATCTTTCTAGTAACAAGTGCCAGAATAACAGGAAAGGGCCTCAGGTTGTGCCAGAGGAGGTTAAGATTTAATATTAGGAAGTAAAATAATAAAAAAATGTTGTCTAGCATTGGAACAGGATACAAGGGGAAGTGGTGGAGTCACCATACCTGAAGATATCAAAAAAAAACATTTAGATGGGTCACTTAGGGACATGGCTTCGTAATGGACTTGACAGGGCTGGATTAATAATTGAACTTTAGGATCTTAAGGGTCCTTTCCAACCTGAATGATTCTATGAGTCTGTGAATTAGGACAAAAATATTTTAAATTATTACCAATCAAACCAGAGTAGGACAATGACAAATTACAAACAACTCTTCCCCACATTCTCCCTTCATCACAGGCCCAACTTTATTCTGAATTATTTACTTTCTTCCTCTGAGAGGTGCAGTGAGATGTGAAATGGGAGTTGTGGTCAGTTCATTGCACAATATGTCTGCCGCTCCTTCGTCTTCATGGGGAGAACCCTCAATCTTCCCCTGCTCCAGCATGGGGTTCCTTCCACTGGAGACAGCCCCCCATGGACTTCTCCAACACTGATCCTTTCCATGGGCTGAATTTCATCACAAACTGCTCCAGAGTGGGTCCCTTCCATGATGTGCAGTCCTTCAGGTACAACCTGCGTCAGTGTGAGTCCCCTGCAGGGCCACAAGACCTGCCAGGAAACCTGCTCCATCATGGATTCCTATCTCTAAGGGGCCAAAGGTCCTGCCGGGAGACTGTTCCAGCACAGGGCTTCCCACAGGGCCACAGCCCCCTTCAGGTATGCAATTTCTCCATGGGCTGCAGGTGAATCTCTGCTCCTCCACAGACCTCCAAGGGCCGCAGGATCACAGCTGCCTCACCATGGTCGGCATCAGGGGCTGCAGTGCAATCTCTGCTCCAGTGCCTGGAGCACCTCCTCCCCCTCCTTCTGCATTTTGGTGTCTGCAAGGCTTTTTCTCTCCCATGCTCCTCCCTCCAGATGCAGTTTCTTGCACAGATTTGTTTTCCCTCCTTACATGTGCCATCACAGAGGCACCAGCACTGACAATGACTGATTAAACCCTGGCCAGATGTGGGTCCAACCTGGAGTCACTGGCATTGACTCCATCGTACACAGGCAGCCTCAAGCAGCCCCCTACAGAAGACACCTCTGTATTCCACCGTCACAAAAACCTACAATGCAAATCCAATACCTGTATCTCTTTGCAACTTGACATTTACAACTAATATCTGAAGTCTGTTGCTTTCTTCTTTATGGCAGCTCATTACGGTCGTTGATTGCAGCAAGCCGATGTTCTCCTGCCTACTCACATCACCTCTGCACTAAACAAATTCATTTCCCTTTTCCTCTCCTCATCTGTCACATGCTCCGTTCCCCTAACCATCTCAGCAGTATTGTACTAATGAGTATATCATTGTAAAGATGATCAAAGAAGAAAGGAAAAACTTAAAAATAAACAGAGGGATCAAGGAAGCTCTGGGCACATGTATCTGGTTTTAGTGAAGAACTGGGAGAAAAAGGGTCAGTCACTTCAAATCTTTTTCTGAAGGCAATCAGACATGAAGAAATTTGGCATTAACTCCAAGATTCTGGGCAGCATGCTCTCTCCCCTTTGCTGAAAAGCATTGAACACACAATTTTCATATAAAGAACTCACTATTTTCTCCAGGAAATCTTTATGGAGCCCAAATTTCTTGAAAGATTAGAAAATTAGAATAATGATTTTCCTAATTGTCATGGGGTTATAATTTACAGTAACTGCATTTCAAAATAGAAGAGCTGGATTTTTTTAATCTGCTTCTTAAATTTCAAACACATAGTTTTCAGGAAAGGAGCAGTGGCAGAAAAATAAGAAACTGATGATGAAAGTAAACCCTTTTAATATGGGTGATTTACAAGATAAAAATCACTTATTTTCACTGTGCATTCCTACTTTAATAGAAAAAAGGACAACCCAAACCAGTCCTCCCACTGTAATGTCTCATGAAATATATGAAATGTACCTTCCACATAATAACTGGCCTATTGCCTAGATTAATGCTTGCTCTAGAGATGTAAATGCAAATTAAATTTTTAATGAAAATTAATTATTTCTTTGTATTATGCACACAGACCTATGGCTCTGTTTTGAGATCAGATGACAGCATGCCAATGAATAACAAAATCTACCAAGAACAGCAAAGAAAACTGTAGTCCCTTTATAAAATGGAAGTTTTAAATTCTCCATTTAATGTTTTCTGAAATACATGAAGTATGGAAAAGGGTATTAATTCTTCAAAGACAGCTAGCGATAATGAAAGTATTATCTTAACTTTACATTATTTTTTTTTAAATGTAAAGGTTGGTGCTTACTAATTGCAAGTGAATGTGCATAGACCCGAGAAGAGGTAAGCCATGACTTACCTTCAACTCCACTGCATTATTCCCTGTGATGAATGTATTATTAAAAGGCAATAAGAACCACCACTCTGACATGAGTTTTAGCAGAAGCCACTACAGAACTTATTGTCTTGGCCATATTTTTGTTCTATCATTTTTAGTTTAATTTTAAAGGCAATTTTCCAGGGGAATGGTTATGATTAGGAGTTTCCATAGAAGCAAAAGTTTCAAAACATAGCCAAAATATTAACTTACATATTTTCACAGAAGCAGGATCTCAATTTGTTCATCCTGGTTATACAGAGAGTTAAACTAATAATCATAGATTGAGGGTTTAGAATTTGTTGGGATTTTTATAGTCTATTGCAAACTTAGGTCTTCTATTTGTGTGAATAGGACATATACTAGACATCTCTGGCAGTGAAACAGAGAAAACTAAATATCAAACTCTTTGGAAAACAGTACAAATAGTATACAGTTAATTTATCACTTTTCTATTTGTGTGATTTGGATGCATTACCAAAAATCATAAAAGCTCAGCACTGCATATTTTCATCCAGAAAGACCCTGGTTTGGTGCTTGGGGAATTAATTTAGGGATCAACTTGGCTCTCCAAAATAAATCAGGGTTTTTAAATCCCTGTGAAGATAAAGATACTTTTTTTTTTTTAGAAGTTAACAAAACTTTCTCTAACATGCAGCATAGTAAGTTGGAATTCTATGGTAAAGTAGAACTTTTTTCTTAGAGATCTAGATTTTCTACTGTTTTATGATTTTAACACCTTTCTCTTTCATTAAACAGCTACAGTTATGAAAACACACAATCACATTGCATGATTCACAACAGTACATTGATCTGATCACAGAAGAGATTATTTCCTTCTCTCCAGTCACTGGCAGTGAAATGCAAGCTGAATGTCAAGGCAAGTCACTGCTGCACTGAAGACTCTGAGGTTGCTGGTCCTCAGATACAGTTTTTTAGCAATTCTCTGTTTTATACTTCAGTTGGTGTTTTTTCCCTTTTTTTTTTCTTTTTGTTGTTGTTGTTTGTTTTGTTATTGTTGTTGTTTGTTTGGGTTTGTTTTGTTTTGTTTTTTGTCTTTTTTTTCCTTTTGGTCACTGAATCACTAGTAAAGTAAATAGATGTCTGAGAACTGATGGAGAGTTCATAGAAGGCACCTAAATATTTTTGTATTGGCCCCAATAAGGTATTGAACACCTAGATGGATTGACCCATAAATTACCAAGAGTTCCCTAAAAGATCCTGTAAAATTATTTTGTCTTTCAGTCAGGATTCAATCTTCAAAGAAGATGTCATTTTCTGTCACTTTTATATTAAAACTTCCACATTTTTTCAACAAGAATGCAGAAATTCAGTCATATGACTTGACCTGAATGTAGCTAGGAATCTTAAGATTCCTTATTGCTTTATGACTCAAAACTCAATATGAAAACACTGCAAAAACAAGCTGAAATTTGTTTGGTTTGGTTTTGGGTTTTTTGCTTTTTCCTCTGGCATTTATACACTGTAAGAAATAAACAGCTGTGGTAAGCAGCAGGCTTTTCAATATGTTTTATTTATTTATACACAGAAGTTTAAGCATATGTCATATTGATGGCATTTACATCATAATATATGTTATTCCCTATAGCTGTGCAAATTCATCAAAATTTTCTGAATATCTTCTGAATGCTATGGAAGGAACAGCTTACCAAACTTTTCTTCCATCTGGTTCTTATCCCGCAGGCTCAGCTTTTCTGCATAAAGCACTCAGAGAAGGAAATATATATTTTAAAATGTAATAGCCTGCCTCTGAAAAAAAGTGGTTCCTTTTCTCAGTCCAAAGGAAAGAAGAAATTGACATAGGAATTTAGTTTGTTCCAGCCTTGAGAACAAAAATAATAGAAGGGAAGCATCCACAGTGAGAACTAAGAGGATTACATCTTAGGTTAAATAAATTGCATTAGAAAATGTGGATTTATATGACAGCTTTGTACAATTCCACTTAAATTTATTTGTATTTGACACATTTACTGATATAGAACTCTGTTATTTAGGTTTATGCTGACATTTTAAGACCTTGTCGTCCACTGAATGGTGTTAAGATGGTAACCCTTATGTGCATTCAGTCTGAGACATAATATCAGGAAAAATTATCCAGGGGTTTCTCTTAGTATGTAGGAATGGAATCAGTCCATGCATACTTCACTCACAGGTTCCAGGCCTGTTAGCTGTTCTATCAAGGCCATGTGCCTCGATGTGGACAAGCAAGTACTGATTTCTCCTATCTTTGATACTGCTACAGTGTCTGATGATATCCACCAAACCCTTCTGCTTGATTTTTCCGTCTAGGTTAAACCTGCTCCATGTCTACCCAGATAAAATAAACTTCATTAAAAATAAGTTCAAAAAAGGAAATGTTTTCCGTGTTCAAATCATAATGTATCCAAATCCAGTGTTGTATTGATTTTTTTGCTCTGGAAGATTCAAGAAGATCTGCTTTCTATGTTTTGCTCTGGACAGTGAGTGGAAATTTATACTGGATTTAATGGGATGTCTCCAAAGATGGAAAAATTAGCTCAAAATGAATAAATGACTGCACTTAATGACTAAAATGTTTTCTTTAAAGTAGTAGACACACTTTAAATATACTTTACATAGCAGCATAATACTGTCTGCTATTTGTTTTCTTGCATAAACTCCAACAGCAGCAATGGTCCACTCATTACCACAAACCGTGGGCAGAAAATATTCAAAAAAATGGAGCCAGCGAGTAGCACTGTAACCATGGCAACAATTGTCTGGTGAGTTGTACATGCAGCATGGAATGAGAAGACACATGCCTTCGGACTCAGGGGGATAAACTGTCTGAACACCAATGACTTACCTTCTGCGTTTTCTCAGCACTCCCAAAGGAGTGGTGGGTACCTTTTGTTGAGAAAAATCTAACAAGTCTGAAAAATGACAGGTGAAATGGAAACCTAGATAAGATAGAATCTTGACTTTATTGCCAAATGATAAAATCTATTTATTTCCTGGCAATGTAAAGATTTTCAAGACTGAAGTTAGCATATGCACTTTTTATTCTGCATAGCCTGAAACCACGCATCCTCTTAAGATATATGTTATCTTTCCAGTATAAGTTAATTTTGTGATATGCCTACCACCTAAGATGTAAATAACTGGTACTAAAAAAAATAATTTCTTCCCACTTTTCGAGAATACACAAATGCTAAACTATCATGATTTCTGAATTTATAACAGTTTTCACCTCCAGTAGCAATTTCAAGAGTATCTACTTTTTACATTACTCACTCACTGGTCATATTAATGTGGTTCAAAACAAAGGAAAACTACAGGGAAAAAAAATTTTGATTGCATGGTTGGCACCTGAAGTTTTCTTCCTTGGACAATGGTATCCAAAATTATGTGTTTATCTTGTTAAGTATTCACAACCTCAGTGGGAAAGCTGAAAACAAACATATCAGTTTATCCTTGGAAAGGCCATTAATAAGGTGGAAGAATCTAATTTTATCATTCCAAAATAATATTTTATTCTCTACCTCATGTTTATTTCTTCAAATCATAATAAGACAGAACTCTAGTTTCAAAACTATCTAGCAAAGTAGAGAACAAAATGCCAGCAACCAGAGGAAATATACTGAGTCCTTGAGCTTTCTCAGAGTCCTATAGTGATGTAGCTGACTGGAGTCCCTTCACTGATAAGAAAGAGTACAAGTAAATTACAAAATAATATGAAAATTCATGTATGCTATAATTCAGCATCATCATCTGCAAATTATCCTGAAATTTACTTCTCTAATGAAAATTGGCTGGTATGCTTCCATTTAATAGAAACAATAACATATTACTGGATTGGGTAAAGCTGGAGAAATGGGAAAAGGCTGGCTGGCATGTCAATTTTCCTGTTCAGAAATGCAAGAAATCATCCAGTGAGGGGAAAAAAATTGACATTAATATATTAAACTTTATATATATCAAAATAATCATCAGAGTTCCTATCTATATTGCTCAGCAAAAATATTTTGCACCCTCTAATGGTGGAAATGAACGACAGAAGGATTAATGAAAAATAGAAAAATGTTGAAATGAAGAATAAATAAATAAATAGGTCTGAATACAGTTTACATAATGTATAACAGAGAAAACGATAGCATATTCCCACTCAGGATACTGAGTTTTATTGTGGGACTTAAATATATGTATTCAAATAACAGATTGTATCAGAGGCTTGATAAAGGCTGCCATATAAAAAGCAAATAAAATTACTGAATAGTTTGATTTTAAATAGGACAGGAAAGAAGCAAAAAAATAGACAACTTCAAGAACATCAATGGAATCTTCGTCTCCTATAATATTTACAGTAAAACATTTCAGTTAAGTTCATCCTTCAGCACCTTAAAAAAAAAGTGTGCTTGTGGGCCATAATTATTTCTACTACAAAACATTATTAGACCAATAAAATTTAATAGTATGCCTGTACCACTGAAACACATGCTATTTTAAAATGTCCATATTTATATAGTACTGAGTGAAATCTGAATTCCACGAATTCATGTGATTCAAGTTGTGCCTTGCCTTCTGATTGTCAGAGAAATAACTTCAATTAAGTTCAAGTACAGATGCCTATTATGAATTTTCCTATGCCTTTCCCACAAGTAAATCCTGCAGACTGTAAAAAGACACAAAGCCATGAAAGCCAACACTTATTCCAAATAGCCATTGCTACTATATCTTATTTTTATTTTCTTAATTATTTGTTACAGGTAAATTATGTCCACTGAAACAAAATTTTAATTAAAAAATGCACTTGACATCCAGATGCTACGTAAAATTAGCTAAATCTGTTGTGCATTTGGACAAAACAAGAATCAAGATAAAATCAAAATTAATCTACTTTGCTTTTCAACATTAATTTCATTTTACAATTTTTATAACAATTTTACAACTGTTCAAGGCAAAAATGAAAGATCTCCCTTCTGGAATTAAAAAAAAAAAAAAAAAAAAAAAAAGCCAGAAACAAAAAAAAGTCAGACTCAATATTTTTAAAATTGCCGAAACCATTATCTAATATTTAACATGGTAAATGTTTTTAGTAGGTATTTGTTGCCATTCTTTGCTGTATATTTACTCAACTGCACTGCAGGATAACCACCACAGATGAAATTATCAAAAGTAAGCAAAGAACATCTCAAGTGCTTTTTCCAATTATGGCATTTAGATATACGTGCAACATTTTTTTCTTTCTAGTCCCTAAAGAAAACCATTGCTTCTTGTGTCTATGGCAATAGACTACTGAAACACATTTGTTTTGGCTAAGCAGTCTAAGAGATTCTACAGGAATGATTTAACAGAGCCAGAAAGTAATTATGCTTCTTCAGAGGCATGAAAATTTTGTGTAATTTTAGGTTGTGGAATTTTAGCCAGGGACTCCACACAAATCCCAGAGGTACCTCACTGCTTTAATTGTTTAATTATTATTTGTGATATGAAACAGATGCTTTTCTTGGTGACCTCATCTCCCTAAATATCACTTTGTAACATATGCTAAATGACCACCTTGCAATTAGGTCAGGAGATTAAGAACACAGCCAGATGGTTGTTTAATGTCAGTGAATACTTTTAGGAGATTTATAGTTTTTATGTTTTATGCTGTCTCAAAGTTTGACCGGTATCCTACCGATGTCAATGGATTTTCAGTGCAACAGGAAAGGGTTAACAATAGTTTATCTGTGGTAGATCTTGTTGGATATTAATGTTTTTTTCTTTTTTTTCATTTTTACTTTCGAAATGGTGGTGTAAAAGAGCAGCTCTAAGAAAAATTAATGTATTGATACATTATTTTAGAAAGCTAATGAGCAAAGTTCATCTCCTTGAGCATATGAGAATAATAATTATTCTGCTTTTTCAATGGCAAAGAAGTATATTACTCACATGAGCTAGCAGTTCTACTACAGGTTGAAAAAAATAATTACTCAGACTGTATCATGAGGTTTGCCCCAAAATTAGGAAGTTAAAAAATCTTTTTCAAGTATTTGTCAGGGATTTTTTTTGTTTTGATTTGGTATGTTTGGGGGTTTCTTTGGTGTTTTCTTTTTCTTTTTTTTTTTTTTTTTTTTTTTTTTTTTTTTTTTTTTTTAATTTGTTTGGTTTTGTTTAATTGTTTGTTTTGGGGTTTTTTATTGGTTGGTTGGTTGGTTGGTATGGAGGCATTAATTTCATATGGCTTTCAAAATGAAATTTATTCTTAAATAGTCCCATATAGATCCAAGTTTTCAGCACTGTTTTCATTACTCTTTCTTCACCTGTGGACTTGCTGCTTTTGTATTTCTTTCAATGTTCTTCATGGTTACTCAAAACACAAAAGGTATGCTTAAGTTTCCTGACGTTCCTCTGTTCAGGCAGGTTTTGAGAACTTTCTATCTCAATCTTGCATTTCCAAACATGCAGCTCGGAAATTAACAGCAACTCCAGACAATCTGCAACTACTCTGGAAATGACAAATCTGAATGTGATGGAAATTACCTATTATATAAACAATATATACAATTGCTCTGTACATTTGCAGTTTGATCCAGCATTTCCTGAACAAAGCACTAGAGCTGTCCATTCTCTACTAGGATCTACGTGCATATATGTCCAAATGAACCAGAATTTACAGAACATATACTTTGTTACACCAATGCACCTCTATCTGCTGAGGTATTCCAAAATACTTTTATTTTAGCACCCTTGTGCCTTTACTGTGAAAACAATGGGGGAAAAGAAAAGTAAAAGAAATACTGAATTTAATGTGGTACTTCAATAAAAGTAGGCAAATGAAGTCATTATACTCTTTTTTTGGAAACCAATTCCTCTCTTTTTCTGATCTACCAATAATAGAGTTTCGTCCTAATATAGAATATATAATATATAGAAGCCTGAACCTGTGGAGCAGAAATTGTCTCATTGTTAATCAAAGCTGTAGTTTAACATGATTTAGGTCAAGGAAATAAACCTTCTCTGTGCAGCTTGATTGCTGATACTGACATCACCACTTTTATTACTTTCACTGCTTTGGAAACCAATTGACATTCAGTTCAGAAATAACTCTGTTTGCTCAGCCAAACTGACTTGAATGCTCTCTCTGTGAGCTGACAGCTGGCTTGCACCAGATGATGATGAGTAATCAGCTGATCATGTCTGAAAACAGAACCAAGCACCTGGAACCATTTTAAATTCACATTTGTATTGCTTTTGGAATAGTTTTGTAGGCCTCAAGAATTGATATAATATCATCATATCTCTGTTCAATATTAGCTTTTGCAAAATCGGTTTCTTCCAGCTGAATTTGCATAGCTGACTTTACCTGTGCACACATGTGAAACTCTTCTCTAGTTCTGTAAATTAAGCATTCAACATCCACAGATTTTTTTTCCCAGAAAATATTTCCTCAGACTAAAGTAAAATTAAGATAGTTCAGAGATTAAAATAATTAAAGATTATTGTCTCTATATTAAAATTTAAAAGGCCTCTTATAGGCTTCAGTCACAAACCCAAGCTTTTGCTTTCAAGATTTATTAATTTTACGATGTCGTCCATAACTACAAATCTTGGTGATAGTGATATAAATGTTTATGCCTTAGACACAAAATGCTTACGTTGAATACTTTTTTGTAAGAGTTGTACATATGAAATGGAGAAATTATTGGTTTATTTTGCTTGCTGACATATCAAATGGCAAATGGAATAACAAGCTTTTCATTCTATGAGACTGTTGCTCAGTGTTGATGGTCATATTGCTGCAGCTTATGTCTGTCACAGATGCAGAAAAAGTATTAGCTAAACATCAGCATACATGCCCCACTGTGTGACACAGCAAAGATCTTTTGATATGTCTGAACTTGGGAAGGAGAGGCCTACAGAAAAATTAACTATCTGATCTTCAGTTATCCAAGGACATTATGACTGAGGGAATGGTTAACTATCATTACTGATGCTGCATTAATCAGGAGCTATCATAGTATATGTTGCCTGGGTTCTGTGCATAATCTCCCTTTGTAAATAAGAAGTAGGTCTGTGCCTTTTGAAAGTGAAGGAGCTTTTTCTAGAAATTCTAACTGGAGGTTACACCGTAAGTACACTTTGTAATGGATTTTTATCAGGAAGTAAAAATCTTTATGGAAAAGATTTCTCTGCGCGGACACATGTCTGCTAGTAAAGGAGTGAATTATTTATATTTGAAATTTTCAGATAAGGTCTTCCATCAGGGTGTTTTAAAGGTCTTGGGTTAAAAAAACCACAAAAAAACCACAAAAATTTCCCCAAACAACAACTAAACCCAGTGCTTTATAGCTTCTATATTTGATTCTCAGTTGTTCCCACTGGTTCCCATTTGTGTTATACTTAATTTAGACTAATGAGGTTTTACGGCATGGTGACTTTGTCAACATTTAAAAGTACCTGATTAAAGAGTAAGCAGCCAGGCTCTTTGCAATGGTATTGCCTGTCAGTAACAAACGGAAATAAAAGAAGTTCTTTTAAACATGAGAAAATTATTTTGTGGAGTGGTCAAACACAGGTTATTCAGTGTGACTGCGAAGTTTCCATCGTTGGAGACATTCAAAAGTCAACTGGACCCCATCCTGAGCTGGATTAGACACACTTCAGAAGTCCCTGCCAACTTTATCACTGACTCTGTGGCTAACATGGAATGACCACTACTTTGAAGGAAGCAATTAGTAATCTTCCTTGGAGGCAAGTGGGTCTGCTCATGAAGACAAGCTTGTAAGGGACTGTGGGATGTCAAGAGCAGAAGATATGAAACAGACAAAGATCAGCATCTCACAGAGGACATGTGAAAGAGGAGAAAGGAGTGAGTGGCCAGTAGCCAGGTCTCAAGGACAAGGGAAAGGAAACTTCATGGAGTATAAATACTGGTGCTCTGGGCTTAGTTTAGTTGTTATAAATAAACCTACACATTTCATTTTAATGAAATAATCACAGAGATGATTTTTTATAGCTGTTCACTTTCAGATTTATATAATCATATGTTTAAATTCTAGCTGCTTGTGCAACAGCTACATTATGTAGTCAAATCAACTCTTCAGATATGCATATCATCATCCATACATTATAAATACAAAACCTTTCTGTTCACGACCATCTTTTATATTGTTGCTGTGATCATTGCATGTCATATACAGAAGCTCTCAAACATATCCCATGAGATTTTTGAATTTTGAATCTGTCTTTTCTATTTTTTCAGTCACTTTGAAAAAACAAGATGTGTTTTGCATGCAAACAAAGCTGGAAAATGTCTCAATCAACCTCTATAATCAAGGGTGTGTGTTTTGCTTGTTCAGTGCAATGGCCTCACAATGATAGCAGATAATATTCACTACTCATTTTTTTTGGCATATTCCTGTTTTCTTCTTTGTTTAGAGAGTAGATTAAAATTTAGCCTGTCATCAGCATACACTGCAGTATTTTGAAGAATATCAACTGTTTTTTAATGACAGTGGAGAAGCTTTGTTCTCCCTCAAATTTATGATTTGTGCTTATCAAATCTCAGTGCTTTTTAGTGAGCAAATTCCAGTTGTGTGAAAATGTCCTTTTTCTACTTAGTGGAGAATATATTGTGTTTAAGAGCTAAACAAGGAGAGGAAACAACGTGTGCTGTCACAATCTCTACAATATAGGTAATCACTGTAAGCTGACAGAAAATATGAGTAGGGGGGGGAAAAAATCACCTTTTCCAAAGAAATATTCAGGCAAGAATATAAATTAGAGCTGCTGACAAATCTCAGAAGCAGGAATAGTGTAAGAAATTAGCATTATGTCCGTGCTGTGGGCAGTACCAGTGCTCAGCATTGGAGCTGCACAAGATATATTCCAAAGTATCACCTTTCTAGGACAAACACACTTTATCTGTGTTTGTTACTGCTCAATGAGTAAGAATAGAACAAGACTACAGAATTAAAAATGCATACACATGACAGAAAAAAGGTGAAAATAGCTAAAAGCAATTAGCAGTTCCCTTTGTTTGATATGGCCATGGTAAGCCTTCAGCAGCAGCTCAGAATGGGGTAGAATATTATACATATTAGTCTCAAAACCAATTGCCTCTCACTCTCCTGTCTCAGATAACCAGAGATATTTGTCCTAGATTTTATGCAGATACTGGGACAATAATATTGCCATTAAAAAAAAATGCAGTAGATGGCTCTGTACTTTCCAAAAATCATGGCCTTTGAATCACAGTATTTTGAAGAAGAGCTAGTGTCATAAGATCATTTTGTCTAACCTCTTTACTCAGCCCTTTCTTTTTCTTTCTTGAGTTACAAAGAAAATGGGTGAAAGGTGGAAAGAAGATGAAAGAAGTGAAGAAAAGAGATACCCTTACAGAAAAGTCACTAATCTCAGCAGGAAGATGGGGTGGGACTGAATCAAGAGCACAGATCCTTTTCAGAGGAAGAGGACCACACTTGAGATTTTCCTGGGTTTAAAAAGAAAAGAAAAATACAAGGAGAAACTATAGCTGTCTTAGGTGTGCTAGCTACCAAAGTAGAGCAGAAAAGATAAAGACAAGGATGTCAAGCATCTGGGGCTGTCAAGAAATTAAGGATAAAAAGGTGTAAGATAACAGAGAGGCTCACCTTATGTAGACCAGCCACCTTCAGTATCCTACTCAGTGTGAATCTACTTACCCCTGCCAATAATGGCTCTCTTGCCTGTCCCTGTCAGAACTGTGGGTTCAACTTTGAAATATGGATGGCTATTCTTCTTCTGTTTTTCTTCCAAATACTTGTCCACAACTCTTTCTCCTTTAAAACTATCAGTCTTGATCCCACTTCTTGTTTTCTCCAGCACTAAATTTCTTTCTTCACACCTTTAGAATTGCTGAATTATTATACAGGAAATCATGACTTTAATCTTCAATTGCTGCCTGCATATGCTACATTGAAGTGAATTCATCAAGACTCAATTTCTTGTATGAGAACATGCATATAGATCCATTAAATTGGAATATGTACAGAAAAACTGTTGTACGCATTATAATTTCTATTCTTGTAAATTGTTTTTATAAAATCATTTGTATGATTTTCTTTTTTGTTCTTGGACTTGGAAGTTAGCAAGTATTATATCCTTTCAATATCTGTAAACTTTAACTGCTTATTTAAGTGCTGTAATCTAAATACTTAGAGAAATATATTTTTGATTGTAGAACACTGTTAAGCTTGTCAAAACATAATCCAAATTCAAGTTTTTAATGAAACTTAAGCAAACTTTTTTCTGTTTGGCACATTATGTCAGACAATATGCGTTTTTAATGCAAGATCCATGAGGAGAGCACAACTATTTAGAGTATGCAAATGATATGTAAATATGCCCTTGTTTCCTGACAGAATCATTGATGCTCAAGGATATCCTGCCTTCCCCAAATGAGATGCAAAGAATGAACAATTCTCTCAAGTTCAGCAACTGCCAAACTCCATGTCTAGTACAGCAGTGTCTGGCTTTCCTGGCCCTGCAAGCTGCATACCAAAACCCCTGCATGTCTGAAAAGCACAAGACATTTATTCTGTAACTAAGAAGGGCAAATAGGTCCCTGTGAATGGTTCAAAGGTAGAAGAGAACAAAAGGCAGAGGGGACCTCCCTAGGAGAGCTTACTGTTCTATTACTGGAGGGAGGATGGACGCACACCTTGATCATTGAATGACCTTTTGATTTCAGCTTCAAAAGAGCTTTGTATCTCTACATAGTCAGGGGTTTCAATCAGGGAGAAGCCCAGGTGCTGCACGCTATACACCCCAGCCATAGAAGCTTCACTTGAACCTACATACTGCTCTTGATCCTTCCCCAGAGGTAATTACATGGCCAGCTAGTCAGCAGGTGTCAGGTGTTTTTTTTTAAAAAAATTTGACATAAAACATACCACAATTTTAACAGTAAGATTTACTTATCACAGGTTTCTTTCTTTCAAACCACTATTATGCAGGCAAAAAACGTTTTACTGCTAGCAATAGCACTATAAGCAAAAAAGCGTAATTTTGAACAGACACTAGTGACATCAAATTTTCAATGTCCATAAGGAAGTGTAGAAGAAAGGTGGATGGGCATACTTTTGACTCTTCCATGTTTATAAAAGCAGCCATGCATAGAGTACATTAAGTGGCCATGACATATTGTTTTTCTTTCTGACTTACAATTAAGAATTCAAGAAATATGAGTTTATAGGTTAGGGACCGAATCTCATGCTTGTATAGCATTATGAAAGTTAATAGAAATCAGCTCAATTAACCTCCCCAGGGGTTCTTGTGGTAAATATTATATGAGCTGCTTTATGTGTTCATCTTCTATGTCTCACATACTTCATACAAAGGAAATGTAAGCAGTTTCTTTTTCAGATTGTATTGAATATTTTATGTGCAGAACAGAGACATTCAGTTTTTTCACTTTTCCTCAATCTTTTGTTTTTTAATATAGCACCATTTGAAATTGCAGGTAATATGGGGAGTGGCTGTATCTTAAAAAGCTGCTTCTTTTTCCAGTAGTTTCATATTACTTTAGATTATATAGGCAATATTTTCTACATAATTTCCAAAATTCTGTTTCAACTGTAAGACAAAATGAAATTATTTTCCTGACATAAATGAAGGTGCAGTAATTATTAGCTATTTATTTTCACAATAAATTTTGAATAAAGATATTTACTCAATTACTCAGTTATTAGTCTGTATTCTGTTCAATTTTCACCTAGAAACTACATGGTAGTTATTTCTTAAAGTTGCATGTAATTTGACTGTGGTGTTCTAAAAAATGCTTCACACTGAGCAATGCCCTGATTACTGCAACCACTTGCTTTGCTAAGTGCACACTCATCTTGGATCAACCATGCACAAGAAATGCCTGCAGCTTGCAAAACATTGCATATCCACAATACAATTCTGTATAACAGACTCAGTTGATCCATGTAAATAGCCAAATTCAGTGGTAATTCATTTCAGCTGTGCACCAGATAGATTTTGGGAAAAAGAGAGGATGCAGACAAAACAACCCACCCAACTTCTACTACCCTGCTAGTTGAAGAAGCACTTTAGAAATATTCTCAAGGTTGTTCCAATTCTTTCTTCCTCATATCCCCGCCCCAACATACTTAATCAAGAAAGAAGATTCAATTCAATTTAATCTCCACTTACTCACATTATCTTAACCCCTTCATATACTTTCTTTTCCTTCCAAGTTCATATACTAGTACTTTGCTATCCACAATATTGCCTTTGCTTTTTAATGGAATTCACAGAATTACAAAACAGATTAAGGTTAGAAGGGATGGCAGTGGGAATTCCAACCTCTGTGCTCAAGCAGGGTCCATCCCTGCTGGATTGTGTTGAGATATTTTTTGGATATCTCCAGTGATGGAAACTTCACAGCCTCCCTGGGTAGTCTGTTCAGTGCTCAGTCGCCTGCACAGTAAGGGAATTATTCCCCACATCCAGGTGGAACTTCCTGTGCATTAGTTTCTGCCCATTTCTTCTTGAGGTGCTGTTCTATTGCTCAGCGCCTCAGAGCAGAGCCTGGATCCATGCTCTTGATGCCTCCTTTCAGATACTGGTAGACATTTGTGTTGTTCCTTCTCAGTCCTCTCTTCTAGAGACTGAACAGGCCCAACTCTCAGCCTTTCCTCATAAGACATGCCCTACACCCCTAACCATCTTTGCCACCTTCCTCTGGACCTGCTCCAGGAGCTTCCTCTCTTGCACTGAGGAGCCCAGAACTAGACACACTAGAGCTGAGCAGAAGGGCACGATCACCACCTTCCACCTGCTGGCAACAATGCTCTTCCTAACGCACCCTGGGATACCTTTGTCCTTCTTGGCCACAAGGACACACTGCTGGATCATGGACAGCTTGTTTTCCAACAGGAACACAGGTCCTTCTCTGCTTTCCAGCAGGTCAGACCCCAGCCTGTCCACGGGGTTATTCTTCCCCGGGATTATTCTTCCCCAGGACCCTGCATTTTCCTTTGCTGAATTTCAGAAGGTTCCACTCAGCCCATCTCTCCAACCTGCCAAGGTCCCTCTGAGGGGCTGCACAGACCTCTGGGCTACCAGCCATTCCTCCCAACTTTGTGCCATCAGGGAACCTGCTGAGGAGGCATCTGCCCCTTCATCCAACTCATTGATGAATAAGTTAAACAATACTGGGTCCAATATTGAACCTTGGGGGACACCGCTAGTGACACGGCTCCCACTAGGTCCTGTGACAGTGATTACAACCCTCTGGGATCTACTGTTCTGCCAGTTCTCAATCCACCTTTTTTTCCACTCATCCAGTCCACACTTCTTGAGTTTGCCTGTAAGAATGTTCTGAGAGAGAATGTCAAAAGCCTTGCTGAAGCTGAGATAGAAAATATCCACTGCTCTCCCCTCATGCATTCAGGAAGTCATTTCCTTGTAGGAAGCAACCAGGTTGACCAAGCATGACTTGCCTTTATTGAATCCACACTGACTTCTGATCATCTGCTTGTTGTCATCCATGTGGATGGAGATGGCATCCAGAATGAGGTGCTTGATCACCTTTTCAGGGATTGATGTGAAGGTGACTAGCTGGTAGCTCCCTCCTTGTCTTTATTTTGAAAATGGAGAATGACATTTGCTTTCTTCTAATTCTTTGGCAATTCTCCTGATCATCACAACCATTCAAACCTCATCAATAACAAAAGCATTGCCTTGTGTTCAGCACAAAAAAAAAACCCCACAGCCCTGTATTTTAGTCACTGTGAAGAAAATTAATTCTAGTCCTGCCAATACCAGCACAGATCTTTAAGAATCCTTTTGGGACAAGACAATGTAGTCTGCCCCTTCTGCAAGGTGAAATCCCCATCAACCTGTTGGTTTTTGTGCAACTTTCAAAGAGACAATTCCGCACCACCCTGCCACTGGAGTGTTTTAATTGTCCGTTACATCGTAGAGGAGTTTGCAGACAGGATTAATTTACTTTCCATTTAATCTGCTTCTATAACCTTTTAAAAAGAAATGAACAAAAAAGATCTCAGTGCTTAATGAAAAAGATGAAGTATGAGTTTTATAACAGAACTATAAGCGTTTCAAATTTTAAATTTTATGTCTAGGAAGAAAAAGTATAAACTTCTTTTTTATACCACATTCTCATTTCCATATAAATTTACACAGCATGCAGTAAATCAGCTTAAAGATAAACTGTTAATACACTTTGCTTGCAAAGGGCACACCATTAACAGAAAGTTTACTTTAGGCCTTTAAAATTCTTCTCCTATCTTCCGCTCTCTCTGGCTCTGTGACCTCAGGGGATGTAATCCCTTAAAATGCAGCTCATCTTCAATTAGCAGAGAGAACATATGTATGTTCTTCACTGAAATCCCCAGGTATCATGCAATGCAGTTCACTTCAGATTTTACAGTTAATTAAAGCCTCATACACATTTTCTGATTCTCCAGCTGGCACTGGAGAGTTTTAAAGCTTAAACCATTTTAGCTATTACTCTTCTAAAAAGTTTACTAATAAACACAAATGTCCATGTGCCTTTCTTGCTAACCAACACACTGTAATGGGAAATATATAAAGTTTAGAGAGGATGAGTAGAAACTGAAGTTTCTGAAGGGATCAGAGTTTGAATTGCCTGCTCCCATAAAACCAGAATGCTCTGAGTGAATATACCTTGAAAATTAGCAAATTAATATTGAGAAGAAGTCAGAAAACATTTCCGTGTTATAACCTTGAAAACTAGTAAGGAAGATCTTGTAGTAGACAGATGAAACTTACTTATATGAAAATAAATACCGTGCTTTTTGACAGAAATAAAGCACATTATTTGCTCTCAACTCCTTTCAACAGTCACTAAATTTATTGTCTATTTTCATATCCTTCCTTTTTATTTAGTGACCTGAGTAAGGAATATGCATATAGTATTTGCTTGACAGATGTTGCTGTTCTCATAAAATGAAGATTCAGTACTAGTTTTTTTGTTTGTTTGTTTTAGTTAAAAATTTCCTGATCCTATTTCTCTTCAGAGTAGTAATTTTTATAAATTCATTGCTTTGTCCTCTTTTTTTTTTTTTTTCTTTTTTTTTCTTCCTCAGATAATATTGATTTTTCTTTTACCAAATTGTTCCGATCACCTTTTTAACCTGTCATCCTCTTTCCCTCTTCTGGTTACTGTTTCCCTTTTCTTCATTTTTCTTTCACTTTCCTTCAATATCCTACTTTTAACTTTTTAATATTCATGCACTCCTCCTGAACTTTCACTGGACTGAAAGCTCTTGATCATGGCATAATCTTATGCTCCAAGAAGTTATTATCTCAAGACTGACTGTAAAAATTTTACTGCACTGTTATTCTCCCATGCATCTTGATAAGGGGTTGATCTTATCAGATCAACAGGGCTTTTGTTACAAATGAAAATATTTTAATCTTTATGTTTAAAAACATCACAATAGGCCAAGTCATTGTGATTACAGGGTTTCTGAAATTAATTATTTTATTTTATTTTATTTTATTTTATTTTATTTTATTTTATTTTATTTTTATTTAAGATCTTAACACATAAAGTTTATCAGGCACACTTAGTGACTGAAGAACTTAATGAAGACTTAAATCTTCATTTTGTTTCTGATATTGTTAAATTACATCCTTGATCCTTGTATAAGAAACTGCTTTGAGGTCAAAGATCATACAAAAATATAATTAAAAGCAGAAGTAGGGCCCATGGTTTTTCCTCATGTAAGTGGTCCCTGTGCCCAAGAGAAACACTTTTATTTTATTTTTTTTAATTAAAATGTGGTTGGGGAAGCCATTAGAAAATTAGCCCAAAGATATTGTATTCATGGGTATTTTGCTCATATCTGTTGAGGAACCAACCTACAAGTTTTCTGCAAAGATCATGGGGAGACATGTCACCATCGGCCAGTGTTGGTTACAAAGGTTTCTGAAAGTGGAATGTGCACTGCAAAACAGATATACATTCTTACATGTCCCACAAGACCCAGGGGCATATAAATCTAGAGCTAGCTTAATGTTCAGCCTCTCTTGAAGTTTAGAAATTTTATGACAAAAGAATGAAGAGGATTTTTTTACATTTGAAATATTTCTATTTCTGAAGTTTAAAAAGCTTATGACAAAAGAATTAAGAGGATTTTTTTACATTTGAAATACTTCTATTTCTGAAATTGCCAATAATAATGTACTAACAGTTGTATTGATACAGCAGCAGGATGGTAACCTACATTGCCCTTTCTCAACATTAATATTTTTCCTGTGGTAAAAGGCGTATAAAAAGATGTATGTTTCAGAAGCAATTCCTTTTTTGTCAACAGCATATACTTGACGACGTTGTGAACATTGTTCTTCATAATTTCTTCTCAGTTAAACCTTGTTTAAAAATACGTTAGCTCACTGGGTATCCTTTCTCAAACATTTTCTGGGTATTCGTTATTTTCACACTATTTCTGTGATTCTAATTTAAAATAGTTTATGACGATTATTTTCTTTTCATCCCTATCCCTTATTCATTCTCTTTCAGAAGAGAACTGCATGTATCTCTTTGCTACAGAAAGGGAATCTGAAAAAGCTAAGAAAGATTCATGGCTAGAAATGTTGGACAATATAAATCAGCATATACCTATTATTGCCACTAGGTCTTTTCACATTTAACTTGACCTGTTTCTACATTTGCAAAACATGACCTCACTTAATATGCTAGATAGTTTCTCATTACTTGTGCTGGATTTTCATTTCTATGGATCTGTTTACTTTTTCTGTGGATGTATTTGGAGTTGAGAGAGAAAAATTGCATTATTCTATAAATTTGAAACTATTTGATTAAAAGCAACTCTTACATGGAAGAAAATGACAATATTCTGTAATTTCCTCTTTTGTGAAAGCATATAGATCTCGCATGTTATCAAATAAATGAAATTACTTGGCTCACTGCTGGTCATGGAAATAAAAGAAACTACTCTTTAATGCTCACTCTAGACAAAATAACAATCTTGTAACACAAGTGTTTCTACAAGGTCAGGGAAAAAATTAAAATCACAAAACCTTAGATTTCCTGATACTATTATACAGTAATATAATTTCTTACAACTCCTCTGCCACAGATTAAGAATGCTGAGCACATTTATTACAGATTCTCTGTTAACTGCCAATAGGGAAGACAAGGGAAGGAGGTACTGTATTTTCCATTAAAAATGGGTATTATATAAAATTATTGTTGAGTGAAAGGAAATTGCAGAAAAAAAAGTTACTTCTTTATCAGTCCATGTCAAGATTTCACCCATATAGTGAGCTAGAGAACTTGCTATATAAGTTTTGCTATTAGTCATATTTGAACTTTCCAGATTCTGGGAAAAATATAAGATTTTTCCTTAAGAATACTTTCAGAATTTTATACTATAGGATTTCTTTAATAGAATAATTGATAATGCCAGATAATGGACTAGATACTAAATGATCCAAATAGTTTTGGGTCTTATTTTTTTTGTTTTGTTTTTGGTTGGGTTTTTTTGTTTGTTTTTTTGGGGGGGTGGTGATAGACATTAAATTTTCCTTTCCCAACAGTTTTTAAAAATTTGCATATTCATTTAATCATTTCAGTCTCTTTTGTCACTCTTTTTTGAGTGAGAAAGCAGTAATCACATTAGTGGAATTAAGAAAAATGACATGGGTAAATACTAAATAATGAAGAAAAGCTTAATAACATTATAGAATTATAAGACCTGCAATATCCCAGGGTTAAAAGAGAAACACATTCATATGATTAAATTATGCTTTGATAGAGCAAAATAAAATCAGGAAGTATTGTACATAAATTCTACACAATCTATAGAAACTTTTTTTAATGCATCTTTTAAAATCAGTAGTTTTGTCAAGACAAACTTACCTATGCTTTTAAGATACACAGGGGAATATTTATGATTTAAGCTTGTATAATCTATATTAAATACATTTATGAATGATGACCTGAACAGCTCTGTAATTCTCTAAATGACTCTGATGCCTTTAGTATTGTACATGGACTACAAGATATATTTTGTTAAGGGAGAGCGTGTGATTACTAGCATGAGCATTAGAGAAAAGTGAAGACAAAGTTGTGCTCTAAAAGAAACAGTTATTTTCTGTAGTTTGTAAATGCATTTTCGAAGGGCTGTCACTTGTTGTTGTCATGATTATCATCCATTCCCCCCTACATTAAGCTCACATCTAAATAAAATACCTTGGGTCTGGAGGGATCTCAAGTACAAGAGAGGGAAAAGGTGCTTGGAAAGCAATAATTGTGGATGTCAGCATTTTGTCAGAGGCAGAGAGCCATCCAAGAAAGCTTAGATCTACTGTGTCCTTCTGATCTCTACTTTGGTTCTTCATTTGTGTCTGCTCACCTCTTTTCTATGTTTCTGTTTAAGAATAAAGCAGCCTTTTGACTTTTATAAATCTCTGGGGTTTTTTGGTGGTTTTTTTTTGTTTGTTTTGGTTTTTTTTTTATTTTGTTTTTTAAATCTAGGGTTGCCTATAGATGTGTGCTATATGTATTTTAAGATTATCTTTAGAATACAGCTTACAGAAAAGCAAGGCAGAGGCAAGTTCAGTTAGCAGTATATAATAGCCCAATATTGGATAATATAGCAAATCCCTAATAAACAATATACTAGAATGTATGGTTCTTGATAAAGAAATATTTTTGATGGTTTCTTTTTTAATTTAGGCCTTGCTTTAATCTTCCCTCCAGAGGCAGATATTTGTATTTTTGTAAAGTATTACAAATATTTCCATCTGCACCCGATTAAGCATTTTAAATATTTTCATTTTGTGAGGTTATATTGTTTAACCACTTATCACAACAATTTCAAGAAATCATAATCTGTGAAGAATGAAGTTGAAGGTATTTTCAGATCATATCCCATTATATTTTCTATTACATAGAGAATAAGACTTACATAGAGACTTACATAGAGACTAAGACTTACATAGAGACTTACATAGAGAATAAGACTTTATTTCATAGTGAGACTGATTTGACAGTATTGCGTCCTAAAATATACGTAAATTTCCATACAGTGTATGTCAATGAGAGCTTGCATATCTGACAGGCAAAGGTACGTGATCAAGTTTCTTTTTCAGTAAACCACGCATGCTCTCATGCTCCCTTTGCAGCACTAAGCCTTGGCGGATGTAGAGTAACAGCTGAACCTAAAGATGTCTCTGTGTTTAGATCCTAAACATTAGTTACAGTGACTAAATAGAGATTCTTATAAAAATTCTGATGTTTTCTTCATGTAAATGTACCAGATATTGAGTCACCCAATGTAGGAGGTATATTTATTATTTATTTAGATCGTTTGTTTGTCATTACTTTCCCTTATGCCATCCAAGTTTGGAAGTCATAAATAAGAGTGTTAGATGAACATATTTTTTCTGAGAAAAGTAACTTCATACCATTTTTGTTTAAACCTATTGTGAAAACACAGTCAAATCAAGATTAGGGCTTTCTTTTCCCTAATATGTACAAATCCTTAATAAAAAATAGACATATACACACAGTGCAATTGGATGAAGATGTCTGCTTTTTTTCTGAGATGTTCTTGATGGTATTTCAGATTAAAAGACTGATCAAGAGTTTCTATATCCCAGAGTAAAGATCACTGAAAAAGCAAAGAGAAACAAAGGCTTGCCCATCACAGAGAAAGAAATCTCAGCCACACAGGGTGCTGGGAGACTGCAGTGGCAAGAACAAAGTGCTGTGTTTTTCTGATCCGTGTCAGAAGACTCAGCAACTGTTTAAAGAAAATGGTCATAGACTAGACAACATTTGGAAAAGAATAAGATTGTAAGGAAAACTACATGAAAAAGCAAGAGATGGCTGCTAAAATAAATTACTTGTCGTAGAGTCAAGTTATTACCTAAAATATTATGATCTCGATAACATTATAATTTTTTTTATTAAATAAATTTTATGTGATAAACTAAAAAAATGATTTCTAGTTTTGTTTTTTTTCATACACTACTTTCATGTGACTATGCACCATAATGGGAGATGAGGAAGCAATACACAAATACCATTCCTTTTGGTTTGACCAGGCCTTTTATTAAATGGAAAATTCAGGATTGGTCTTTTCTAATCCATATATTATAATTACTCAACATAAAATGATAACAGTGAGATTTCCAGCAAGGAAAAGAAAAAAGAACGATTTATATGACATGGCATGTTTATAAGAAGATTGACCTAATATTCTAATAAGCCCTACTGCCCGAAGATAAAGATGAAAAAAAAACCACTTTAAAGATGAGCTCAGCTTTGGGGGGAAAAAAAATAGAAAATGAAGGAAAAACATTCTGAAGTTTGCACTCAATCTTTTACAGTCTGTCTTCTAATTTATACAGTGTGAGCTAAAGTTGCAAGCATAAATAGGGCACAAAATATACCTTTTACAGAATATATCAGAGTTCTCAGGAAAGCAGATTTAAGGCTTATACAATGATACACAGTAATCTATTTATGAAACAGTACTCGGCTTCCTTCTTAAAGGCAAATGAAAAAAAAAAAAGCAAACAAATATTCTGGAAATGAAAAAGGGGTTGATACATTTCCTGAGCAATAGTGTCACCTGAATGTGGAACTCAGTAGAGTCTAGTAACACAGAATGTCAGAGGCCTGAAAGGCACCAGTTAGATGTTCCAGACATATGCCAGAAATACATTTCCTGAATGTGATTACAATTATGACAAGAGTTTTTCCAGCTAAATATGATGGTAGAGTGCACACATTGGAAAAACTAGTTGATACAACATAGTATAAAGAAAACAGCTTGAGAGGAAAGTGCAGGGACTCTTGAAAACTTGGGATAATAAAAAGCTGATTGCTACTCAGTTTTGTTGAGCTCAGCAGTTCTTAAAATATGGTTGTGGACAGTGAGGACCCACAGGAGCTGCTTTTTCTACAATATTCTGTAAAAATCTTCATTGGCCACAAGCTATAATGTACTAATAAAGTCTTTCTGCCATTTCTCCCCGGTAGAAATTAACCATCTTATATCGACATTCATTACTCCTATTGAATTAAATTAATTTCTTATTACAATTATTGAATTATACCTTTAATTCTCTTCCTCATTATTTCAAACCTAACTCCCTCAGAGATTATTGGGGTTGAAGGTTTGCTGGAAGTTATATTGGTAGTGTTTTGAACAAAAATGACCGAGTCTTGAATTTCCTTCTGCTAGGCCAAATAAGCTTCACATAAATACAATAAACATATATTTGCTTTATAAATTTTATAACAATAGCACTAATTTATTGTTTCTTAATGTTGGCAAGATCTTCCAAGAAATATTGTTTGTGTCTTATTTATTGATGTCATTCATTGGGGTGGGATGCTGAGGAACTGCACAAGAAAAGATCCTATTAAAGTATATGAAACTATTTGTGGTTTTAAGAATCACTCTCACTGAGTACTTAATGTAATGGGAAACATACAAGGTGAGGACAAATATGTATGTAATGTTTTCCAGATAAATATGGAAATAAAGAATCAAAAAGTTAATTCATGGCAAATATGAAGCTATTAACTAGCAAATGATTGTAAAGACTACATACTGATTCCTCACTGATTTTCAGCATGAAAAGGGAAAAATGAATTACTATACCGTAGATTTTTCAATTCCTAAAAAGTTGCCATTTTACAAAATCAATTATGTTTCCTTTCATTAATACCATGTTTGAATGACAACACACCCTGCGGTCCATAATCTGTATTTTGACAATAAAGGAGGCACTGGCTGCTCCTGCTTGTAGTATTATGGCAGATGCTCCCCTTCCCATGCCTTCTCATGCTGTCTTCAGGTTTATTTTGTCATATTTTTATTTTCTTTGTTTGCCTTTAAGCAATTTCTTTTTTTCGGTTTTTTCCTTTTTTCTTTTTTTTTTTCTTTTTTGTTTTTTTTGTTTTTTTTCTTTTTTTTTCTTTTTTTCTTTTTTCTTTTTTATTCTTTTTTTTTTTTTTTTTCTGCTAACAAGAGAGTGATGTGAATACACAAGTAGGCTAAGAAAGACATAAGAGAAAGGGATGGGGAAAAGGAGAAAGAAAATGGATAAGAAAACTGGAAAGGGTAAGTGAATGAAAACAGGAAAGGTGACGAGTCAGGCGAAAATTAATTCCTTATGCCTGCATTTTCTTCCCAGTACTACCAGAAAGCTTAGTGATAGCAAGAGTATTATTCGACATGTGGCTCAGTTCAATTTAGAGATTTTAGTGGCTTCCTAAAAATAGAGATTCCTTGTTTTTTGTTTGAGATGTGTCCTTTATAATAATGCATAACATTTATGCTTCTCAAGTGTGAAAACCTTCTCACTCAGAAGAAATGACGAAGACATGAACTTGGACAAACAAAAGAGATATATAAAAAGATAGCAATAAGGAATGGTAGGAAGATAATGACAGGTCACTATAAGGGGATTCAGATAATGTATCACTGACAAAGCTCACAGAAGGCAAGTAAAATCTTTCCATTCATCTAAAGGAACTTTGGATGGTATCCAGAGGAAAATAAAATGAAAATAAAATAAAATGTCTGGAAAAAAGGAAAGGTATATTATCAAATATTGACCAGAAAACTATAAAACTTTTTATTTATAACATTCATAGCATTTATTTATAAACATTTGTTTCTAGAACCCTGAACAATAGTTTGGACTTTGAAACTAAAAAAGGGAAAGGGGCAGAGGGAGGCAAAACATTACATATCTTTTTGCTGCAGACTTATTTTTAAAATATTATTTACAGATTTTAAACTTTCGTTTATGAAAAAGTCACCTTTAGAACCAAGTTGCCGATTTTGTTAAAATTAAATACACTGATAATGTAACTTTAAATTTATATATTACTTATTTCTACCTATTACCTTATAGTGATATTTCATGGAAGAATTAACAATGCAGCAGGTAATAAAAGTATTTCAACTACCAAAAACTATCACACAGCTCTGTAGTCCACAGGGAATTTACAAATAAAAGGAGTGAAGGTCAGTAACATCAAACTGTCCAAATAACTGCAGGTGTTTGGTCCCAAGGTGTGATTCCATATGGTACACATGCTTGCAAAGAGAACACTTGTGTGTTTGGGGATTTTTTCCCTTCTGTGGGTGCTCCTGGCTGCAAGCTGTGGGCAGAACTGATCTGAAGGGCTGTTTAGGTGAGGCAGGTTTTGAGGCTAGTCACAAGGTCACAACATGCTCTGGAACAAATTTATGGGGATGAAGCTCTTTGGGGCAGGCAACCACCCTGCTGATGCTGCAGAGAGGTTTCCTTGAATTTGGGCTAGCCAGAAAAACCAGAGCTGCCCACACTCCAGAGCCACTTCTGCTGGCAACCTGTTTTGTCATGCATCTGATCCATCTCCAGGAATACAGCATCATGAAAACAGAAGTAAATGTACAACAGCATAAAAGTCGGTAAATTTTAGTTGGTGTTTGTGTGGATGATGCTAACAAAGAAGCAGAAAACAAACAAAAAAAAAAAAACGGGGAAAAATATCTTACCATGAACCAGTTGGTACTGCTCTGTGGGAAGACATAATTAGAGACACTCATGCCCTTTGAAAACTGAGACAGTGTCTAGACTTCAGCACAGTAACAAGACAGTAATTCAAATGGCAGAATGCAAAATGCTTCTCCTGTAAGGCTGTTCAAATCAATTAAAAAATGTAGATCGATAATGTCAAATTGAATTGCTTTGGGATTATTTGGACGCTCCTCTTTTCCCAGCAGTCATATGTTTAAGGACTGTTACAAATTGTTCCAAGTATGAGGGTTATCAGCTAGACCAAACAAGTTTATTATCCACAAAAAAGAAAAGCTAAGGCAACAGCTAAATGTAAGCAATATTAATTCATGCTCTGACAACTGCATAGCTAAAAAATGAATAGAGCTTGTTTCCTTTTTTCCTGTTGTACCAACCAGCCCTCTATGTTCTGGAAAACATGGGGCACTTGGACAGGTTTTCTCAAGGGCTTTGGTAAAACCAAATTTTTTTAGGCTGTTGGACGTATTGGAAAGGGTTTCTGCAGCCTAGCTTCTGACCTTTCTTCTGACCTATGGCTTGTTTTTAATTTTGGGACTTTAAAAAATTTTTATGTTAGTCTTTCCAATCGTTGTAGTCCAAATACTTGTATTACAATTCTTTCCTTTTCCTTATTCTTATCAGAATGCTCTCCTTGCTTGTCTCAGCCTATGCTTCTGCAGTGTTGCCAATTGGTATTACTCTTATTGTCATAAATACAGGCATTATGGAGTATTTTATGGAGTTGGATGAAAGGCTGATACAAGCTGTTACATTTTATTTACCATGGATGCTATCTCACTTTAATTAATAAAAATGCTACTACTTGCTTTTGTTTTCAGATGCACTAACACAATTCAAAAGGACTCTTTCTCTTTGCAGGGCAGGAGGGACGAGAATACAGACTAGAGCATTTGTTCTCTAAGAGTTAGACAGAAATGCTGCTGGTGATGCAAGTGAGTGTGTAGGACAGATGATGTCCAAAACATGAAGGATATCTGCATTGCTAAATTATATTTCTAATTGCTAAATTAAGAAATGTTGGGATTTTTGCATCCATGTTTAAGAAGGCACTTGATCTTTAAGCAATTTCATATGGATTTAGATTCAGAAGTTTTTCTTATAAGAAAAGGGCAGAAGAAGCTAAAACCAAAATCCACAGGGGAAAAAAAAAAAACAAAACAACAAAAAAACAACAAAAACCCATCTAAAAAAAAACAAACTGAAAGTAATTCTTTTCAAAAATTTCATTATTTTGGGCTAATTTCAAGTCCCACAATACTACTTTAGGTTTCCCTTTTGGATAGCCAGTGATTGATGTTAACGGCACTATTTCTGTTCTCATACGTTAAACAGCATTTGTAGGAGACAGAGATAAATTAATCAAATACTTCTGAATCAGAACCACTGCGAAAGGTGTGAATAGCTTTCAACAAAAGATAACTCCTACAGTTACTATTCATGAGTCAAAATTAGATATAATTCAATCTTGTGCTAGTGTCTCAGAAATCCTGTTGGTAGGTCCCTTGCTCTGGTTCAGATTTCCAGGGGAACACAAATACATTAAATAGAAGGTTCTTCTTCTAACCTGAACCTCCAGGTACAATTACCACTGAGACATCACTCTATTAATGTAATTACATTTTTACCTCTCTAAAATCTCCGTAATGCCATATGTTCTGGTGCAGAAAACATTTATGTAAAACACTATCCCTTGGTAATCAGCCTTCCTGTTTCCTTCTAAACAGCCTTGTGGCACTCAGTATTTTTAAAATACATGCTTCAAAGGATGCCCTCTGAAGTTGTGTACAATTTTTCATCTGTATCTTCTGTTTTATGTAGAAACTTTCATGTTAATTCAACTGCTTTTTAAATACAGCTTTCCAAACTAAGTAAGTAGAGTGGATAGCACTTAGGTTTTCAGGGGGATTTTAAGACACCTGTTTGGCTGGGTTTTTTTCTGCTTGTTTGTTTGTTTTCTGCAGAGAGCCTCTGGCTTCAGATAGGGATACAGGCCAGCTAAACATTTTACATAGGTATATGCAAACATTTCCTGTCAAGAATCAGGCAAGATATTCTAAGATCAGGAAACATAATCCAAATCACAGAAATTCAGATAATGACATTAGGTATTACTAATTATATGTACCATAAAAAAATACTAATAAACTTTTAAATTAGGAGACTAACCCAGGTACACTGAAAATCGAAATTTCCTTTTTCATTTTCTCAAATTCAATATTCAGACTGTGGAATTTGGTACAGTGAACTCCAATCTGACAGAGCTCTAATTTTTTTCTTGCTTTTTACAGGAGTTTTGTTTATAAACAAGAGTAAAATTACTTGGGAAAGCCATTCTTGTACTGCTTTTTTCCTTCCGCTTGCTATACCCTTTTTTTTTACAGCCCTTTACTTAATCTTTGTAAATGGTATTTGCCAGTGTACCTACCCCACTTGGAGCAAATTGGACATTACTAAGCAGCATCATTTTGTCAAAGCTGAAAATGCTCCCAAGCCACAACATGTTGGATGGCTGGTAAACATTGAACAACAGCCTGACTCCACTCAGTGGGTTGTTTCTCACACTACTGCTGTTCACTCAGTCAACCTGCAGGGAGTAATTAAGGGTAAATATAACTTACAAAGGCTTGGAAATCAGGCAGAAACTCTTTTGTAAGGCAGATTGTTATTAATATATTTATTATTTCTTTTTCTGTGCTTTAGCAAAGTAGGTTGCTTTCGCCCTCCCAGAGCAGGTAGTCAAAAACAGTGAGGTGAAGGCAAATCAAGTAAAGGTCAGTCCTGTTAACCAGAGAAAAGCCTCAGGTCACTCACTACTGTGATCATAATTAAGCAGTGTATCTTTGTGCTAGTTAAAGGTTAAATGAGTGGAAAGAAGGGAGATAAGTGTGATGAAAAACAAGGAAATGAAAGGAATGTAATCTTTTCAGAAGGTTAAAGGTGAGACACGACATGATTTTTTGTATGAGTTCATAGTCACAGGGTTGGGGGGTCCTGAAATACATTGCAGAAGTTGTCCCAAGACTTCTGAACTAGGACAGAAGTGCTGCATAGAGAGAAGAAATTAATTCTAGACAAAATCAAATTAATGTGAATTAATACATTAGCATACTAGTCAGTTAGACTTGCTAAACATCATTAGCCAGTGAAAGGACATCTCCTTTTACATGCCCTGTGGATAGATACTTCCTGGAGCTTTAAATAACAGAAGAAGGGTGCAGTGAATTAAAAATATATGTATTCACTGAAGCAACAGCTAAGGAGACTGTGGAATGCCCCCCTATACACACAGATAGAAAGACCCTGTTTTGTATTAACACAATCTAGTATGTACATGACCTCCTAAACCTGTGAAGTTTTAACAGGACTGGATTCCCAAACCCAATGCATACTAAGGATATGCTGATATGGTCAAATTCCCACATCATGACAAACAAAAAAAACAAACAAACAAACAAAAAAATCCCAATAAAGCTAAACCTACCTAAGGCACAGCAATGAAAATAACTTGAACCATCACTTGCAAACCAAATGCTTCCATGACTTTTCTTCCTATGGCAGCAGTATTAGGTATACCTGAGACGAGTTGGAACATAAGATTTGTAGATGAAAAAGTGAAAAATATGGTTGACATAAAATTTTCTCTTCTTTAGCTGAAGTGACAGTGAAAAGGTTTATTTTTTTCCCATGGAGGGAAAGGAGGGGAGCTATAGACCTGCTCAAAGCAGCTGAAGAGTCAGACCATAGTCAGTATTTTTGGGAAAATCTCAGCCTACCAGACCTGAGTAAACAAAGTCTGGGATGTTGCAGAGAAGTGTTCAAGTTCACTCTTCTTCTGCCTGTGATGTTCAACCTTTTGCCATTCCCCATTTCATCTCAGCTACGTCTTGCATCCCCATTTGCTGACCAAGCCATAGTTTCTCAAGGATATTCTATGCTTGGCTTCCAAAATTTCTTTCTACTAGTACTATGGCTATGGATCCTTCTCCTCCATTGCTTCCTGATCTTGTAATGAAGTTAATTATGACTGAATAGAAGGCAAATCTGTATCTTTAGCAATTTCAGTCACATTCTTTTGAAGCAGAGAATTTGCATAGGCAAATTTCACCTACAAAAGGACCTTTAGGATGAGGCTCAATATTTTCTTCTTTCCTTGCAATTTAGAAATTCTGTAGTGCAATTACAGGGTTAAATAGGCTGTTTTTCCTTGGAACTGGGTAAGAAAATTATTTCCTTGTCCTGTTTTTCCAGGTGATTCAGTTTTACCCTGAAGCTGACACATCTACCGACATCTTAAAGTGTAGTGTAGATTTGGCACCTATTAAACTGGTGTGTTTACCCAGTGAATGGCTACCACAGTTAAAGAATTATTATTTGATTAAATTAATGATGTGGACATAAAACATTCTACAAAGGTGACTAAAGAGCCAGCTGGAGACATCAAGTCTTTTGATTACTATCAGCTGTATCACTGTAGAATGCAGTTACATAATTTTTCTGATATGAAAGAAGAACTTTTTCCCTTTTTACAGAAAAGCTTTTAAAGACTGCAATGCATAAATTATCAGAGCTACTTTCAGCACATTTTAATTTACTCCTAATTTAAATGTAACAATCAAAAAAAAAAGTCTCTAACTGGTGCTCTAGAGATTTACTTAAACCTGTTAAATACGCAAACTGTCTCTCAGCTGAACTCCTAACTTTTAAGTTTCTCTTATCCTTCCCTTTTTTAATGATAACTATATATTATAGGGGGAAAAATCTTATATTGCTTTTGAAGATCATTTTAAAAGAGGCTATACTCTATTCATCCCTCCTAATAAGAATGGAGAGAAACTGACTAAAATGAACTTCAAAATTTTCTAAAAGAAATTTCAGAGCCCGTGTCTTGGTTTGAGACAAGTTTTCTGTCTGCAAAGATAGATATGGAATACCATAACATTTTGGGTTACCCAGGATATTTTGCACTTATTCCATATCATGCTCAAATGAATACCTTCCATCTGTACCCATATATATTTGTGACTACAAACAAACACAAGTATTATTTCAGAAGCTACTGACTACTGCCCAGGTTATGGATTTAGTTCATTGGTCCACACTGGGTTATGTATTTGTTGAGGGGTGAGCTTCCAAACTATTGAAGCAGTGTATTCCTTCAGAACCTGGCAAATATCTTCCCACATTCCATGACACTCAGGATTTTCTGCCACTGGGGCAGCTTTTCAGGCAATCGCTCTGGAAATCTCAGCCCTGATTCTAAATGAGTTGTAGACCTTATAGAGGAGACATAGCAGCATGAGCAACAACAAATATGGTGTTTTGAACCTTTAGAGGGAACTGAACAGTTTGAAAAAGGCAATGTATCAGACCTGAAGGGGGAGAAGGAGGTAAAAGTCTAGGAAAAATAATTCCCTCTTTTTCTTCCAACAGGCTGGGTGTAATTATTTATAGACCCTCAATAACACATTTGGTTATGCAGGACAGCACAGTGTAAGGTAGCATTCTCTTCTTATCCAGATATGAATATCCATTTCTTTCTCCCTTCCATACTGCTCGGGTTCAGAGCAAGAAGAGACGGAATGAGTAAGACAAACCTACACTGTATACAGGACCATCAATATTTAATCCTGTATTAGTGGCAGGTTTAAGTTTTAGTAATTCATGAGCCATCTGACTTCAAAAAGATGCTTTATCACATTAGGAAGAGGAGAGTCTTCTCTTCCTATGAGAGATGGAAAACCTTCCTAGGTCTGGCAGGCTGGAAGATATTGGCTCATAAAATCTTGACACTGGAAAGCAATCTTAGGTAATATTTAGAGATCTGCATGGCTTGTTCTTTATAACTTTTCTCTCCCTCTCAACCTGCAGAGTTAAGTTCAAGGTTCAGTTTTAGTCTAGAACAAATAAAAGAATAGTCATAAGATTCAAAATTTCTATTCTATTCTAATGAAAAATGCAACAGAAGAAAATGAATCACAATGAAAATACAGGGGACTTCTTATTAACATTTATGTTGCTATATCTTTCCTCTTTGGAATAATGCTGACTTAGCACTTGTCTCAAGGTGCACAAGAGTGAAACCAAAGACACGTACCTAAAAATTATATGCCTCCAGCCACTAGCAGTCAAAAAATGTACCTCATAAAAGATTCAGGCTTGAAAGACCTACATTTCATTTCAAAATTCATGGAACAGCATTTAAAGAAATATTAAGGTTACACATCTTACTTTCAAAAGTTAAGGACAAAAAGTATCCTAAGATGAAAAGACAGGAAAGCAAGTGTAGTAGCAATAAAACAGATGAGAGAGGAGCAGAAACAGAGCACAGAGGGAAACAAAACATCATTTTACTTGTTAATTGGAATTAGTTCTGGAAGCACCAGGAGATATCTAACATGGACTCTCTTTTTTTCAGTAGCATTGCTTTCTACTTGACAAGCACACTCATCCTTATATGAATACTTTTTCAAAACAGGAGATAACCAGATGAGAACACTAGCAACACAAATTTTAAAGTAAATTTCCTGTTTAATAGGAAGCATCAGATACTTCACGGCAAATTATAATTTAGTAAAATACTAAACAGACATGAAAAAAAGGAGCTTTAAGGGAAGCATTTTCTCTATAATCCTATGAAATTGAAGTGTGATAACGAAATTAAAAAAAAAAAAAGTGAGTTCATTTATGCATAATATTTATGTGATTGCACATATTATCTACATATATAAAGTACTGGAAATACAAATTTATGTATAGACTAATCAATGAATTTAAAAGATTAAATATGTTTTAATTATCTAATGGTATATGTTTGAGTAGGCACTCATATAGACACTATATGTATAAAAATATTAGATTCAAAGGCTATTATATTTATAATATATTTTAAATAATATTTAAAGTGCCCAGGTTTAGACATAATTTCTTAGTCAGATTGATAAATAGAGATGCCAAATATATTTGAAAATGCAGTGAACCAATTTCTGTTCTTGCTTGAACTGACACACTTTCATTTAGATAAACCTGGAAAGAATTTCACCCCACTACTGTATTTTTATTCAGTTAAATCTCTTTAATAACATTAAGTCTCATTTAGAAAGTTCACAATCCATAATTAACAGTTTCTTTGAAACTGGTTGTTAAAGATGTCGTTTAAGAACAGCTTACCATTCAAATAATATATATGCATGGAATAATTGATTTGTCCAAACTTGCCAATTTTAGACATTACTCATGAATTGCATTATAATTCACATGATTTTAATATTTGTTTTGATAAAAGAACTAACTATTAAGTAATACCCTGACCTTTAGGAAAAATTACATTCAGTACAAAAATTAAACCCAGCTTTTAAGATTCAGTCACTAATCTCTATAAAAGGGCAGAAAGAAAGCAAAACAAAATAAAATCCCTTGAAGTCATATTCTGTCATTCTCTTTCAACTATTCTTCTGTGTTTCTACCCCTTATATTTAATTTTATTTCATTATATGTAGCAAGAATAATTTTTCAGCAATGCATTTTGGTTCTGCTCATTCATTTTACCCCCTTTGACCATTACCTTTATTAGCCCTGAGGTATTTTGTACACAATTAATTTTAATTTGTTTTATTAAGCCAAGGTTTTCCAATGTTCCAAATATAAGTGATATTAAATTGTGCTACTTCATCTTATGAGACCCAGACATCCTGCAGAATACTTATATTTTATCAGTGGTAAGTAAAAAACAGATTTTTTTTTTGTATGGAATACTGAGATGATTTATTGCAATACACTTTACCTTTTTCTTAATTTTTTTTTAACATTTCAATGAGTTTAATTTTCTCCTTTGCTGCATAGAAAGGCAATTGGGAGAATTTTCAGGGAAGAAAAAAACTTCTTTCACCTGAAAATTCTCATAATGAAAATATCAGTCTAGAAATGAAGTTAAGAATAAACATTAGAAAGTGTGACATAGAAAGGAAAGAAAAGCCACAACTATTAGATTTAGAAATAGCAAACTGAAGATCATGAGGAAAATCCAGCATAACAGTTTTCAGAGATATGATAGGATCTTGCAAACAAGGGTATCCTCTGTAGCCTTCCTGAGTGGTCCTCTATAAACATGTCATTTTATGTCTGTGAATGAAGAGACTTGGGATTCAACCACAGCAAAGGTCATTCAGGTTAGATCAGACAAAACCTTCACAGAAGTAGACCACCATTACAGATTTCCTAGAAATATCATGACTATGTTGGATGAACACATCTGAAATGACACAGATATATTTAGTTCTAGCTGATGCAGAGGATCAACAGTGTTGCCATTGAAGTTATCTTCAAATTTGCATTTTTGCAATTTTTATGGATTTACAGAGGTTTCAAATGAAAAAATATACATCAAATCTTAAAAGATATAAGAAAACAGAAAAAAATGTTCACAAATCTCACTCAGTAAGATCCCACCATTTTCCAAATGATTGTATCACAATTATAGATCTAGAAGCTGCATTAATAGAGTCCAAATAGCTTAGCTGAATAAGATATAATCAAGAAACATAGGTAGTTTTGGGATATGTGACAAATTAAGGTTTTGATTTTAGAAATACAAAATGAACTATTGAGTCAGAGAGTCTAGTCTAGAATAAAGTAAATCATATCTGCATACAAAGGAAATCAAGTGGCTCACCAGTATTGAGTTACATGAACCTCAGTACTTTGCTGCAACAGGTTAAGAGATGAAATTTCTCTTTATGGAAACTTCTCTATACTCACATATACCACACTGCACCAAATTGTTTGGCTGTGGCTGAATCTTCATTTTACTGCAGTGGAAGTCATAGTTTGCTATTACAACGTGCAGTCACTGGTTCAGTGAACAAGAGAGCAGTCAGGGAAGAAAATGTGACTTCAAAAACACTAAGGTGTTTCAAGTGCCCTGACTTCCTCTACTATTTGTTCTGATGATGTGTTGCCTTAGGAATACTCAAAAGCACTAAAGAGTTTCTCTCCAGCTCCCGTGATCTGCTTGACACAAGGAGCACTGATTAGCTATCAGGGAGCTATGAATCATGTCCCAGTCCTATTGATCAGTTAATATTCACCTTAGGGGAGGTAACATGCCGCAGAAGTGCTAATGTACACGAGAAACTTATGACCTGCCTGTTCAGACTGCAGCACTCCATCCCCCTCTTATGCCCTGCTTTTGAAATATTTCCTATTCAGGAGCCAGGGAATTGGTTCCATCAGCTGTAGAAGTGATGGCTTTTCCACAGGGAGGATACTTTGAGCTTGCTCCTTTCTGACCCAATTACACTGCTTGAAGGCAACCGATGTGGCTGCATGTGTCTAAAATGTACCCACCGAGCTTCTCACAGACCTGCAAGGACTCTGAGCAGTCAAGGTCTGCTGCTAATGGTTTCAACAGGTAATAGGTTCTCCATTTGGCCTGTCACTTAAAGTAGTGAGAAGGAAAGCAGGTAACATTGGAAAAGGGAACTTATTGGTGCAGAATAAAGGAGAATTGCTCTTAAATAGGAAGAGGCAGAAAATCTGTAAAGTGGTCCTGAACCTGGATCCAACTGTTGCAGCTGGTGACATAGGTCCACTCTGCTCCAGAGGTAGCTTTGCTAGAAAACAAGGAAAAAGTAATTCCTTAGGAATAGGACTTTATGGATGAATAATATAGTCATCTGCCTTAAAATGTTTTAGTTAACTGATACTCCTGGGTTTAATGTTACGTGGTATGTCTCTGAAAATCTAATCCTTATTCAGCATTGGTATTTGGTTTTGTGAAATGTCAAATATATGAAGCAAAGAAGTTGAGGCATTGTATTTGTTGAGATAAAACTTACAAATGTTGTAATAATTTACTAATTAAGTTGTACTAAATTGAAGAGTGAGAAGAATAGAGGCTGGATGATATTTTTCATATAGTACATTCATATAGTTCATATAGTGCACAAATCCTTTGTTCTTAATTCTTCAGTTTGTTCTAACTTTTTCTTTATCCCTGCTGTCACCAACATGCATTTTAAAAGCTCGCATGGGATTTATTCCTTTTGTTTCCATGGCAACAATGAGACTGATCCCTCAGATATGGAAATCTCCATCTATTCTGAAAATTGTTTCCTGGCAGGATAGTCTTGGATCTGAATCTTGCAATTGAATATACAGGAATTTAATCTTTACATATATCATGCATATTGTATGTAGTAAGAGATAGAGATATCTGGCCTGCTTCCTCAGCTATCAATTGTACTAGCTGCTGTTTTTTGGGGGCTTTAGATTCTATCTGGAATTAGAAGTTAACTATTTTGCTGGCCTTTGAACTATCATAACCACATTTTTGGCTGTCAAGCTCATGACATTTTTGCTTCCAGAAAAATGAATGCAAATTTTACTTCAACAGAGGAAAGCAAGGGCACATCTGCTACTTAGCGTATTTGATCATTTTAGTTGAATGATGATAGACATTGCAAAGAATTGTTTATCTGGGTTTGTGGATTCATCTTCCAACCAGTTATTCAAAAAGTTGTAGATGATAGTTTCACTATATTTATGCTGGGATCCATTTTATTTTACAAAGCTCTTAATTAATCTTGGAAACCAGTAGGACAAAAATCACTTTGCCTTGTTTGCTAAGCCATCTACTTTGTCATTCCTTCTTATCCTTGATTAAATTTGAAATCAGATAGGTTTGCCTGCAAGCATGAGGAAAGTCAATCTCAGACACCTGAGTAGAAGTGAAATTGTACCAGAAGTAAATGCCTCACGATTTGTGACTGCAATGAGACAAATAACAGAGCTGGCAGTAAAGAAAGAGAAATTTTGTGATGATATCCTCAGTGCTTGCCACATTTAGCAGTTTCAGCTTTCTTTTCTGTTAGCTCTGTACTCTTTCAAACTCTGACATAGTAACAGGTTTAGCTATGAGCAGGCACTTATTTACATGGGAGTCAAATATCCAAATGTCTTGCTGAAGGAGCTTAAAGCACTATAAGTAACCCATACCAAAATATAATATACCAAAAATGCTTTTTAAAGTTTACAGTAATTTCACAACTACAAGGTGCAGTGGACTATAAGGCGCACATTTTTTTTTGCAGCTAGGATCTCGGTGCAACAAAGTAACAAATTAGAATCGCGCGATTGCGGGGTTTCCTGGCAGGTGCTCAATTTGCAAACATTTTTCACAGATTAGTGTAGCCTTTAAACACAGCCCCAGATGCCCTCCCTATGCCGCGAGCCCCGGCACTCTCACCCGCCCCCAGCACCAGCTAGCTTGGCTCTGCAGTCGGCGTAGCTGACGCGGCTGGCGTGGTTTGGCTCTGTGGCTGCCGCAGCTCGCACTTCCAGGTTGGCAAATTTCTGAATTTTGTCCATATATAAGGTGCACCAGATTATGAGGCACACTTCCGGGTTTCGATCAAAATTTTAGCCAAAAGGGTGCGCCTTAGAGTCATGAAATTACTGTAATCTACTAATGAATCTCAGTATGTACTCACATTTTGCCCATTTCTTTTTTATGTCATGCATCAGTGGTTAGATAAACACTCTGATTGACATCATTTCTATGGCACTTTGAGAGTCCAAGTTGATAACTGCCATTAATCACAATCTCAGCAGCACAGCACTTTGAACATATCTGCCACAGAGCACCAACAGCAGTGACCAACAAGGGACATAACTTGTTCTGTTTAATACAAAAAACATGTGCTTTTTTGCTTTATATCCACATATCATTTTAAGCACAGAGAATCTCTAAAAGCTCTGACTGTTAGGGAGGTTGTTTGTACTCTTTGTACTCAGTATAGGTTGTTTTTCTTTCCTTTGGGAGCTAAAATACAAACTTTCAGTGATTAAACTAAGAGTGGCTTTGTTCATGCTCATTCATATTTAACTCAACTATGAAAAAAGCCCTCTGGCCTCTGAGGCCATGTAGCTTCTGATGGAGAGTCACGGGGAGATAAACAATTACAGAAAGAGTGAGTTATGCACTAACAAACAGGAAAAATACCAGTACTGGGAATATCACTATCAGGAATTGTTCATGACTTGGTCCTGATTTAGCAATTTTCACAGTATTCATTTTAACAATGAAACAACTACTGAATGTAAATTTCTGAACAAAAGGCAAAATTCAGTATAGATAACATTAAGCGTCACCATTTTGGTAGCTTGTCTGTGATTCTGGTTTTTGTGGGTGTCCTGGTTTAGGGGACAGGTGTTTTCCTAAAATGGAGAATGAAAATTCCCTCCCTCCCAGTTTACTATAATTTGGAAATTAAGGAGCTCTCAGGCAGAAAAAGTATGGGTTTAGGAATAACAGTTCTTTACTGATATATCTACAAGACAAATAAGAATAGCAGCTATAAAAGAAACAACAATAAGACAAAACAAAACTCAGTCCTTTTCCCAGTCACAGACACTTTTCTCCACGTGGTCCTGGTGGGGAGCAGGTCAGGTTCCTCACAGCAGCAGCAGCACAGCAGGAGCAGGGAGGCGAAGCAGGGACGTGTCCCAGGCAGGAGAGAGAAGAATTCGCTCACCGTTCGTGGGTCCTGGTGCTCAGCGCGGTTCTCAAAGGCAGGAGGTGGTAGCAGTGCAGGGGCATGCAGGCAAATCTGAACTGAAGGGAAGAAGCCAGAACCTCTCTCTTCCACGTTCGAGCCGGCGAGTGTCTCCCCAGGGAGGAGAAAAGCAACCCAAATCCCCCAACTAGCAATCAAAGCCAGCCAGCCCCTATCCACATTCTTTGTCTTGAGCAATTAGCAACTCCACTGCCGCCCTGCTAGGCCTTTAACATGATAATGGCAATAATTCTCAGCTTTTTTTACCAAGGGAAAGAGTAGATCCAGCCCTCCCCAACCTTCAACAATGGGGTAAAGGGAGGAAATCTTTGAACTATGACTTGATATTAAGGTGTTCACAGATTATATATACAGATGTTTTAAGTTACCAGATCTGCCATGATTTTTGTATAAAAAAGTGTTAGATCATTCACATGAATTTTGGTGGTTACCTGAATATCCAAATATATGCTATAATTCCCTTAATATATACCAAATTAACTATATATTTAAAATACTTTTTTTTCTTGTTCTCTGGTCACTTTAGCAGTTCAGTTGAATCATTAATAGGTCACTGAGGAAGTTACAAATTGAAGCATTCAGACTGATGTTTCTCTGTAAACCAGGTATATTAACATAATTTTAATAAAATTGAAAAAAAAAAATTAGAGATGTAAGATGAAGTAAAAAAATAAACTCTGACTTTATACATCTTGTTAAGGAAATTTCAGCTGTAACATATGTAAGAAATAGGATACTTAATGATAATTCTTTTTATTTCATAGATATTAATTATCATTCCTTGCCTTGAACATCAGTGTTCATGGAAGATTAATATATTTTCACACAACAGGAACACTAAACACAGTAAGTATTTAACATAAACTTTCATAATTCAGTGTCTCATGGAATTAATTTATGGGATGAATAAAAAGGCTGAATAAATAAGTGCTATTGAAAGTTGTCCTTGAAGGTGTTTAAAATTGGAATATATGTCACTATAAATAGAAGGTGACTTTGCCTATATTCACTCTTCTCATTTTTAGGCAGGATATTATTTTTTAAATTTTTAATCTTTAAAACCATTCTTCTCTAGTTTGTGACCAACCTTTTTCACAGTTCATTAATATAGAACTTTATATTGTCTTTTGAACAGACCATATTTTTGCCCTAATATAAAACGATAACAATTTTCATAGCCTAAGATACTGAGGCAGTCAGATTAGATTAACTAAAGATCTCTTTTGGCCTTGAAACCTTCTTATGTAGTATCATTTTGCTGGAAATGTCATAAGAGTCCTGTCTGACTGCATGCTCTTAAATTAAGTTATATGCTTATTGAAAGCTAATTTGTTTCTTTAAAAGTACAATTAAATCAAAAATACTGCATCTAAAAATATTAGGAAAATTCTAATCCCTCTCTCTTATTCTGGGTTTATACCTTCTATCCACAGTGACTGTGCTTCTTTAAGGTCTATACTAAGACATAAATTTCATACATGAATTAGCTCCCCAGGCAAAAAGACAGTATGTAATGTCTTTACTGAAGTAGTTTCTTGGTAAAATTTTTTGGCTTTGTGAGTTGTTTTTTTTTGTTGTTAGTTTTCTTGGTGGCCTTTTTTTTTGTTTGGTTGATTGTTGTTTTTTTGGTTTTTGGTATTTTTTAATTCGAGTTTCTGTATTCTTGACTCAAATTCATATGTAGATATCTCCTTGTTTAGCTAGATGGGTAAAGTTAGGAAAACCCCCTAGTCATACTTCTTATTTGAGGAGAATGTGCTAAAATGTGTAATGATTCTTAGCCCCTAGGGCATTTGGACAGTAAGTTTCAACTCCTTCAAAAGATGATATTGTTGCAGTATAAACTGTAACTAATGTGGAAAAGTACACTGGTGGGACAGACCCACCAGAGGGAAGTTTCGGGAAGATTCAGGGATCATCCTGAGGGGTCTCTGCCCTGGCTGTAGAAAGTCAAATAGGGTCAAAAAAGGGGCAGGACCCCAGACCTTGGACCAATCACAGGAGCACAAAGAGATGCATTTAGAAAGTTATAAAAGATCTGTTCTAAACAATAAAGGGGCTTTTTGTCACAAAGAATTCACACCGTGCTCGTGTCTCTCTCGGGGGCTCGGGCACAAGAAAAATATTGTTCGTTACAACTATTTCTTCCTTGAATAAAAGAAGGTCATGCCAATTATGACCTCTGACCTGGAGGTAGTGTTTTCACTATCCTGTATGTCGTTTTGGTGGTGATAAAAGTAAGACCATAAATACAATTCCAAAGGACCTACATTGTGAGAGCCACTTTCTAGATCTCTATGCTCCTGTCTTACTTTGCACTGAGTTCTTTTATTCATGAGTATATCTCATACAAGCACTGAGCCAACTTTGAAGTAAATCATGTGTCTGCACATTTCATTAGGGAAGTAGGCTGCTATGGCTTGTGCCTGGTCTCCTGAAGGTTACATGTAAATTTTACTAATATGTCAGTATTTGTTCCTTGTTAGTGGCATAGAAAGGCAAATACAGGTTTCAGATACAGCACAGAGGAAGGGCCTTCATGTGGAGACTGAAGCCATATTTAACATACTTTTCCTTTAAAAGGTGTACTAGGATATGCAAATCTGTCAGATCCAAAACTACAAAGAGGATCAGGGAAGGAGAACAGATGTTTGCCTTTTTCTGCTCATTGGATGGGTCATCCAGCAGTGCCATTCTGCTTCATTTTCTTTGTCCTAGAATGACTCTCAGTTGCACCATATTCAGATAATTAGGTGAATACATATGTAAAATATATATTAAATAATATCCTTAATTAGTTTATAATTATAATACAATGTGAAAGGCAGATATTTGTCTATCTTCTGTGTGAGTATGCTCATTCTGCACCTGAAATCTCCTCATTGTTCATTAAACAGATTTTTTGAGCTGTGAATTCAGTGATCCTACAACTGAATACAGTGACAAAGGTATGGGTTCCAAATTACAGTAATTTCACACTGATAAGCCACAACTATTTCACTGAAGGATCGAGCCGATCCCAAAGTGCGGCTAATCACCAGGTGAGGCTTATTTATGGACAAATTCCGGCAAAATGCCAACCCGGAAGTGCTAGCTGGCCGGGGAGGGAGCTGCTTTGGAGCTGCTGCCAGCTTCGGCACGAAGCCGAGCCCAACGAGCAGCCGCTTGCCGGGTTCCGCGCGCAAGCTGAGCCCGCCTAGCAGCCGCTTTTGGACGGCTTTGGCGCAACGCCGAGCCCGCCGAGCAGCTGCTTTGCTGGCTTTGCATGGCCAGCCCACCAAGCCTCTACTTTTGGCGGCGTGGGGAGCGCCAGTCACTGCCGAGCAGGCGGGGAGCCGTGGTAGCCAGCACTGGGGGCAGAAGTGCCGGGGCCCATGGCACGGGGAGGGCGCTTGGGGCTGCCTTTAAAGGCTTCACTGGTCTGTGAAACTGTTTGCAAATTGAGCACCTGACACCAAACCCCGCTATTGCGCGTTTCTGTTACTAACCCGTTACTTTGTTGCACATGGATCCTTGCTTCAAAAAAAAAAGTGTGGCTTATCACTTGGTGTGGCTTTTTTATGGACAAATTCCGTGGTCTTCCCAGCTACCCGGAAGTGCGGCTTATAACCAGGTGCAGCTTATGAGTGTGAAATTACTGTAAATGTAATTAGCTCATTTCTTGTCGCTTCCAAATACAGCAAAAACTGTGCTCTTGAAAAGCAAAAATACGCCAAATGGAAGGTATTGTAGAGATACACGTACTCTTGTTTTCTCCTGCATTCGAAATATTGTTAACTTTTCATTTTTAATTTTATGTTATTCCAAATCACAAAGTAGAAAACATTTTATAAAAGGCTAGATAAAAATAAAAGGTTATTTCTATGTACTGGCTTTAGCTTAGGATTCCTCTTGCTTAGGGTTTTCTAAAAATTTCCCTTTACAAAGAAATGGAGGATTCCTATATTATTTAGGTTAATGATTAGGCTCTCATTAAAGTGATATTTAAATTATGGAGTAAGAAAAAACAAAACACAACTTACCAAAAAAAGACCACCCAAAACAGCAAAAGCCTCTTAGATATTGAAATTCTGACTCAGTGTGAAAATAAAGTAATTTTTCCTGAAGTTTAAACACACTGTTGGTCAAGGAACAATGAGAGATGCCTCACATAAAATCATAAGAAATACCATTTTAAAGTTTAGCCAAAACATAATGATTTTTTAAAATCTTTCTGCCTTTTTTTTAAGCTTTCGAAATATCATATAATTGTGATTATGATGGTATTGGTAGTAATGTTTTTAGTGGTTATGTTTTAATTCCTACTGCAGATGTTTAATATAAGCACTAATATTTTTAATTTTAGTTTATTTTTGGTCAAAGACCCTTAGATGTCTCATGTAAGACTATTTCTAACTTCACCAAAGACCTGCAATCACCTTTTAGTCTGTTCTTCTGTGCTGGATAATTAAGCACAAATATTTGATGTTGGTTTTATTTTAATCCAAATCACTTTATATGTATAAATTATCAATGTCAAAAAGCAAAAAATTTCCTCAGATCATCATTCCCCTTCTCTCTAATCTGACTGCTGGTGGATTAACTGAAATTGCCTATTAGTAAATTCTTGGATTATATACTGCCTCTGGTGTTTCTGGTCTATGCATTTTTGTACACCTCTAGGTTCTCCCTCAGGAAAAAAAGAATCTAAATTTAAAGATATCCTATAATATCTTAGCTCATGTTAGTTTTCTGAAACAAATTAGTAATTAATAAAGATCAAATTAAAAAGTGACATTTTCTAGCTTGTTCACTTTCTGTGTTAAAGATTGCTTGAGTGCATCTTTGTCAGAGTAGGGAATTTGCCTCACAGATTTTAAATAATTTGAGCACTTTTGTTCTAAATCTTACTACTGATTTGAATCAAGTTCCTTGGAAAGGTAAGGTTTCAATGTAGGGTTTCCAAGGTGAACATGATCATTGCCGCTGCAAAACTGCAAATGGGTGTTTGGTTTTATTTTACTTTATCAAAGCTGTCTAGTACTCCTGCTTTGAATAATAAAACCCTAAATCAAGCTTTGTGTAGAAAAAAAATCAGAATTTAAGATCAAATAATGAACTGTACTGTTAGAAATGTCGTCTATCAAGTGATACATCTTACCCTTCAGATCCCCTCTCTCTGCTACTATTAATTTCTGGGATCCTCTGCAGGACAATTTATGGTTTTTCAGTCAAGGGACATTCCTGTATGGTCATTTCATCTAACCCTAACAATCTGTTTCTCAAACTTGGTATGGTGTTTTACCTTTGAAATAACACATGCTGCAAAGAATTGAAAAGAAGATATTTTTGTGTTTCATCTGTTGCCAACCAACTGCTCATCTTTGATTCTGTAGAGTGTGGTAGATAAAAAGATTATATACCACATTTTCGTTTCTTCTTGGAGCAATGGTCATTTGGTAAAAATATTTAAGAATCATTCTGTTTTAAGCACAGAAGAATATTAGTTTTACTTGAACTTATTTTAAAATCCAATGCCTGGATAGGGCTGATAGGGCTGTAACAAGTCATCAAAGGTTTAAAAAGAAATTACTAACTCTTCAATTTATGATATCTAGTAGAGAATGTTGTTAAATCAATGAACTTCAATAGCTTATGTTCTTATTGGCGCACATGTGGGTATTTCTCTACTTCCCAAGTCTCCCTCATTTCTGGAGGTCTAAGAAGCAAGTTGTAATGTATGTTACTAATAATATAGCCAGCAGAGAGGATAACATGACCATAAAGTGTTCAGCTATGTTTTCCCTTATAGATATATGGTATATGGTACATTAATTCACATACTCTCTACACGTATGTGTAGAAATACAGGCAGTAGATATCAGATATCACATTTTCATAACGTAAAGATGGAAATCAGTGGAGTTATGCATTTTCACCTTTCACATTCACAGGCAGTATTATTACCCATATGTTGAGAGCTGAGCAAAACTATTCATTGTGTCTGAAGGATAAAACAATCTATTTCTCTACATATACATATTTCCACAGAAATTATCCATGGGGAAAAAAATAAATAACTTTCTTCTAAACACTGCTGAGGAGTAAGAACTGTGATATCAGCTTTGTCAAGTGACAATAAGTTAAAATATGTTCTTACTTTACTGAGGGATAATGTTATCACTGCGGCGCTCTCAGTCAGAGTAAGATGATTCATCCAGTGTATCCTGGAGCATTAATAGTGAACATCATACTAGCAACTCTTCTATCACTTGAACTTCTACAACTTATGTTCAAAACTGTTGCAAATTTGGCTAAAAATACCAACAAAATCCTTCTATTGTGGCCTTTTATACAGTGACTTATTCTGAGAAATATATAATTGCATTTAATACAAATATAAACGTGGGGGTTAAAGAAAGCATCATTCAAAAGACTCATGCACATTGTGTTTTCCCATCAGAGACATTAAAAAATGCCAACATGACTTACTTTTGTCATTCTGGTGCTGTCTGGTCTTACAGACATTTACCTGAAAAAAAACCTATCCCTTTTGAAGTAATTAAATTCACCTGAGATATCACCTGCAGAAATAAAGGCTAATACATTTCACTTTCATTGGTAATGAATATGCACTTATTACCCCCCACATGCCAATATTACCACAGACATTTTACTGTATTTCTTCTGAAATGAGTTTCCTGAAAAACACCAAAATTTGCTCTTTCCTTTTTTGAGGCAGTAAGACATACACATGGAGGCCACATTAGAGGAAGAGTATAAAGTAAAATCTCTTCTCCAACTCAGAAACAAAGATAATTGAGCAAAACTGCATTTACAGAAGCCTGAAATGAGAGATTGCAGTATGAGACGGACCCATTTTTTATTTAAATCCATTTTTCGCCTCTGATATCTTGCTCTTACTGGCTAAAAAATTTTTTTTGATTTGACCAAGTTTTCCTAAATTACTGGAATTTGATGTCTCTAAATGTTTTGGAAAACACAGGGTTTCTATCAAGTCCATCCTAGCTAAAGAAATAAAATGTCAGAGGACAAAGAAAAGTAGCATTTCTTGCCCCCATGATTGTGTTCTGCGCAGTGCAGAATTACAGCAAAAGCTGTCACTGTGGGGTCAAGGCACAGCTTTCCAAATTACTCCCTCTCCATTAAAACAAGCAAGAAATAAAAACAAACAAACAATAAAAACAAACAAACAAACAATAAAAACAAACAAACAAACAAACAAACAAAACCCCATGTCCAACCACAAAACCTCTTGGAGACTCACAGAGAGCAAGGGGACAGAACGGACAAATGACTTCCCATCGGTCACAGTAGGGCAGGTAAAATAAGTATGTGAGGGCAGGGCTGCCAGGTCCTGGAGTTAGCTGTAGGAGAAGCCCTCCTCTCTGCAAAAGATATCATGTAATGTTGATTGAACAGCCACACTGTAAAAAACCTGCATTTTCTAGTGTGCCACGACAGAATTTTTTCACCTGGCTTTTATCACAAAAGCTTGATTTTGAAGCCTTTGTTCCCTATATTACTAGCTTTTTGATTAAACATCACCCATTGTTATATATTCCAAGAAATGCTGGCCCTATAGCGATTGTAAATAGATAGCTAGATGTGGAAGAATAGGAAGGATAAGAGAAAGAAAGAAAGAAAAGGAGAAAAGTTTCTTACAGCTAAGTGAGAAAGAAAGTTAATAAAAATAGGTCAGGCACTTTCAGCCTTTTCTCATATGAAACAAATGGGCTAATCTTAAGTAGAAGTCACATATAAGGATCTTCAGTGTACCTGGGGCTCATCAGGAGGTGGCATACAAGTAGCAATATAAAAATCCTTTTTCACTGATATCAGGAAGTTTGCAGGATAATAGATTATCCTGAAAAGAATTTGTATTACATCTGTATTTTTACCTAGGATTGAATAAATATTGCAGAAATTAAACTAGTCATCCAGGTCATGTACTCAGCAATTATTAAGATGAAAAAATATATATGAAAATATCAGAACATTTTTGTTTGGGTTTTTGTTTTTTTTTTCACCTCAAAAGACAATCATTTTAGTTGTTTAGTTCCTGGAAATAAAACCTTCAGTAATGTAATGAAACTATACTCAAAGTAACTCACATATAAAATCTACAAATGGAAATCCGACCTGGAACTTCTCCTTATCTGTCTGATGTAATTAAATTCATCATGCAATCTTGGGAGGGAAAAAAATAAAAAAGATATTTAAAATGCAGAAGGGGAAGAAACTTCCAGATTCAGACATAAAAATAGAAGACATCCAAGTGGCACAAAGTTACAGTTCAGGAAAGATATTCATTGTATTTGGATCACAACTATAGCAACTGTTAGCATGTGTCCCTGCCTCTAATGGTATATGGGTTCAATCAGAGCACACAGGATACCAGATGGGACTGGAGGAATCTGTCAGCAGAAAGAAACTAAGCTCTCTGATTTTTGCATTCCTGAGCAAAAAGCTGCTATTGTCAATTGTTTTTGTCTGCAAAACCAATGCTTTCGTTATAAATCTTGGCATGGTCTGGGATTACAAAGCCAGCAAGCAGCAGATGGCTGAAGAGTTTCAGGCCAGGTCTAGAGCTTCCTGCCAGCCTTGTTTTTGCAGTCAGGAGTATGCAGTAATACAATCCATGTTCAACATGTCTGGGTGAGCAGATGCTCCTCACGTGTGTTCACAGTAAGTACACTGGCAAAACTGTAGCATGACTGTAGACAGATGCCTGACAAAAGTAAGGAAGAAGGTTGTTTAGATAAGTGCAAAGGACAGAATTGTTGGAATAGAGAATAGTTGCAATCTGCTGTGCTGGTTTTGGCTGGGATAGAGTTAGTAGCTGGTATGGGCCTGTGTTTTAGATTTGTGACCAAAACATTGCTGGTAACATGGGGATATTTTAATTATTTGCACAGTGTCAAGGACCTTTCTGTTTCTCACCCCATCATACCAACACATAGGCTGGGGGTGCTCAGGGAGTTGGGAAGGGACACAGGTTCCTCATGTCCTCAGGTCAAGTCAGAAGTAAGCATGACCACAAGCCTGGATAGGCACAGTCATGCTGTACCAAATATGCACAAACATGCACAGGTTCCCTCACAAATTAAAACAGAGGAAAACTAAAAACTCATGCAAATAGACATGGCACACATGGACTAGTATTATCCCCTTCTACAGCAATTCATGGTGAGGGTCCATTAGTGAGAAATGTATACATATATAACACGGGAGAATCCCTGTTACATATGTAAGTATGTCCTACCTACTAAGAACAGTGGCTGTCCCTAGCCACTCAGCCTGTCTAACAGCGCTTCCTCCAGCAGACCACATCTGCCTCCCTGCTGTCCATCACAGATTTATGACCACTCCAATAACTGGCTCCCAAGACTGTTATACTTCTCTTTGAGCATCCCAGCTTGATCCTGGCTGGCAGTCATGCTCTGTCCTACATACACACACAAACGACAATGCTGTGCTCTCCAGCCACTGACACCACAGACAGACAGGCCCCAAGGTCCATGCTAGTTGCCAGCAGTCATACACCCATACACACAAATGCACAGCAATAGAGAGTCCCTCACTCAGGAAAACAGCTAGAAATGACAATTAATAAGAAAACAGAGTGGACTCTATTTATCAGGCATAGAGCACATTGCGGCAAGATACTGCCCAGCCCCCTGTCTACGTGTGACCATCTCCTTTCATAATCTTTTTCTTTTGCCCCAGGCTTGTTCCTTGCCACTTTGACCTTTCTTGCCTGTGATTCTTTCTAATGTGACACCTGGACACGATTGCTGAGGCTCTCCTAGGACAAGCCTAACAGCACTGGGGCTTATGTCTCTTATTAGGGATCTCCCACTTGTCACTGTGCCTCTGTGCTCCTTTCTGTATCAGGATTAACTGTAAATCACATAATAACACTTTTTAAACTTAAAAGATATAGGGCTTTGTCTATGATCATGATTTTGAAAGCCTAGACTAATACACTTAATAATCCTGTAGCCATTTTTCATAACTCCTCATGAAGCTTGTCTTTCCAAGCACTGTTTTACAAAGTTACTATTTTTTTTTTTTTTTTTTACAGCTAGCTCTATTTGCTCTTGGTAGGAGCTGTGGAAATACTGTGGAAGTACCTGAAAATACTCTTTACTTTAAATCAGTGTAATACATTTAATTTCATACAGAAACACACCTGTGCATGTACATGCTCATTTACTTCAAGAATCAGCCAAAATGTTTTAGGCTGTGTTCTTCTTGTGCATTACCCATTAGTATAAGCAATAGCATTGACTCAGTAACAGGTTTATAAGGGAGAAGAGTCAGAAAATCTTATTCAGTTTTCTTTGCAACCCAGAATTAAGCTGTGGGGGTCTCCTCTCATTCTTACTGCCTGCAAAAATTGGAGATGATGGCCTGTTCCAGCTATGTGTTAATAACAGAGGTAGCAAATATGCATATATTCCATTAAATTAATAACTTTTTTCCAACAGAATATCATTTAGGAGGATGAATGTTCTGTCCTAGTCAAATGAATACCATTTACAAAGCTTCTTATGTACCCTATCTCAAGGGACAAGGCTATTGCATTGATTAAGCTTTAGAATATTTAAGTACAAAGACAAATGTATTTCATGTATAATTTGCATTATCAAGACTCAGAGAAAATCCAGTCTTGAGTAGCTTAGCAATGCAGACTAACTTTAAAATTCTCATTTAGTTGTGTTACTTTCCATAACAGAGAAGAAAATAAAAATAAATATTAAAAAAAAAAAAGGTTCATATTAAACCAAACAAAGCTATTGGTGTCTTATACTTTAGACAATTCATGTATGTTAACATGTTTTATACTATAATGTATCAGAAAGTATTTAGGGCAATAGCACTGCACAAAGCAGGTAATCCCAAAACCAGAGAATGTCGTTCTGACTCCACTGACACCTGCAGGGAAACTGCTAGATCCAGAAGAGCTGAGGCTCCACCCCGGGCATTCAAGAGTGACAGAATCTCTGTAGTATGGCACTTTTCAGAGGAACCTGTGCAAGTCATCACAACACTGCCATGTCCTTGGCTACTTTAACAGGTGCCATTTTTTGAAGACTACCAGAAAGTAAAAGAGAGGAAACAATGCACTAAAGTGTTTACTGAAATCTCCCTGGAAGCCTCTAGGCTTTTCAACAAGGCAGTGACATTCCAACAGCAGCACATTTCAGAGAAAGCATGGACTCATCTATGATGTATCACTGTTCCTATGGGCCCTATACATGTCAGAAAGCTTCTTACAGCTACTTATAGCCAGTTGGAGAGTCCTACTCAGCTATCTCCCCTATTTACTGCTTCTCAGAGCTTCCTCAGGCCAGCCTTTAAATCTGACTTTCCCTCATTTTAAGAGGTACAGGGTTGTTTATTGAAAAGTCTGGGCAGGGCTATATGATTGTATAAAATAAATGTTGCCCAGATGCCATCTATTCTGTTTCCTTCAGGAAAACTAGAATGTTAAAAAAAAAAAAGAAAAGTTGTCAGCATTGTGTATTGATTCTCATTGAATTTGGTTTCTCTCTAGTTGTTACAAAGAAAAATAATATTCTTATAATACTCCAAAGCAGCATTAACAAATTTTAACAATTTTTTTGAGAACCTCTGTGCTGCTGGACTAATAACACTTTGTTTAATCTGTGTTCCTGGAAATCAACAGAGCAGTGGAAATTTCTACTAGCTGGAAACTTGGTGCAGTATGCTACAAGTCACTGCTTTCCATATCCTAATTGGTGAAAAAAAATTCTATCAACAGCTTCTGAAATTATTTCAGATAGTTACTGCCATTCACAAACGGTTTTAGGTAGAACTAATGGAAAGACAATGTGACAACCATTGCTTGCTAATGTTAAAAGAGAAAAAAAACCCCAACCTTTCCATCAAGTCTGTCTTTTAGGAAAACATTCTTAAAATGTTTTCTATATTTTCCATATTTTCTATAAATTGCTTTTTGGATGCAATGCTGATCAAGCTGTATGGTTTATTCTATCTTTTTTTTGCTTGGGCAATTTTAAGTTCAATTTTCCTTGATTTTGGTAATCATCACAACAATTTTCACTGAAAACGCTCTTTTTTCTTTTTTTTTTCCTTAATGGTGGTGCACTTGTGTCACGATCATCATGTGACACTTATCAATGACCCATTCCAAGTCCTTGCGATCACAGTGAATGAAAAAAAAATTCACCTGAACTGATGTTTGCCTATATATATGAGGGGATGTGTCTAAGGCAGAACATCAAGAAAGTGAATCAGAGAAGATGCTAACAATCACAGATTATGCTGTACAACTTCATATAGAATACACCTCTGGCTCCATCATCAGCAAGTTGACAAAATTAATGAAACAGAATGGACAACTATGGACATATGTGTATCCTAAAAACTTAACAGTGAAGTAAGTTGCATGACATGGTGGTCATGTAGTAAGTAAAGCTTTTCAAATAAATTCTTAGGCTTAAAAAAAAATTTAGACATGTGTATCAAATACTGCCTATACTTACATTAACAAATTAAATTCTGAAAAGGCCGTTTCTATACACAGGAACACAGTCACCTAAGTTGCTAAAACGGTTCCTGGCATTGTTTTGGCCTAAGCTCTCCCAAACAATCCATAAACCTGTTTACAGAATTATCAAATACTTGTAGATACTTTATTTGTGGGTATTTCTTGCCTGTGAGTACCTCCTTTGGGGTGAACATGGGCCATAATATGTCAGTTCATCTCAGGAAATGGCCACTGGAATATTTAATTTAATAGTAGAGTCATACACTCTATCAATCCTAGTTTGTTCTCTTTTTTTCATACTCAGTTCACCAAGGAGCAATCAAATGATCCTGTGTGTCTGTCTGTTACATCCTACAGATTTCAGGCAAATTAAGTATCTGAGTGAAAAAGCAAATCCCTTCCAATGTATAAAAAACAGACAAGTTAGTAGAGAAGTAGGACCTAGAAGTGCACCTTTTTATGGAAAGCTCCCGATGCAAGTTTATCCATCACAGACAAAGGAGAATCTGCGTAACAGACCAACTTTGAGAAACATACATAAGCAAAATTTGGTTTATTTTGCCTTTCTGCCTACTGAAATGTTCATTAGTTGTTTGTTCCACTATCCTTGAAAGAAGTGGATTTATACTCTCTAATGTTTCATTCCCCATGTCATTCTCTCAATTTTTACCACCTCCAGGCATTTCTGTCTTTCATGCTGTTTGGGATTATTTCCAAATCAAGACACTCTTTGAGATTCTAAGGAAATGGCATTTTGGAGAGCTATAGGCTAATAACTAAACTCTCATGTAGACAGTCCTGTGATAATTGAAGGGAAACTGTGACTATGATTGAGTTATGATTTGTCCTTAAAATGAATGGCACTGATTGTCCCTGTGCTATTCCAAACAAATCTCACAGTCTGGACCTCTGCCTGGATTCACAAATTATTCTTTATGGATTTTGTCTCATAAGACAGAATCACAGAATTTTTTGGAGTGGGAAGAACTTAAAAGTCTATGTAGTTCCAACCATTCTGGGCAGTGTCACCTTCCACAAGACCAAATTGCTCAAAGCCCCATCCAAATAAAAAGTCTTTGAGTGATGTAATGCTTAATCACATAATATCACAGTTATTTTCTCTATTTCCAATATTCCCAGCTAGCTAATTAGAAATAGGAATATGCTGTGCTATGAATAAGCGGACAGAGGATGGCCCTTTCCCTGTTGGCTTGGTTCCAAGATTTATTGGTGAGGGAACAAAGGGAAAAAGAGAAAGAGACACACGGTGTTCAGGTTTATATAGCTTTCCAGAGGGCAGGGGGGTCGAGGGTCTGTAACAGGACCCTGTCTTCCTGTTGGTCAGATCTCTGACCGGAAGGCAAACATGTTGGGTTAGGGAATGCAACAACATAAAGCATGGAAAAATATTTTTTAAAGATAGCAAGAGGATATCTACTTCATTTTGCTGTCCTAACTTTACCTGTGTTGATTCTCAGAGAAGTTTAATTCATCTGTTCTTAGAGACCTTCAGAGACGAGACTGTACACCTTGCTTTTTCCACTTTTTGTAAACTGCACTGAATAACTTGTGAAATGCTTTCTAAAGTGAACATCCACAAAGCACTGTGTATGCTGGAGAGTCTTACTATTTCTGTATTTCAATTATTATCTTATCAGAACTGAGTTACTGATTTTACTGAATATATTATGTCTGCTCAGGAAAAAAAGTATCCTTAAAGTTAATAATAATAATGAGACAGCTGTTATATCATTATAAGTCCTGAGTAACTTCTGTAACTTTAAAATCATAGAATAATGGCATTTTTAGGGTTGAAAAAGACCTGTAAGATTATGAAATCCAACTGTCAACCAAGCACTACCACGATGCTAACCATTAAATCACGTCCTCAAGTGCAATATCCCCACATTTTTTGAACACCTTCAGAAATGGTGACTTCACCGTTTTCCTTCTCAGTCTGTTGCAATGATGGAACCCCTTCCCTGAAGAGTTTTTTCCTAACATCCAATCTAAACCTCTCCTGCTGCTGCTCCCCAAATGTCTTGAGACCATTTCCTCTTGTCCTATTACTTGTTACCTCAGTAGAAAGTGACTCCCACTTCACCACAACGTCCTTTCAGGTATTTCCAGAAACTTACAAGGTCACTCCTGAGTCTCCTTTGCTCCAAGCTAAACAACCCTAGCTCCTTCAGCTACTTATTATCAGACTTGTGCTCCACACCCTTCAGGGCAGCTTCACTGCCCTTCTCTGGACTTGCTTCAGCACCTCAGTGTCTTTCTTGTGAGGTGGTGGACTTGATATAATGACTTACAGAGGTACACATAAGAAAATATTGTGGCCTGAAGCACTAGAATTTTAAATTTCTTTGTGTGCAACTCTTTGAATGCATGTTAAAAAAGCATGTCAGGAAGCTGTAATTTATATCAAAGTGCTGTTTTTCACCTAATTTGCCTCACTTTAGCTATTTTCTATGAATGTTATATCTATGGCTTCTTATATTAAAAAAAATAAATAAATATGTAGAAATGTAGATAAAAAGCTGCACAGCACTCACATTTTGGGGAAAATATACATTCAGCCTGCATTTGTTTCAGCCTCTGTGGGACACTGAGACACTTGTCAAGACCCAACAGGCATACTGAGCTTCAATGATTCATACAATTTAAATTACTTGCTCCGGAGGAAATCAAGTGTGGAGGAGACCCCCACAGGGTCCCACCATCTAATTAAAGAGAGCTTTCTTCTTGATCATCCTCATGTAAATATGTAATAAGTCATCAAACTAGAATCATTCTGTTTACACATCATCTGCCAGTCAGAAAGATCAATGTTGAGAGCAAGCATTTTATATTTATTTGCTGGCTATATTGCAGATCATCTGACAGATTTCTTTATGAAGACTTGGATCTCCATATGCAGGCTGAGAAGCCTGGAGCAATTCTGAATTCTCTTAAGAAACGATTTTGAACAGGGAGATAGAAGCTCAAGTTAAAATGCTCTAGCAAGATTAATTTTTGGATGTAAACTTTTATTCTGTATGATTCTTACTGTTGTAGTCCTGCTTCTTTCCAAAATTAGATTTCATAAAAATTATCGCTTTATGCACAACCATACGTGTGATAAAGGCTTCATCTTTAGCACTATATTTTAAACATGATGCTATCAGCACTAGCCATTGAACTAAATGAAAACAGACTGCTCTCCAAACAAATGAGATAAAGCAAATGATTTTACTGTGTCAGGGCAGTAGGATCTGTTCTCAAACAGTGATGCAGTAAAAAAATTACGTTGTTTTCATAAGTTAGCAGAACTCTATTTGTTAGTCTATTTTCTTGAGTTTGAAAATTGTGGATTTAAACTCTTTACTAAAGAAATAAAATGTTTTTGTGATAAGTCAGGAGGAAAATAGATCTAATGTAGAATTTTATAAATGTCTTATTTTTTATTCATTTCTTATTTTGGGGAAATTGCCATATATAGAGCTATCAACAGCTAATATTAATTTGCTTTTTATTGCTTCTCCAACTGCCTTCCTATTTCAGTTTATTAGTTAAACTTTATTTCTGATTTTATCACCATCATCAGACTTCAAGCTGTTTTTTGATACTCTTCCCTGCTTTTTATATTTTCCTTTTCATATAAACAGCCAGAATTTTCTCAAAGGCATGGAAAACCAACAAGTGAGGTCCCTTTTGAAGTAACTACAAAGGATTATATGAAGTATGAATGATACTAATTAGATCCTGTAACTTTAAAATAGTTTGAGAATCCATGAATTTCTAAAGACAAAATAATATCCTTTCTTCCTAGTCTGACTTTTAACCTTAAAATGGTTAGTCTTTATTCTCTGTCTGTAACCAAAGAAATAAGTTCAGATGAATAAACACAGTATTTTGCATTTTTATTGGGAGTACTGACAGTTCTTTGATGTACTCTATTGTTAATTTTTTTGCTTTGTTATTAGAAAATGTGATTCTTACACCAAACCTCTAGTCCTGCTCTATATAGCTTGCTTTGTTTTAGCAGAGAGACTCAGCTAAAATACAAAACTGTTTTGTTAGTGAAGAAATTTCCATAAGGGTATGAGGACCTTCATTACTATCATCAATAAAACAGGAGGTATGCTGTTGCATTCCCATGAACCCAACATGCTGCCTTCCGGTCCGAGATCTGACCAACAGGAAGACAGACCCTCGACTCCCCCCACTGCCCCCTGGGAAACCTATAAAAACTGGAAACCGCGTGTGCCCTCTCTCTTTTCCCCTGCGTTCCCTCAGGAATAAAATCTTGGAACCGAGCCAACGGGGAGAGGGCCGCTCTCTGCATGCTTATTCATAGCACAGCATATTCCTATTTCTAATTAGCTAGCCGGGAATATTGGAAATAGAGAAAATAGCTGTGATAGTATGCTTACACATTTTTTTCTTACAAAACCAAAAGGACGTTTGTTCCCTAACCTGCAGTAGGCAGGCCAGACTGTATGAGCAATATTTTCCCTTTAAACACCTATGCGTTTGAAAAGACAGGTCAAGCCAAGACATCAAAAGGAAAGGAAATGGTAGAAATTGAAAACGGGGAAATGTATGTTAGATATTAGGAAAAAAATCTTTAATGTGAGGATGTTGAGACACTGGATTAGGTTGCCCAAGAGGTTGCAGATGTCCTATCCCTTGGCAGAGTTTAAAGCCGGGTTGGATAACACCTTGAGCAACCTGGTTTAGTGGGAGGTGGCCCTGCCCACGATGCAAGAAGTTGAGACTAGGTCATCTTGAAAGCCCATTCCAACCTCCTGCCATTCTCTGATTCTGTGAACTATGTAGAACTAATACTTACATTAAAAATAATAGCACAGATATTCAGTCAATTATTTGCAGCAATCAGCCTCAAGCAATGAGTCTTGCTGTCTTTTGGTGCCTTTCAATCTATCTTTAGAGACTGATACAGACTACAGAATTAGTCCAGTGATAGGTATCTAGTGGGAAAAATGCACAGTTAGGACATTCAGGAAATACTACCCAAAAATAAGAAATATGTTATGACCAATTAAAAAATTCTACATTAGATCTCTTATCTTCCTGATCTATCCCAAAAGCTTTTCCTTTATTTTCCAAATATCTTAGTCACAATTTTCAAATGCAGGCAAATATATAATCTTTTTTCCCTGATTTTCCATATTGTTAATTTTTCCCCTTAGGTGCCTGTCCATTCAACTGGATCAGACTCAGAAGGTAGATGGGAAGGCACCATGACCCATTGCTTCATGCTGACTCTTGCCAAGCATTGATTGAATATAATTACTTTTCTCCTTCAAGTTAAATTGCTGACATATTCCTAACATTTTGCTCACTTCATACCACTTCAGAACGATCCGTAGCACCCAAACTCATGAGCTCAAAGACCTTCCAAAATGTGTTTCTATTTCAAGCTGCAGTAAGTCCTGAACAGCAAAAGAAAGAGCAGCATTATCACATCACTTCTCACACCACATCTGAGCTGATAAAGCCTACTGAAAAGATGTACGGCCTTCATAAAATATCACACAGGATTATTTTTACAACTCAAAATATGACTGAGTGCATATATAATGTAAATCATATTCTTGATTTCAATGTTAAAGATGTTCTTGGTAGCTCTAAATTTCAGGTGCAGAGTCATTAATTTCCTGGCTCTCTTAATTCTAGTGTCATCCTCAACTCTAGCTTCTTGATGCTGTGACATGTTGAGCTAAACTTAACTCTTTCTTAGCTCACCTCTTTTGATCTGGGACTTATATTACCTATCTGATTGGGTGAAAGTACCATCATTTTGCCTTTGGTATTCCAGCTCTCATTTGCTGGTCTGAAGGAGCCTTCTGAAATCCCTGTTTCCCTAGCAGCCTCCTTGTGCACAAATAGTTCTGGAGGAAGTTTTGCTTCTTCAGCTAATTTTATGGACCACTGACTTGTGCTGAGTCAAATAAACTTCTGGTTAACCTTCCTTTCAAAGATTCATTTTACTGTAGGCTTCTCTGATGCCTCCATATTGGTCTTTTTGTGCTACAGGTTTGATGCAAGCAAGTCTGATGTTACAACAGGAGCCCCCCAAAGGGCAATGCTTAAGAACAGTACTGATTTATATGAGAGAGTCTTCATTAATTCTCTTGAATAACTTATGCAAGCTAGCAAAAATCAGAACAAATGTTTCTAGTTTACTTACTATTTCTTCCAGATATAGCTAGCAAGATACACCATCATAGCTTCTATATCATGCTCAAAAGCCACACATTCCATCTGCTTGTACCTGTGCTAGCAATGCCGAAAGGATCATTGGTTCATTCATCCATTTCATATTCATGATGAAGGTGAAAATGATGAGGGGAAACAAAAAGACACCTTACTTAAGACACAGAGCTTAAGTTTTCAGCTTAGCAAAAATTTACTGGCAAATAGGTATTTGCCTACATTTCCTGAACTGTAACACATATTCAAGGCGTAATGGAAGCCAATCAGCAGCACTATAAAAACAGCATGTCCTGAAGAAACCTTGAAATGTAGTTCAATAAGAATATTGAAGACAAAACCATTAAAGCAATTGAAAGATGTCATTAAATCCTAAAACAATTGACACTAGGCTTAGAACATCTTATTATGCGTGATTGTATCCCAAATAACAAAACTAATTTTACACATCATGCTACTGCATTTAAGTCAGTTACTGACTGGTAGGTATGAGGAACTGATTTAATGTGCACATATTATTTCACAGCTGTTTACCTAAGTGGTTTTTTTCAGTCTGCTACCAACTACTGTTGGACGGAATATTGGCTGTGGGTCATATCCATTAGGCCAATTTTTATGGGCCTCATTTAACAAACATTAATTTATAAATGCATTGTATTTTTATTTATGGGAACTTAGATTAAACATTTATTTTCAAAATTTACAATAACTTTGCCATAGAGAAAAGTGAGCAATAATGATTAATGGCACAGAGCATGAAACTTCTAATTGACATCTCCAATCTAATTGATTACTACTTTATTTCATTGAGCTTCAGAACGCTGTGAATACAAAAAATCAACTTTGAACTCACACAGTTTGTTGCAAAAAATGGAAGATACATGTCTAGAGAACATGGTGGAATGGTATCTTCCTGTGTAGACACTCTGCTAAGACAGAGGATAGTCCCTGACCCAACAGAAATATGCAATACAGTTAAGCAGTGTAGGAAAAAATATTACTGCAAGTTATTTAATATTATTTTTAAATTTAAAGTCCTGACAACAGACTGCTAATCTTTATTGAAAAAAAATGTCCAATGCTGATGTAACTAGAGGGGATACACTGTACAAGCTGCCTCTATAAAACACTATTGTAGACTTTATTCAGATAGCTTACAGGTCCCTTTTACATATCAAAACTATGAATGAAAGTATCTCAATTACACAGCTGTCACTGATATGGGAATAAATTACTCTTTACCCTGTTCTGATGTCCTAGCTAAAGGGTCAGACATTGAGGAAATACTTAATGGCATGTGGGGTGCACCAACCTGGTTCAAGTTTATCATGGTCATTTGCAGCTCTTGAGGGCAGACTTGCCTCCCAGTGGAGTTACAAATGTGCAGCTTTGGGTGTCTGTGAGAAGTCTGATATTCACTGGTCCAGATCGTGGGGTCCTACTAATAGGCTCTGACAGGTCCCTTGATCACCTGCATTTTAAAAAGTCATGATTTTCCTGAAGATTGAGCTATAGGATCCTGAGTTTTTGTAACTGTTATGAGAAGATCTGACTAAGGCTGTGATTCAGAAGAGTCCTTGTCTGTATATATTTTCCTGTCTGAAGAGCAGGATAATGTTTTTTTTTCTATACTATGTTTAGTATGTGTCAAAAGGTAAGCATAATTATTTTATCTAATTTTCAGGCTACCTTGGATATTCTGTTATGTTATTCTGTATTAATTACAGCATTTAAATAAAATTTGTTATCAATTAAAAAAATATATATAATTTGGTAAGATTTGCCTTGTAATTTTATGCATGATTTGAATTATTTTCACCATATGGCTGGCTTTATCATTTTAATTTCAGGGAAAAAATTCCTGCAATAGACTAGGAATTGGCACAGCTAGAGCATTGTCTGATGTTTTGGCCAACGACACATGAATATTAGTAAAACTGAGCTCTCAGAGTTATCCCTCTCTCTTAAATAAGTGATTATGTATATTTGCATACACAAACATATAAACAAATACTTGTATATATGTTTACTTACATATGCATAAACCATCTATACATATAGTTTTATGTATGTATATAATATATATAAGTAGGATGGTTTCAAAAAATAGTCAATTCTAAATACACTGTGGACATTTCATATTTGAAGATGTCATTTTGAAAATTACCAGTAAACATACAGATGCCTCCTTCAATTATAATTCAGATATTAGTGGCAATGTCTGGCAAGATTACAAGCTTCAAGGATAACAGTTTTAGTGAAAAAAACAAGATACATGAAGCAACTTTGTCCTAGCATAATCTACTTGTTTGTCTCTTTAATTTAGTGCAGCTGTTACATTCTAGCTAAATCATGAAAATAAAAATATATAAATTCAAACTTAACCTTTGTGGAATTTAGGAAGATTTTTGATCATGCTACCTGCCTGGTAAACACTTTCTGCCATAAGAATCCAAATTATAAAAAAACTTAGTTAAATTCTAAACAATTAAAAGAATAAATAAATAAATTTTAAAAAGGCTTGTGTTTGCAGTGTATATGGAGGATAAATATCCTATGAGACCACTTATGTCAGACAGAATATTGGAGAAGTAGGAAAAATTCTGGTGCAGGTGAGGTGGGGGCTTCTATGTGAGGTTATGCAGGAAGCAGGAGGGAGACCATCCATGCCTTTGCCACAGTGGTTCTTTCTCATCTCTCAAAGGGGAGAAGAAGAGTAGGGAGATTGACAGGACCTTCAGCTCTCCTTCCTACTTCCCCACTGGCACCCACTGCTGCGGCATGAGAATGCTTGCATCAGGTGCTGTGCTGGTTCATAGGGGCTGGCCTGCCACTGCCAAAGAGTACTCTGCATCAGTCTGCTGTGGAGAGCACAGTGAGAAAGGAGGTGTACACTACAGGGAACCAGCATACAAAATCTGGGCCACCACACCATTCCTAGGCCATACTGCAGAAGATCTTCCTCAGCTATAACAGTTCATGAGTTTGCTCAAGGTTGGGAGGACACAAAAGTTATTTAGACCTACGGCTCTTCTCATTTGGCAAGCTGCAACACTCAGGGAGAATTTCAGTCTTTTACAGTTATTTCATTCGGAAGTGTCTGTGCCAAGATACTCAATAACTCTCAGGCAGCACTGTGCAAGTGCTCTGCAATATAAAAGAAAAAACAGAAAGGGCAGTTAAACAAAATGGGATTGAAAAGAATATCCTAAGTTTTATTTCAGATTCTTGATTCTTTCAATATTAAACTTAGCAAAATTGTTATCCTCTTGAAAAGCAGTAACTATGCTAGTAGGAACGGTGCTTTGCTTTAAACTTGTAGTGATGGGCTGTTACAACCTCCACTGAGGCAGAGTGATGTTCTTATTAATGCATACACTTATGACAATATATAAAGGAAAGAAAGTAAGACAAAGAAAGAATAAGAGAGGGGGAAGCCACAAACAAAAAAATTGACAGATTGATATACATTCAGGTGGGAAAGTCTAGGTACCTTCTCTGTGAGGGGAGTTTTACACTGCCTGATGTGACTCTCTTGATCATGCAGTCTTTTTTTGCTCGAAGGTGACAAATATGAGTCTGGGGGTATTTTGAGGCTCTTTGATCATTTATAACCCTTTCTAAGATATGACAGCTGTTTCTCAAGCCTGTGTAATTAATCCAGTTATGCCTTGTTGGAAGAGATGAATACTCTCAGGCCTACGTGTGAATGTCCTGATACCTCCTGGGGGAAGAGGAAGACTGGTGGGCCTTAACAGAAGGGAGGACATTGGCATTATAGAAAGCATTATTCCACCTCACAGGCCCTACTTCTTGCCAGTCTTTTCCCCTCTGTGGCTCAAAAACCTGACTGTTGCTAAATAAAGATTGGTTTGTCCTGGTCGTGCTCCAGTAATGGATGTGCATGGCCTCTGCACCTCGGCTGTTCTTATGGAGCTCAGAGCTTTTGCCACTACACATCCAAAACTCTTATCTTTGGTTAGGGATTGCAAACTTGGCCTCAGCAAAGCACCTGCTGCTTTTGGTCAACAGCTAGTTGTTTGAATCATTAACCATTAACAATTCAGTCTCTCACATGGGCCAGCCTGCAAAGCCTTGATTCTGAACCCAGAGGAGTCCAAGGAGTTGAAGAAACACAGCCCCAAGAATGGGTTATGGATTATTATCTTCTGATGTTAAAAATTGTCTTGTGTGTGTTTGGGCTTCTTTAAGAAACTGGAAATGGCAAATTTTAAATCAAAATATGTCCACTAGGAAGTTCACCTGCTTATTTAGTACATCTAGTTGATGGCTTTGGTTTTCTGCCCTGAAACTTGTAGATTAATGTGGAGCTGACTCTTACGCAATCAAAAAAATCATAGTTCTACAGAAACTTAAGCAGTTTTTGAAGTTTCCAAAGGCAAGGAGTATCATCAACATCAGAAGGAATACCAAAAAGGTAAAAGTTATATGATGTGGATATGAGAATGTTTGCTGATATGGAAACATAAGTAGTGCATAGGTTTGGGAATCTCACTACTGAGCTAATCCATGGACATCAAAATCAATTTCAAACCTATGTCTTTTCACACTTGTGTTCCAAAGCTCACATTTATAAGGAAAAAAAAAATAATTAAAAAGATCTGATTGTCACAGATTCTGTAATTCATAAGGATTTATACCTAGTGATGTTCAACCCTTCTGAAAATCAAAAAATAAGTGATCCTTGGTGGGTGTAAACCTTTCATATGGTTTAATTTTGAAACAACATATGGAATCCTTCAAATTATCAGAAATCAGCTAAAAGAATCCATTGCCCTTTATCTCTGCCTTTCCTTCCTCTCATTCTAATTCTTTGATAAATCAGACTCATTTAGAGAGCAGTGAGGAAAGAGGAATTCATGAGGATGTCTCTGTGTTTACAATCCTGCACCTTCACACCCTGGCAGCTCAATGCCATTCTTCAGAAATAAGACAGCAAAGAACAGATTGATTTTCTTTTTTTAATTGCATCCCTGCCAAGACCTTATTGGCAGGAAAACAGAGGTATGGACTCAGGGTTTTTTAGATGCACTGACACAAGCGTATTTGTCAAAGATCAAATCTCCAGTGAACAGCTTGCCGCAGCTTTTATTTCCAAGACTTTGATAATAACATCAAATTGATGTTGCATTGGTGTGCACTGAGACAGCAAAGAAAATTGCAAAGATATTTGGAAAAGTACAGAGAGGGGCAGAAAGAGAAGAGGGAAAAAAATCTGAGGTTTTTAAACAGCTTAAAGACAAATATGCAATACTTTTCAAGATATAGTGCTGAGCAATATGCTTTATCTGGTATAATGCAGAAAAACTAATTTGAGAACAGCTATACTCTTGATTTGTTTCTTCTAAAAGTTTAACTTTCTCTTGGTAGATTGGCATTTCAAGACATTAATGAAAGTCTTGATGTTTCAGGAATATGGTTAAAGAAACTCACACATTTTCCTGAATTTTAAGCAAGATGTCTCAGGTACAAAGGCAAAAAAAATCTGTCAGCAGGAGTTGTTTTGGCGGGGATGAATGGCTAAAGTCTGTAATTCTTGACAATGTTTTCAATCAGAGAGGAGTATTTCTAAGTTTCTTAAGCATATGATTCTGATAGCTAGAGCATCTTGCCAATTTTGAGAGTAGTACAAAGCCAAATGTCATGTCCCCTTGCTGCTAGCATTTATGAAATATTTAATTGCTTTCAAGTATATTTTACGTCTCTCTCCTCCCTTGCATCTCCTGCCCTTTTAGAAAACAGGGACAACTACCAAGGAAAACTGAAACTCTATTCTCTGCACTTTCAAAAGCATGTTATAATTATTAGGCTGTATTTCTAGACCACTAGACTTCCCTGTCATTGATTGAAATCATGCTGTTGCTAGTTAACAATACTAATCTCAATGATTCAGACAAAAGCAAGCCTGGAAAAAACATCATTACTGCTCCAGCTTCCATGGAAGACTACTACTGCAATTATGAATCTTTGGCCTTATTATTGTATTCAATATCTGTGTCAAGTATCTATACCTTGCTAATAACATAGAACTTAACAGTAAGCAAGAAAGGAGCAGAGGTACTCTAGCTCAGACATGTAGAGAACATTATATCTCATCCCTTTTTCCTGCCTGCTCTACACTCCTCCTTTTCTCCAGCTTTCATTCTGCAAGTGCCCCTTGATGCGCAGTGTGTACCAGAAAACTCTTATTTTAGGATCTGTAAGTTAAGATAAAAATCTAATCTCTTAGGTGACGGACTCTGTTTCACTGAAGCAAAGATTTTATACTGCAAAACAAAAATTTCCCTCTGTATTAGGTTTGCATGGCCAGGTTTTGAGAGCAAGGTGGGAAAGTTTCAGGGCTTTGAAGTTTCCTCCAACAGAGCCAATGACTGCAGGAATTGACCTGTTGCTGTCCAAAGCCAAGCCAAACAGTGATGATAGTAAAGCCTCTGGAATAATATATTTAAGAAGGAAGGAAAGTTATTCTGCAGATGCAATTGCAGCCAGAGGAGAGAAATGAAAACATGTGAGCAGAACAACTCAGCAAGCTCTAGGGTCAATGCAGAGGAGGGGGAGGAGGTGCTGCATGAGCCAGAGCTGAGATTTCCCTGCAGCCAGTGGTGAAGACCATGCTGAAGCAGCTACGTCTCTGCAGCCCATGGAAGTCAGTGACACAGAGATGGATGTGCAGCCCGTGGAGGATCCCCACTCTGGAGCAGGGATTTAGATGCCTAATGAAGACCTGTTACCCTGTGGAAAACCTGGAGCTGCTCTTGGCAGGACTTGCAGAACCATGAAGAGAGAAGACCATGCTGGAGCAGGTTTCCTGGTCGGAATCTTGACCCCTCTGAGGATCAGCACTGGAGCTGCCTGTTCCTTAAGGACTGTACCCCATGAAAAGAGATACACAACAGAGCTGTTCCTGAAGAACTGCAGCCCTTGGAAAGGACTCACACTGGAGAAGTTTGTGGATGGCTGTCTACCATTAGATGGACCCCAAGGTGAAGCAGGTAAAGGAGGAAGGAGAGGAGGAAGCAGAGGTAGAAACAATCTGTGATGGACTGACAATCACTCCTACTCCCTGTCTCCGCACACCATGTGGTTGGAGAGGGTAGAGAATCAGGAATAAAGTTCAGGTGAAGTGAAGGTATTGGTACTGTTAAGATTTGCTTTACTTCTCATTATGTTGATCTGATTCCAACTGGTAATAAACTCAATTAATTTTCCCAAGCTTTTTTTTTTGCCCATGACTGTAATAGATGAGGGATCCTTTCCTGCCCTTATCCCAGCACATGAACCTTTTGTTACATTTTCTCTTCCCTGTCTTTCCAAAGCCCTGAGTGGCTTTGATGTGTACCTGGCATCCAGCCAGGTTAACCCACCATGCCCACTAAATGTACACACTGTCCCAAGCAAGTGCGTAAAGACAGATGCATGTGCACCAAAACCACACACTCTTGTAGCTGGTGACCCCATCCAGGCAGATGCATTTTTCTCAGCCTGCTTCTCTAAAAGTGAAGACCACTGAAGCAAGAAGAGGGACAATTAAAGACAAATAAATATTCAGGAACTGTAATCTAGCACCTTGAGAGCTTTCACATGCTTGCATATGTAATTCAAAGGTGACAGTATTGCAGATATGATCCCTTCAACCTATAAAAATTATTCAAAAGACAGATGAGAAGTTGATCTCAAATACTTCAAAAAGCAATTAAAAAAAAAAAAAAAAAAAAGTCAATTTCAGAATAAATACTACCAAAAAAAGAACCTTTAAGATATGCCATTGGAAATGGGTCTGCATGACGTCAGGACTTTAAAAAGTGCTTGTAATTAACTTTTGTCCAAAAAATCTTTGTTGGTGGTACTTTGTTTTGGCTTTTGTTTGTTTGTTTGTTTGTTTTATGGTGGAAGCTTAATGAGTTCTTGCCATTTTGTTTTACAACACTGTCATTAAAATTAATGAAAATTCAGGCACCTTCCTGTCAAATGTGACCCACTTTTTTTTTTCCACAATTTCTTTACTTCATGATACTTTGTGATAGGAAGTCAAAATCACAACATACAGGATCCACTTAATAGAAAGCTGACAATTTATTGGTAGATCAGTAGTCCTGGGGTGGAAATATATTCCCCTATGAGTTTTCTGACTACAGAAAAAAGTTTCTCAGAAATATCAAAGTATTTACCCACTTACATGCTTCTTTTGTTCAGAAACCAGTGTTTTCTAATTTTCTAAAACATACTTCTTTCTCTTTCTCACCTTCAGTTAAATTTCATTGCTGCGGGAAAATTGTCAGTTCATTAAAGTAGTGGAAGAATTAGGCTGGATTCCAGATTAGTCTTTTCACTCAGGAATCCTGTCATCACTGATACAAGCCTGAAAAGATAAGATGTCCACATAGGGTTGAAACTACAAAGACAATCAGATCTAAACATAAATATAACAAGTAAGTCAAATTCGCTAACTCTGACTAAATAAAGATTTTTATGTTACTCTGATTATTTGTCTATTTTCATAGATAATTAAGTAGAGAATCACCACTAAAGAGAAACAAGGACAAGAATATGGTTACCTAATGATTAGGAAAATAAAATTTATTTTCATACACTGGGAAGAAAATCAGCTTGATTTTCACATAAAGCTAGATTTTCTAGAATGAAAACTACAGTCAATATTAATATTCTTTTTTAAAATATATCTCCCTGCAAAAAAGGTAACCAAGATTATTCTTCTTACCTTTAGCCTATATCTGATTTGGTGAAGTACCTGCATACTGTCCTAAACATTAATACCTGGAAATTACTTTATGTTCAAAATAAAATTCATGCTGAATTTTGCAGAGGACTAGAAGTAATTCTTTGCTTCATCTGTACGCTTAACTTTTCATAATAAATAAAAAGTAAATCAAAACTGAGCCTCAGATGCAATATCTCAAAAAACTACGTTCAGATGAGGAAATGTTTTGGTAGATCTCAGAGAGATCTTGAGTAGGTCAGAGGACTGTTCTACAAGTAAGAGAAAATAAAAGAGATTCAGAAAAGTTTTAATAGAGAGAAATATTTTCCCATCTCTATACTCGAAGATTTGTAAATTTAGATTTGTCTACATTTCATGAAGAGGAGTTCCTTGAGACACATTCAGTGATAGAGATGAGTTAGACTGCCATGTAGATTCATATTTTCTCTAATTTCTAATAATTTAACATCTAGTTACAACAAATCATTACTCTATTTTGTAAACAATATACCTTCACTTCAAGATCTCAGTATTTGTGAAAGTTGTTTCTTTTGACCTGGGCATATTGCAGCATCATCTTTCTTTTCCAGATGACATTCAGCTGTGATCCCCAAACAAATTTCTGTGTGAAAATCTATGAAGCTATTTTCTCTGTTGTTCCAAAGAGCATGCTTGTGGCAAGCTGGGATTAATAAGTAAAAAAAGAACAAATAATTGGCATTTGAAGTTTTCTTTTCATCAAATTGATTCCCATGAAGTAGAAAAGTTCTGTTTAACCTATTATTTTTTGATCCCTGTAAGCTTGTCTAGAGATTTCTGAATGTGTGTCAGCTGTTGCTGCAGACTGTGGCGCCCAATTTCGCAGACATTAACTGACAGTCTCGTCTCCAACATCATTAGTAAAACTTCATTGTTGTAGCTCTGCAGACCTCATCACTCAACACAGGAAATTATAAGATAACAGTTGCATTTCATATTGATTTTGATGACAATTGGATCAGACCTTGACTGTCTGGTAGTTAAAGTCTCATTCTCATTACATACTCTCTGCCAGGAGCTCAGTTATTTTCCTTCCTTTATTGACTTACAGAGGCTCTCACAGACTGTTTAAATACAAGTCAGCAGATATGTCAAATAACGTACTTTTCACAGTGAACCCTGGCTTTTTTTTTTCAGACATAAGTCACCCTGATGTTTAATGTTCCATGCCCTTTTTATTTTAATTTTAATTTTAAAATTTTATGCTTCCTAGATAGTACATCACAATTGCATTAGAGACTGGTTCAAAGTGTGCTGTGGTCACTAAAGTGCTTTTCATTGACTTCATTAAAATCTAAAATGGATTCATAATCTCAAGTTCTGGGTCATCTTTTTTTGTAAACAGGTTTTTGAGGTCTTACTTATAACTCTTAAGCATAGATATGAGGTAAATGCATAAAAACAGTAGATTGGGATGCAGTGATATAAACTAAACACAAAATTGCATCTGAAGAAAAGTATTGTGGTTTGCATCTTCCTGAATGCTGGAGAAAACAAAAAAAAAACAAAAAACAAAAAACAAAAACAAAAACAAAAAAAGCGTTTACTTGGAAACATACTAATCTATTTTTTTCCACTTTTCAGAAAACTTTCTTTTTTTCCCCTAAAGTGTAATATATCTTGGTTATAATTTGTTTTGGAAAGGGCTTTAAACAGTTAATTCGTCTAAATATCATAATTATCATAGTTGCAAGCTTGTTTAATCAACTTTTGAAGAATAAAGTGGACTTTGTGGATTTCTTTTAATTAAGCTTTCTAGATGACTAAGACTATATAAATATTTTTGGAAACTTTTCTCTATTATGCTCTGCAGCAGGTAAGTTAGGTCAGTAAATATTTCCAGAGCTATTATACAGGGAAATAAATTTTTGCAGCCAGCTTATTATCTCTTTATATTAGAGTATATTCCCTTCTCCACCAAGATGAACTGACCTCAAGGATCCTTCTTATTAATAGAAAAGTCACAGATATAATGAGAAATGGCATTTTAGTGGCATAACCTGGAGGAAATGAAAAAAAAAATCCAATGTAGATCTGAAAGTGGAAATAGAAGCCTAAAAATCACTAACTCATTGCAAAAATAAATTTCAAAATAATTTTTTACTTCATGAACAATGCCTGTGTTAATCTGTCAGAAAGAGTATGGGCATAATTTTTGCAGCATTCAACTTATTTGGCCTTTGAAATTTGATGACAGGAGGTCAAAGATACTGTTTTATAAATATTTCGTGGCAGCTCTCTGCTCAGTAAGCGGCCAACACAAACTTTTATATTCTGATTTGTCATTTGCCGTGAAAGATCTGTGACTACAGCCAAAGTTATTTTCCAGACTCTTCACCCCTTTTTCTTTTTAATGTGACATATTCCATTTTTAGACTGCAACTTGTTTATAATCCAGTGACAGATTTAAAATGGATGCCTAAGACTCAGTTTTTTGGATAAAATGTGACATGCAACACTGAAGTGCATTCAGTAGCTGCTAAGTCTGAGCATTAAATGATAAATGCAGATATTTGAGTAGAATCTATCTGTAATTAGGAAGATCAGCTACTTTATTTAGGGTAAAAATATCTGATGAAAAAAGATTACAGGCAAAATATATGTCTCAAGTATTTTAAGACCACTTTAAAAATCAATATGGTGTGTACCCATCTTGGGACTAGCAATTATGTAGAAATGATTAGACAAATAATAATTCTAAAGAAAATCTTGGATGATAATATACAATAAGGAATAATTTATAGAAGACTATATACTAGATAATTAAATTACTTGCTCTTCCTATATAATTTTTCAGCTGATTATATATTTCCCTAATGAATTGCAAATTCATGTGTCTTCAATGAGTGTTTTTCTAAAAATTTTGCTTTACATATTGTACATTTCCAAGATGGATTTATTGATTGTGATTTTCCCAGTAAGTCAAAGTACAGTAATTTCACACTCATAAGCCGCACCTGGTTATAAACCACACTTCCGGGTAGCCGGGAGGACCACAGAATTTGTCCATAAATAAGCCGCACTGGGTGATAAGCTGCACTTTTTTTTTTTTTTAAGTGAGGATCCATGTGCAACAAAGTAACGAGTTAGTAACAGAATCACGCAATCATGGGGTTTGATGTCAGGTGCTCAATTTGCAAACATTTTTCACAGACCGGCAAAGCCTTTAAATGCAGCCCCAGGCGCCCTCCCTGTGCCGCATGCCCCAGCAGTTTCGCCTCTGGTGCTGGCTGCCGCAGCTCCCCCGCCTGCTCAGCAGTGATGGCGGCTCCCCATGCCGCTAAAAAGTGGCGGCTCAGCAGGCTGGTCACGCAAAGCGAAGCCACCAAGCGGCTGGGTGCGCGAGGCAAAGCCGGCAAGCAGCTTGGCGCCCACTCACCAGTGGCTCCAGCTCGCCGCCCACCCAGCCGCAGCTCCGTGGCAGCTCCCAGCCCAGCAGCGCCTCCGCGGCAGCTCCCCGGCAGGCCGTGGCTCTGTGGCAGCTCCCTCCCTGGCCAGCTAGCACTTCCAGGTTGGCATTTAGCCAGAATTTGTCCATAAATAAGCCGCACATGGTGATTAGGTGCACTTCCGGGATTGGCTCAATTCTTAAGTGAAACAGGTGCGGCTAATCAGTGTGAAATTACTGTAACTTTTTCCCCCTTACTATCCCCAGAAAACACTCTCTGGGGCAGGAAAATTCTGGGAAAATCTTCATGTATATGTTTCTTCTTAGAGTTGCATTTGAAGGAATAGCACTGAAATGGGGTGCATGTATATACATATATACATATATGTGTATATGTGTACTCATCATCTGACTTTTGACTTTCAAAAGCATGCGTATGCTGTTGGAAAACTTGCTTTCTGATATGTTCCTGCAAGTTAAACACCAGAATAGATATAAGCATAGAATAATCACTTCATTATACTGTTTAATTAGAGTAATGAGAGTTAGAGGTTTTTTTTCTCTGCCTCCTAATGAATATTGCCGAATTTTCTTACTTTTACAATAACACCTTTAAAATTTTATTTTGAACATTAGTAGAAAGAAAATAATAAACTAAAGCCCATCACATTTAGTATTCAAATACCTTTTTATTATGATAATGGAATAGCAAAAACACGAGGAAAAAAGATTGAACAAGGATCTCACCTGTATGCTTTTTATCCAGTCACAATAATAACCTGTAACTTGATAAACAATTCAGTTCTTATTATATATTTTTGCATTACACCACATAGAAATATGTTTTAAAGACAATTATAATCAAAATGTGAATGTTCATTAGTAAATATTCTTTTCTGGAAGAAAAAAATATCCTGAAGGTACATTAATCATTCAACAAAAAACTACATATAAATGGATGAGAAACCCTTACAATTAAAGGCAACCACTATAATTTAAATAAATACATTAAAAATGCATATTTTACTAGAGTCTTCTCATATGCTACTGCATTTATAGTAACTCACTGCTCTTATCTTGATAGAAGCTGTGGCCTGATTTATTTGACTTGTTAGAAACTGACATTAGATGTGCAATTTATTTCTACTGAACATGACTTAAAAGAACAGGCCCATGTCCTGGACAATGTATACAGAAACTATTTTTTACAGCAGAAAAGAGTTTGAGGGACAGATGAAATTACAAGTAAATATTACAAATTTAGCCTATAATAGCTTTTCTTCTTTATACTTTTTTAAATCAAGATCAATGTAGTTATGTAAAAGTATGGAAATGTCCTAGGTTACAATGTAAAGATGTGCCCAAAGGTCTGTATTCAATCACCATCTCCATGAACTGTTAAAAACAGGAGGGGCAGTGTTTTCCTTGCCTCCTCCCCCGGACTATCTTCTGTTAATGGACAATCAATGCCCTGCCCTATGAGTCATAGATAAATCCCTCCGGGAGACATTCCTGTTTAATGGGCCATCAAGGACCCACTGCATGACTGATAAAACAAAATCATCCTATTGTGAGATGCTCTGCCCAGGGGGAGGAGTCAAGCATTCCCACCTGGATATAATGTGGGCCTGGGAGACAGCAAGCTGCTCTCTTACCCACTAGTCTCCAGAGGACAGGAGCTACTGGATCTGTTCTACAGCATTGCCACTTCAGCAAGACCACTTCATCTGGACTGCTGCCACCACGCTAACTAGCAGGGTGTCAGGTTGTATTCTGACTCTGTCAGTGCTTTCTTTTTGGTACTACTGCATGTATTTTCCTTTTTTTTTTTTTTTTTTTTTTTTTTTTTTTTTTTTTTTTTTTTTTTTTTTTTTTTTTTTTTCCATAAAATTGTATTTCTGACTTGGAGTCTCACTGGTTTTGCTTTCAAACTAGTACAGGAAAACCATGCAGAATGACATTCATATCAAACACAAGGTAATGTTCTGTTGTTTTTGGTAAAACTTGAAGGCATATTTTCATCTTATTTATTTTTTTCTACTCTTTCCACCAGAAAAATAATTCAATATTACTTTTCCTCCAGCAATTATTACAAAACAAATTATGCTTTTTCCTGTGAAGAATCCACTCAGTTGTATAACTATGTAATGGCACATCTGACAGACTTTTAGTAGACTCTTCTCACCTTCCCAGGTGCCTTCATACAAAAAGTATGAGGCTTTGGATGTGGAAGGCCCCTCAATGGATGATATGGATAACTCTCCATCTACACCAGAGATGTTGCCAGGATGCTCTCAGTATCACAACCACCTCCATGAAGATGACCCCTTTCAGAAGGGAGCCGAGGGTCCAGTATTCCTGACAGACCATCCTCTTAGGGAAGTCAAGTGAGTTACTTAGGGGCTCAGGTTATGGACATCACTAGAAAACTTCCCAATCTCGGTGATTTGATGTGGGTGGTGGTGAAGATGCCAGCCATAGTCCAAGATGAAATCCCTAGTCCAAGAACAATCAAAAGAGACTTCACAGCATTGGAAGTGTAAGAGAATCTGGAGCATAGTTTATTTTTCCCTCTATCCTTCCAGTTGAAGGGAGATACATTGGAAAAAACAGGCTGTTCAGAAGGCACATGAAAGGAAGGAGATATGAAGGAGTTGCCCTCTACACTAAGAAATGGGCAGTGTGAAGAGCTGCAACAAAGGGAACCTTATGGCTCCTGTCTCCTGCAAGCTGCCTTATCAAGAACCTACTGATGAAGTCTTGCTCCAGCTACAGGAGGCATTGCATTCACTGGCCCTCGTCTGCCAGGGGGACTTCAACCACCCCAAAATCTGCTGGGAAAGCAGCATGGTGAGCTGCAGACAATCCAAGAGATTCCTGAAAAGCCTTGAGGATAAATTATTAAACCGGCTAATAGACAGCCCCACCAGATGGGATACAATACTGGACCTGATTGTCTCCAACTCAAGCAGTCAGTGCTGTTACAACTAGAGGTGGCCTCAGCTGCAGTAACCATACATTGTTGGAATTTTCAGTCCCAAGGCTTATGGATCAGGTGAAGAATAAAGTAAAGATCTTAAATTTTACAAAAGCATAATTCCAGCTACCCAGTCAGTAGGACCCTCCAGGAAACTGTCCTCTGGGACAAGGGAGCAGAGTAGCGTGGACATAACCCTAAGGATGTTTTTAATGGAGTGCAAAAAGTAAAAGTGTAAAAAGTGCATGTAAAAGTGGACCTGATCTGAAAATGTGCTTGCAGCCCAGAAAGCCAGCTGTGTCCTGGGCTGCAACAAGAGTTGCCAAGAGGTTAAGACAGTTGCTTCTTCCCCTCTGCTCCACTCTGGTGAGACCCCACCTAGAAGACTGCATCCAGACTCCATAGGAAGGAAATGAATTTATTGGAGCAGATCCAGAGGACAGAATCAAAAATTATCAGAGGGATGGAAGACTTGTCCTGAGAAGACAGTCTGAGAGAGCTGGAGTTGTTCAGCCTAGAGAAGAGAAGACTTTGGGGAAATACAGTAGTTTAACGATTATAAGCCGCACCTTTTTATTGAAGAAAGCAGGCTATGCCAGCGGTGCGGCTAATCATCAGGTGTGGTTTATTTATGGACAATTTCAGGAGGATTGCGAACCCAGAAGTTACTTGACACTCAGCCGCGTGTGTTGCAATTGCTTTGGCTACGTTGTTTCCAGTATGGGTTTGTGTGGCAGGCGCGATTTCGACAAATCGCGCTTTTCTGACCACTGTAAACCAATCAGAGAAAAGCTTCTTGGCTAGAGGTGCACTGGTGGTGGGGGCGCTGCAGCAGGGACTCTTATTGTTTGGACCCAGCGCCCCAAGATTTCATGCACGGGATGCGAGATTTGAGGCACTCCGAGATTTGAAGCCCGAGACTCCGACATTTGAAGCCCGCCAGACCGACATTTGAAGCCAGGCACTCCAACATTTGAAGCACACCAGTCCGACATTTGAAACCTGGCACTCTGAGAGTTCAGACACACCTCGTCGACATGGCTCTGCTGCAGAGGAGACTAGCCTACGGTGCAGGTTTTAAAGTAAAAGCAATCAACCAAGCAAAAGACCTGCAGCCACTGCACATAAGTATAATCTGTTCATTTAAAGCCAAACTCCCAGCTAGGTGGGAAGCCTGTATGTCTGGAGGAACCCACTCCTTCACAAAGACCGGGAGGATGCGCTGGGTAAGCAATACCGCTATGTGCCAGTGGATACTGTATTCCTGGTGTGAGGTATTCCCCTGAACTGTCATGCAAGGGTTCAGGAAGGCGGACATCATTCCGGCACCGACAAGTGACGGGAATGACAGTAGCGAAAGTAAGGAGTCTGACGAGGAAGATACAGCTGATAAGGGTTCGGGTTTGATGGATGCCAGCCTCGCACAACTGATGATTTCAGATACAGAGGATGAAGATTTTGAAGGTTTCAGAGAGGATGAAGACTCGAATGAAAATGAAGCTGATTAAAAGTTTCATAAAAGTGAATTATTTCTTTCTGGATTTTGTAGTGTTTTCCTTTCTTCACCTGGATTTACAGGTGAGCCAATTCCGCTACGACATTTGCATAAGGCAGCCCAGCTCTGGCTGCAGCTACGGCTGCTCTGCCGGGCTCCTGGTTGTGCTACGGCATTTGCGTAAAGCTCGAGCCAGCTGAAGAGTGCAGGGGCCTGCGGCGTTACTTTGTTGCACGTGTACCCTGCCAAAATAAGGAGTGGCTTATATTCGGGGTGTGGGTTATATATGGACAAACCCCATGGTCTTCTCAGCTACCCGTATGTGCGGCTTATAATCAGGTGCGGGTTATAATCGTGAAATTACTGTATTATTGCAATCCTTCAATATTTACAGGAGGCCTACAAGAAAAATGGCAATGAACTTGTTAGCAGGGCCTGAAAGGGAGTCATTTTATCTAGATGTAAGGAAGACTTTTTTTTAATGTTCAAAATTATTTTCCAGGTTTATACATGAAATTCTACATTCATTAAAACCAATGACAAAAAATTTCCTAAGCTCCTAGCTTTAAAACATTTTGGGAAATTAGACAAATAAAATGAAACAATAGGTGTTTTGCCGTTTGTCATTTATATTTTGAGGATAGCCTGCTTTAATACACTAATGAAGTATAACATTGAGACATTCCACAGAGATACTTTCACAACTACATCTTACAGTATTTATTCAGAATAATTATTTATTTAATTATTTTCACTGGAAAGGCTTTTATGGAAAATAGTTCAAATAAACTTCACTCCACAGTTTATAACTTTCTGATCTTGAAATAAATGTAGCTGTTACAGCATGAGAAGTAGATGGATCTGTTTCAGGGAATTTGAAAACATATCAGTGTGGAAAATGTACAGAGTTGCCTCAGTGAGAGATATGTCTCTATTACCCTATGCATCATATTACCTTACTTCAGTTTCCTGAAAGACAGGAGTAACCATCTCACTTTTGCCACCTTGATGCTACTCAGTAACTTCAACATTTTCATATCAGCAATAATATTTCCAAAACCTTTCCACAATATTTGTCATGTTAGTCAGAGAGACTAGTGAGTTCTGAATATTTTAATTTCTAGGATAAATTTGCAAATTCTACAACCCGGGGTTCATCTAAATCTTTCTTTTTATCATCACCTTTGTATGCTATTAAAACAAATAGATGTGAAATTGTCCTCTAGCATATCTAAGAGCAAATAAAGTCCTAAAACTCTTTTTGTACAGCTGAGATGTACAGCTGTTCCCATTACTTTTGTAGCATGAACTTTCCACATGAGCTTGTAGTTTTTAAACTACTCTCACTGAGCTTTATGCAATTGTTTTTGAGTAAATTTTAAACAGTTGGTATAAAATTATTCCATTTGTTAAATTAAAACACAAAATACTTTTTTTTTTTTTTTTTTTTAATTTTGGTTTGATCTTACTTCTATTTAGTTGATATTCAGTTGCTTGATTTAACCTTCATTGATAAGTCATTTAAAAAGTTATACTACTACTTGAATTCATGAAAATCCCTTGAGATCAGTATTGTTTAGTCATTCTGTTTATAGTATATTAATAAACTTATTGATTTAAGTTTAGCACTTAGTTAAAAGATTTTTATAGTGCTGACAATATTTCAATAGGTCAATAAAATAAGGAAATACAGGGTAAGTCAGTCAATAACTTTAACAATATCAATTTGTTTTCATGACAAAGCTTCAAATCAATCAAATGTGCAGGCAAATAGCTCTATTAAATCTAATCTGGATTGAGGAGATACTTAAGTGTATAATGAAAACGAAAATTGGACTTCTTCTTTAATTATCTGCATAAACCACTTCACCATCAGCATAAAAAATACAGTTAGTGCTTTTTTGGTAAAAACCAACTGCTTAACCAACGGCAATAATACTAAATTTCTTTTAAAATTTAAGGTCCTGATACAGCCAAGCACCTAATTTCTTGTCTAATTTCTAGTAAAAGCACAGTCTGGTTAAGGAAAATGAAGCAAGATATGCAAAGTTTAAAACGATGAATTTTTAAGGAACTCACTGAAATTACTCCATATAATGAAGGAATATATATTCTTCCTTTTTAATTATGTATCTTATCAATAAATGAATTTTAGAAGTCTGAGTAGATAAATAGTTAACTACTACGTAAATAATGACCCCAATCTTTCAGGTGTATCTATTAATTCAGACATGCATCATTTGAAAACTATCACGGAATAATTTTGAGACAAGGATGTAAGTAGGGAGTGGGCAGGAAAAGTGGAAGAGAGGAAAAAAAAAGTAAGATGATCCAAGAAGAATCTAATCTACTATTTAATCTATTGTTTGGTAGTAGCCCGACTAGCTTTTGAGCTTTTGAGTATCATTTTCATTCACATTTGTAAAGTGAAGCTCCTTGCCTACACTGATTGTGTAACTCTGGAGTGGCTACATATTTCATAGCCAGACAACTATAAATTATTTCTTATAGTCAGATGGATTTCATGTTACCTTGCTTTGCAAATACACTGAAATAGCTGCTGGATCAGAAAGAAAAATACTTAGCAAGGAGGTTTGTTAAGCTATAGTTTAATTCAGGATTTCAGTGCCCAGGAAGCGAGGAAACCAGCTCAGATATTTTTTTTTTTTCCTCCTGCATGAATCATCTGAATATCCAATGCATATGTGCTCACCAAAAATATATAAAGTATGTTGAAGATAGGGAACAGGCTTTCTAATTCCAATTTGTTGAAATTTTAAGTATGTATATATAATTAAATATGCATTGGATTGGAAATAGACTAATGTAATGAGAATTACTCTAGCCTTCTGAAAGAAGAAGAGACCTCAGTTACAGTTCCTTTTCCAATGAATGATTATGGGTTTCTTATTAAAGAATTTCATATTAAGGTATTATTGGAGTAAAGGACTAGAGTGCAATTTATATTATTCCTCTCTAACCAGAAATTAATAAAGTAATTCTTATTCTCTTTCTGCTTCAATGAATATTTAATTATTTCATGCAAAGCTGAAAACTTCAACAAGGATATGGCCACCCTTATTGTATTCCCCAGCCATAAGTGTTTGACTACTCGACTCAACAATTAAATAGAAGGAAAAATATCTGTAAGATATGTCCATAAAAGAAGTGGATTGTGCTTCACTCTTTCATGTTTGGAAACTTATTTTAACAATAGAATTTTAGCATTAAAAAATGTGGTGTCACACAGTTTTGTCTCACCTTTTCTATAAAACAAACTCTATATCTCAGCAGATTTTAGCTGGCATAACTCCCACACAGAAATGTGCTTCTTTCCCAAAGGATATGCTATTTTGTCGAAAACATGTAAATACTGAAAAAGAGATTATATTAAAAATATACTCTTATCTTCACCAATTTCCATTAGGAGCTTCTTGCCAATCAAATATTTTTATTCTGTTCAAGTTCTTCTTTGCCTTTTTATTAGTTTCACTGGACAACATAAAAGATATAGTTTCCTTGAAGCACCACAAGATCCAAACTTTTCAGAAAACTGCCGTATAACCTGACTTTAGCTATCATATTCTCTTTCTAAAAGCACAAAAGATATTTCTTCCAATAATAATATTGAACACTTACTGTCATCATAAGGTCCACATTCAACTTCTTGGTCGCTGAGCTTACACAGCAGGTGTAGACTTTTTAATGTACCTCAAGCCTGCGTGCCAGATGCACTAAGAGACCTTATCTTACCTGGATGTGACCCTGCTTGCCTTGATCCTTCTGGAAGCATTTCTAAATTCAGAGGAGAGAGCTGATTCTGATTTGCATCTGCAATAACCTCTATTGACTACTAATAGAGCTATTGGAATAAAAAGAGACCTAGAAATTATGAGAAAGAAAAAAGAGGTAAGTTGAAGAACTGCAAATATTCAGAGTTAAGAGTTGATAAGAATCTTCAGAAGTATAGCAGGTGACTGGAATAGATTCATAACAAAAATTACATCTAGGCATGAGAATTACCATCTCTATTCAGAAAGTCAATGAATAGCAGGGATCTCTTTTACCTTCATATTTCTGGGAATCAGAGTTTGAATTATCATTATAAAACTGAGAAAGGAAAAACAAAAAGTGAGGTTGATGTAAGATTGCAGCAAAAACTGTGCCACACGATGTTATGCTAAAAGTGCTTAAAGCTAATCATATTCATATCACTGTTTCTATGACCTAAAATGGGGGGAAAACCACTACACCTTGGTCTCCATAACAAAAACAAAGCTGAACAAAGATACTGATGCTTCAGAAAATACAAAGCAATGGACTTCAACTACAATGTGACTTATAATTTTGATATAATGTGTAGGACTGTGAATGTATCCAATGGAGAAATGGAGAAAAACAAGAAAGTACTCCATTGGGTAACTGGCCTTTTGGGCATTAGTGCTGAATTATAATACTCCCTATTGAACACTATGAAGCGTTCTAACTATTCTTGGTGCTAAGAGTAGATGGACTATTAAAAGCAAAATTTAATTGTGTGAAGATCACCATTTTATGAGATAAAAAGCTACAATTTTTCTCACAAAAAGTGTGTCTATATTCAAAACACCACAATTGTTTTGTTCTAGAAAAGAAAATATGGGGAAAGGTTGTCCTGGATCAAGTCCAAGTGACATTGTCAACAGCATAACTTTCAAATGGCTTTAATTTAGAAAGAAAGAAAAAAAATAGAGAACCTTGTTTAGCATGTCTGATCTAGCTGAATTTGATTTTTTAAAAATAATATTCTGGATAACTACCAAGGTCCAATACTTCAAATAAACTGCACTACTTCACCTGCAAACAAAAGCAAAAAGAATATAAATACTTGAATTAGACCTTAGCAAACACTAAATAGCTTGTAAATTTGAGAGATAATTACATTTATTACAACCTCATCACATTTTTTATTCAGAGAAATTGGAAAACCTATCACCATTTGGGACAGGTTAGGTTAGTTGCATTCAGTTCACTTGCTGCTAAAAGGATATACTGTGACACAAAATGCCTCCTAAAGCTTTTATTCAGTATAAAGACTAAATGAAGTGTAATTTTCTGATAATTACCTTTAGCAATACAAGCTACATAAATTTTCATTATCAGTACACTTTACTTCAGTATCTGAGACTATGATGACAAATTACATTTGCGTTTAATATGTTTCAGTCTGTCAGATCAGAAGAGAACTTTCTGATAAATCTGAAATTTCAGGTTCCTATGCTTATTTATGTATGAACATCTTCAAGACTGATTGCAGCGGTGGAAAAAAAATCAGATATAATGGCAGTATTACTGTTAACCTAAATTTTATCTTTGCAATGAGATACGCCCTGATTATTCCTGAACTACATCTACTAGCTAATATCTGTCTCCCATTCTGCAATGATGTCAACATTTACCATAGCTTAGATGTTCGAGCTAATTTTATTATTTTCCTCTGCTTTTTTTTTTTTTTTTTTTTCTTTTTTTGGTGTATGTTGCATTTATTGGATTAGAATCTATCTTCTAATAAAAGTCACAGGATTTAGGAATTGTCCACCACAGAAGAGCTTGTGCTTACAAGAGAAGTAATTTTAATGACATGGGGGTAAAAAGTGAAAGATATTGAAAGACTGCAAAACTAGGAGACTTAGCAAATGATACTACCATTAGAGACCTAGATGTCTCAGATGTCAGAAATGGGATGGGCTTGGTCACTGCTCAGCATCTTCCCTTTCTGGGATCAGCCTGCGCTTCCACAGCTATAGAGGCTGCAGACTGGTTTCATCCTTCTCTGTTGCCTACATCAGAAGTCATGCCCATTCACCTTTGCATAAGTAACAATAAGCAATTGACAACACTGGAGCTTTTTAAATATACAGACCATCTAATCATGTCTAACCACAATAACAATGTATATTGACTTTTCTAATGAAATTGCTCAGTGCCATTAACAAAAATCTAAGGACTTGTGCTTTATTCTATGCTCATATATTTACTAGAATACCTGATTTTTAGACATGATCATCTTTCCAGGGACTTTTACAGATTTAATATTTAATATATCAATTGGATTTAAAACACATCACCTCAATTTGATTCAATTCAGTTCAATTCAATTCAATTCAAGATAAGACAATTATCCTAACTCTATTCTAGTGCATTTGAGTGTCAGTAAATGGCAAAAGTATCTGAGATGAAGTTGTAGTTTACCTTAATCTCATTTAAACCTGTTGATGTCTGATTTTCACAAAATATCCTAGTGGTGATAAAAAAGGCCAATTGAATAGTTAGCTGATATTAAGGCAGGTAATTCAAGTGATAATTTATCATATTTGACCTAGAAACCATATAAGCAATAAACTTAGATCCATTAAGGTAATTTGCAACTCATATTAATAAAATGGGAATTTTGACTAATATTTTACACACAAGGGAGTTAGAGACCCAGATCCCAGTGAAATTCTTCATCCTGAATATAATGAGATTAAATCCCTTGGGCTGTTTTGGAGAGCTTAATCTTGATGTTTTAGCTTAAACTACAGTAATTGAATGTATAATACATGTTGCCTGAAGACATGATGGTGTTCACTTCAGTTAATAAAGGTCTCTAGTCTGAAAAGAAATGTACATGGATTATTTAAGAACTAGAGGAATATTATCTGTCCTTATTGTACGTTAGAAATATGCATTAAACCTGAAATTATTTTGTGCTATGAACATAAAATTCTAAGAGGTTTTTCCTGCCATCCCTCCAAATATTGACAAAGAACGTAAAATAGAATTGAAATGATGCAACTTTTTGGGAGGCAAAAAGTGGATTCTGTTTAGAAAATAAAACACCTGTTTGCATTCCACTAACCACATACAGATGGGGATTCATTATTTTCAAACAAAAATGACACATAGCCTGTATCTAGACTGACTGAACTCTCGAGGAATTCTTTTAACTAAAGAACATTAATCCTTTATTAAAAGTACTTCGTTGTCTGAAGTTATATTTTACTTTTATAAAAAAAAAGTAAATTTCAAATTTCTTGTGCAAAACTAAGTACCAAAAGTGAAAAGCAAAGCTTTTAGTGCTTTATTTAACTACTTAGCCCCTAGAATATCAACCCAGCTCTAACCTATGTATCTTAGAGTTCAGTTTCCCGTGTACCACTCATTTTTTGAAAATTAGCATGCAGAAATATGTAATGTGATCTGGGGAAAAATAGATTCAGAGAACACTTAATTCTATCTGTAGTAACTTGGTCTATTAATAAAAGAATTTTTGGTCCTATTAATTCTATACCAGATAGCTTGTCTTTTGTGCTATTTTCTTACCTAGACAACCATGTTAAAAATTATTAATCAGCAATAAGCGTGCTAAGTTGCTTTGCCACTGTTTGTTTCCTCCCAGAGTGGTATGTCATGGTACACACCTTGGGTACTGATTCCATTTTATAGAATCATAGAATCGTAAAATGGTTTGGATTGGAACGGACTTATTGGTCATCTACTTCTAAATCCCCTGCCATGGGCAGGGACACCTTCCACTTGACCAGGTTGCTCAGGGCCCCATCCAATCTAGTCTTGAACACTTCCAGAGATGGGACTGTTGCGATCTAGTTTAAATCCGGAGGAACAAAGAAAGCTAAGTCTCTGTGTATAAAAATATACAGAATTTTCAAGGTTCAAAATACACCCAAAAATGAGATTAAAACCAAATGAGGTTAGATATTGGTGCCAAATGATTGATATGTTTTATTTAATAGTAAACGAGGCAAAGAGAAAGAAAGAGAAAAGAAGGAAAGAAAGAGAAACAAATGTGTGGGAGGGGTAGGGGAACAGGTGGGGAGTGATGGCGTTTGGGTGGGAGCATGTCACCCATCCAAGGGTCCCAATGACATCTCATTGCTCCTGTTCATCTGGACTTCTTGTTGGTGAGGGTCTCTCACCGTGGTTGCACTACGCCATGCCACTGTGTGCTGAAGAGTATGGAATTCTTGGGTTAATATACACTTTGGGCCAGATGGGAATGTCCAAGTGTCTCCCTCGCAGGGCACCAGTTTGACACTGTCCCTGGAAACACTGAGGGTCTGCTGCATCATGCTGCAGTGCTCTGGTGCAGGGTCTGGGCACCCCTTTTGGGGGTCTTTGATGGGCTGTGTCACCCCTTCTGCTGCAGACAAGCCTTCCCCTGGGAGAAGGGCCCCTCAGCTGGGCTCCGATGCACAGACGATGGGCATTCACTGCCTCTCCAACACAACCCAAAGCCTCTCTCCCCCACCCTTTGGTGCGACGTTCTGCGTGAGCCTGGCAGCTGATACCCTGGTATCTGACAGCTGTGGTCTCCTCCCCGAAGGTGTTTGGCTTGTGCTTCGTGAATGTTCCCATCCCTGAGTTGTTACTTTATCTTATCTTCATCAATGAATAGTGTAAGGACTCTCAGAGCCCTATTCAGGGTGTGGTGGTATTCTTTGCAGCTTTTGTAATAGTTTTGGTATAAGTCCTTCATGAAAATGTGTAAGTCATAAACGATAATATTTTAGTTTCTGACAGGAGCATCCACAACTTTTCTGAGCAACCTGTTCCAGCGTCTCACCACCCTTCACAGTAAAGAATTTTTTCATTATATTTAAGCCAATCCCCCTTCCAGTTTAAAGCTGTTTCCCCTTGTCCTGTTACATATTGGTATGGCTTTTGACAAAAACCCACACTGAAAACAGGAGTTTTGAGGGAATAGTGGGGTTTTCTTGATTCATTTTGGGGTTTGTTTGTTTGTTTGTTTATGCTAAGTGGACATACCTGCATTAATATATCACTTAGGATTTGAATTGTGCTTTTGAAATCAACCCATAATAATACATACTGTGTTTTAAGGTATTTTATAGAGAAGTCTCAGTCCACGTAGCCTGTTGAATGCATGACTTTTTCATCTTTCTGGATGCAAATAAACAGCACAACAAAGTTCAGGAGACGCCTTAATGCAAGCCACCTGTGAGTGGGTGTTAATCCCATGGTACCAGAGTAGAGCTAGAAAAAACAAACAAATTTGAAATTTAAACCCTGGAAATTTAAACCTAGAGATAGTAAATTCTCAGAACTATTTTCTCTATAAACATTTTGTGTCACATTTCTTAAATACTGCTTCACTTAGATCTATTAATTCCATAGATGTCTATCACAATGAGTTGCGTTCACATTGCATGCTAAAGAAAGTGAAGGAAAGACTCAAAAATTTTTTTCTAAGAAGACGGACAAGCTCACAATTGCAAAAAAAATCAGAATCATTATTGCAAAATAGAAGCATTAAATATAAAGAAATAATTAAGGCAGATGTAAAAATAATCTGTGATGCACACTTACATAAAAGTTGTGCTATGACAATAGAAGTATTACAGAACAGAAGCAAATCTTCAAGACTTTCTTCATAGCAAAAACTGCTCTTGAATACTGCTTTTACCAATATGAAACCTGGGTGAGGAGAACAGAAGGACATGGTATCAAATCAGTGCATATTAACATGCATATACCATCTGCATGTGCATAGTAGCAGTTCTGTCATATTTATGGAAAAAGATGGGAATATTACTGTCTCTAAGAAGTGAGGCCAGGCCAAAGACAGCCCTAGAATTTTTAAAAACTGTTTTCTCTCTTCAGCTTTGCTGTTGTTATCCTGTTGAAGTCTGTGAGTCTTAAAGAGAATGTGTGAACATTGAAACAGCACAGAAAATTACCCAAAACCCACAAGAAGGCATTTGACAGAATGAAGAGAGCTGGTAGCCAAGACTCTACTATAGAAAAGCTGCATTAATAAGAATGTGAGAATGCTTCAGGAAAGTACTGAAGCACAGCTAGAAGCTTGCACTGCCTCGGCCCTTGACAGCTAAAGAGGAGAAAACACTCGGCTGCTAGAGGAGCTTCTCGATGTGGATGTGGAGTTTTTGGAATGGAATGATTTCACAATTAAAGGAGATAGATAAGCACTTTGATAATGAGCCATTAGAAAACCTTTAATGACACTTTTGAAAAGTGCTGCTGATGACTTCACAGTTCTGCTATGACTCATGTCATTGCAAGGTGAGAGTAAGACAACTGAGCAGTCATAAGGGATGCCATATAGATCAAGCAAGACACAGCTTCTCAAGTAACCCACAGATGCTTACCAACACATATAAAACTCTTCCATCTGTGCCTCGAGACCTGCAGATAATTCAGCTGTATTCAGAAATGCAAAGAGTGGGCTGGGAAAAAGAATTAAAAACTGCATTCCAGAATGTATCAGATCACAAGAAGGAAGTGACACAAAAGATCATTTCCCTATTAAAGTATGATAGGAAGAAATGGGTTTGTGTGAGACTGATTTATGATTAAATAAGTATTGTATAGCTGCCCCAGAAGATTTTAAAGCTAGTTTCACAATCTGGATAAAAATTTTGATAAAGTCTCTCTATCTGGGTACGGTTTGACTGAAACCTAAGCACACAGTGTGCACCTAATGGTGATGTTTGATAGCCCAGTTGCCATATATAGAGATTATAATTAGTGTAGAAAATGGAAAGTGAATGATTAAAGAACAAGGTTCTACAACCCACTGAAATTCCAGATCAGATAATGAGAAAAGGCAACATCATATTGAGTGACAAGTATTGCATAGCTGGTGTAGATAAATGCCTCATTTATTGAGATGGTGAACATTTTGAAAATACTGAGGAAATGAAAAATTATTTTTCAAGTATCTAATGTGAGAGGAAAGAGGCATGTAGTAAATGACAGTGTAAGATGAGAATCTGAGTACCAGATGTTTTCTACTGGTGGCTCAGAGAACAACAGGAAGGGCAGTCAGCAGAAAAGCCTCCTTAAACTGATATCATAAGCAAAATAAAAGAAAGGCAGCAACAAGTTGGTGACACCTAATAACTAGATATCATTCCAGACTCCAGAGAGTAAAGAAGGCAAAGATGTAGGTAAAGAAATAGGTATAGAAATAAGGAAGAAAACATGGTTTCCTGATTGGAGAAAATGTTGTCAGGCTAAACTAACTTCATAAGTTTCTGATTTTAAAGCTCTTGTACTATATCGACCATTTTTGAGGCTCTTTAAAGGGTGAAGTTTACACTGTCTGGCTGTTGATGTCACGTGCAGGCCTATCTGCCAGAACTTTTTTTTTTCCATGTTCCATTCTTTGCATTTTTATCCTGCTCAGTAGAATTCTGTCAGTCAGCAAATGTACTGGGGCTGAAACTGCCTCTTGTTCTACACAGTCACTCTATCATTGAAGCACCTGGCAAAGTGCTGGCTTGTACTTAATTTTACTTATATTAGTTTGAGTAATAAATCATAGTTCCTTTACTGAGACAGAACTCAAGACCATTTTCTCGTTTAATAGCTTTCATCTGTATGATGTTCCCTATAATGGATATCACAGTACACTAATGAGTTTGCCACTGTTATCAGAAGATGTATCACCATTTACATAGTTCCTTTGTATTACTAGAATGACGGTATGAATTTAAGATTTTTATAATTTTTCTTCACATATATATGTAAAAAAACATGGTCCATTAAAAATACTTTAAAACATTCATCTTCTTAGTGTACATTCGTACACAACATTCTTAGTATTATGTTTTCTCATTAATAGTGATATGATCTGTCTCACAGAATAGTCAGTATTTGTTTAAGGTGAATGTGAACACACAACATTATTTGATTTTAAAAATATAATTCAGAGCTGGTCTACAGAATACAGGACTTCTTTTATTTTATTCATAGATAATAATATCCATGTCTGGAATGCATTATTAAAAATTATAGAATGAATTCTACTATTTCTATTTGAGAATTATTTGATGCCTCTGCAATAGTACAGAACAAGTTTTTGTTGTTTTTTTAATGAAATTGTGAGAAACCCATTAGCACATTTGAAATGCAGAGGAATAAAGATGGAAGACAGATCTTCAGCAGAACTTTAAACTAGGTAGTTTTGTTTTTGAAATGAAAAATGAACCCTGGAAAATTCTGTGAATTTGAAACTTATTTTTGTTATTGTAAATCTTATGCTTAAATTTACTATCAAAACTAAAACGAATGATTCTATAGTCTCAGTTGTATAATCTGAGTGAAGACTAGAACTGACTGGGCCAAAAATTGTTTGATATTAGCTGACAACATCTTGCAACACCTACAAGGCAAATTTTTCTAACACTGGTGCTTTTGGGACCTACCTTGATAATGTTTTGAGTTTTTATATAACATTTTGATTTCCACATTAGACAGGACAAGGAAAAAAAAGGAAAAAACAATCAAATAAGCAAAAAATTAATGCTTTGAAAATTATGGTCAAGTGTTTTTTTTGTTTTTTGTTGAGTTTTTTTGTTTGTTTTTGGTTTGATTTGATTTTGGGGTTTTTTTGGTTTTTTGTTTGTTTTTTGTTTGGTTTTTTTGTTTTGGTTTGGTTTGGTTTGGTTTGGTTTGATTTTTTTTGTTTGGTTTTGGTTTTGGTTTTGGTTTTGGTTTTGGTTTGTTTTTTTGTTTTTGTTTTTGGTTTTTTTTTTTTTGGTTACCAGCCACACAGCCACAGAGACTAATGTACCTTCAGCATAGCAACTTACTCCGGTCTCCAATCTCCATAGACTTCATCATGATCAACTGATCAACTTTATGTACTGTGAATGACATCATCATTTTTTCCCTTTGTGTCATGTTGTGCATAAACATGATCGAGAAATTGTGGCTTTAGGACATGCTGTTGCATAAGGGGGAAGCTATGAGGATTCATACTATCTTTTCTTACTTTCTACTGCTATCAGCTATGAAGTTCCTATTTGAGCAAGTAGATTCAATAAGCTTTTTCTTGAGTGAAGACTGTGAGACAGGAGACTTAGTCCCTTCATTCCATGTGCCTCTGATTCAAAGATGTGCCTACGAGCAGGAATTTCAGTGATGACTTCTAGAAGAACATTTTCCCTCATTTACCTACAAGATTCTCAGTTTTCCCCACATAATGTACTCCAAAAACCTGGACTTGATATATCCATAGTGCACAGGCCATTGTGTAAAAAATAATTCATGAGGTAAGAGCAAGCAACAGAGGGAGTCAGAATCTCCTATATACTTAGGGTATCCCAACACCTTTGCCTGTTCAAAAGGAGATTTCTCTGAGCTACAAATTGCTTTCCCTGCCACGTTCACTTGAATCTGAGATACTCCCTCTCAGCAATTCCTGTTTACTGCCTTAAGCAATGAAGTTTGACATGTATCTCAGGTTTGATGCATTGATTTTTTTGAGTTAATTATCTACTTCCCAGCAGTGGCATGGCTAAACTCCCATGTTTCCAATGGAGAATTGAATTGTTCTAAGGACTTTTATAATACAAGCAGCAAAAAGAAGAGATTTGAAAAGCTTCTCCTTTGCAATGAGCTTTACAAAAAACACTAAAGGACTGGGCAATCCAATTTGGGAAAAGAAGACACAGATAAAAAGCACCTTACCTTACCATGTCACGGTTTTCCTAAGAGATGTCAAATTAAGCAGCAGTTCCCTTCTGGCTTTTCCAAAGGCAAGGGAAGGATGTAATGCCTTCATGGCTCAAAGATAGCCTTTAAACAGTAGTATTCAACACAGATTTAGGATGATATATTTCAAATGCCACAAAGATAGTTGTTGCTTATTTTTAAGGTAAAAAATATGTGGAAAATAGCCTTCACACTTGGATTTCCAGCTGTTCCACTATAAGGATACCATCATATTGAGACAGAAATTTATTCTACCCATTAAACACTGCAGTTGATTATTCACCAAGAAAATATCTAGACAACAAAATTCTAAGAAAAAAACTGGCACCAGTCATAGTCAAATACTATATTTGTGTTTGTACCTGTAAGACTAAATGAAGGCTCACATGTCTATCTTAGTGATGGGTGCTCCTTATTGAGCAAAAGTATACAGGAAGGTTCAATTAGAAAATGCAATGACATTTACCTCCCCTCCAAAAAAGCTAATTATTCTGTCATTATTCAGATAAGAACACACGAAAGATATAGTTATCCATTTCTGACACATAAAAAATTGGCCATTCCTCTTCTGATTTTCCTCCCTATCTTTTGGAAGTAAAAATCTCTATTTTCTTTGCAATTTTGGGGATAAAACAAAGATTGTCAGTATCATAAATCTATGTTTTAGATATCTGTTTGTTTGGTTGTTTTTTTTTGTTTCATTTCATGTTAAAAGATGTCTAATAACATTCAGATAAATGTAATACAAATCTTAAAACATTGCACCATTTCCTCCAGGTTTGTTTTTTGCTATCCTGATAATGTGACTCCTGACATTTTTTACAGCATAGTGAGTATAACTTGGGATTCTTAAAGAAAAAGGAAGCCTGTAGATGACTGTGCATATTAACAGTACATGTTGAAGGATTAGAATGATAGTGTCTAGAATCAGATATCTACCTTCTCATATAATTGCCAACACTCTTCTTGCAACTGGATGCCTCTCAGGCTAACTTCATCCTTGTTCTTCCTTTCTAGTCTCTCCATTTGCATCTTTTTCAAGCCTGGACCAGCATATGAAGTTGTGCCTGTTGACCAGGTACTGATTATTTCTTTTTACATTACAATTTCATCTTCCTTCAGGGACACTAAACATATAAATCTGTTTCAGTTTCTCTGTTTTGAGGAAAACAAGACCACAGTTTTTCTTTAAAAATCACTGAGTTTCTTCGGTCCCCTATTCTGGTGTCAGGCAAGAAAATACTTTGAGAAAAGTCGTTTTTATTTCACCAAGCAGTTATGAACTTGGTGAAATACAATTGCTTGTGGTCAGGATCTTAATTTTCCTTTCCTTTTTATGCTCAAAGACCTGATCTGAGGGCTAAGTGCTTATTGCAGACACTTCAGGTGTCACTGGTATTCAGAAGCTGGCATGTAAGACAGTAAATATTACTATCTTCTTTCAGGCTCCTCTCACAAATATCGTAGAACAAGTTCGCTCAGAGCAATTTTAGATATGGAGAACAACACCATGATAAACTTTGTTACCTCTGGAAAAGTTAACAATTCCCTCACTATCACTAAAGATCTATTCACAAAAGACCACAGTTGAAATTCAATTCTTTGCTGTCACTTGCATTACACTTACCCAGCTATTTATGTCCTGTGTGAGTTTTCCCTTACCAAGAGCAGACAGCTTGTAAGAAAGTATTTTAAATGAAAGCGATATACATTTAAATATAATACTTATCTGAGAAGTAATTTACCCTTCCTTCTTTACTAGCCATAGAATTCAATAGTTCTGAAATGCTGTACATAATGAATGCTAACCCCATGGGGCTAAGCAATAATTGCCATTTTTCTGTCTTAAAGATCACAGCTATTATTTATTTATAGTATAATAAGCTCAAGTTCTCATTCACTCCATGACCATGCCACAAGCCACCTTTATTTATCCACAGAATAAAAGAAAACTGCTCAAGGGATAGATTTCTATAAGTTAATTGCATGAAAGCTGTTAGAGGAACCATTTCTCATAGTGCCAAAATATCGAGGATGGTGAGGCAAATGCCATGGAGGACAACAGAAGAAACTCAACTCACTGCAGTGGGCTCTGTCTCAGATTTTACTGTGATCAAATCCACACTGAAAAATAAATGCTACTTTTCTTTTATCTTTCTCGGTCAACTTTCAGCATCTTTCAGCTTCTTTTCAGCAGCTTAATTCCTGGCTCTATCTTACTTGGAGAACTGGAAAAATAGCACTGATCCATCCCTGCAGGAGGTGATAACTCCTGGTGCTGTAGCACACTTCTAGGATACACAGCAGTGGAGAAAGGGCTCTTGTTCTTTTGGGAAACAGTAAAACTAAACCACTTAAAACACGTTGTTCAAAGCCATCCCCTTGCCAGTGCTGAAAAACAAACATGAACATGCACTGCAAAGGGTAACTGAGTTTTGTCATGTATTATCAGAGGTCTCACTTTGGGAACATTGAGATGATTGCTTTCTTTAAGTGTGTGTGTGTGTGTGTATCCATGTGTACATCTATGCACAATACAAGTAATGAGTTGCTTTCTCAAGGAGAAGCTAGCAGTGGAAGTCATGTATCACTGTAGTCATTTTGATGGAGAACTCTTGAAAAAAACTCAAAAAACAATGCAACAGCAATTCTGTACAGAGAGTGCACAGTCAATTCAAAATCATTCTGAGGGGTTTTAGTACATTTTCTGAACTTCAGTGGTGTATATATTATGACAATTTCATTGTTCCAATAAAGATAATTGAAAGAAACAGGCTGAAAGTAAATTTTTAATGCTAATAGACCTTTGATTTATATCCAAAAAAATTTTTACATTTTGATATGAATATATGTATTTTACATCTATTATTGCTTAGAATATAAGAATTTAATGTTAAATATATTAGCTTTGGATGTTAAAATTTAACTATACTTATCCTAATGCTGAAAGCTATCGAAACACTGAACTCATAATTAAGTAATGAAATACCTAAATAATCTTTAAGACTTAAAACTTCTAGCTTGATTTTCCTCAGCACTGAGCTGAATTTCCAACTGGATCCAAAAATATCCAGTATATTATGAGACTACTCTATATCTGAGGTTTAGGCACTTGGGTAAATTTTCTTAAGTAAGATTAATATTAATTTACATTGATGAAATAATCTTGCTTAGGAAAACATTAATTCATCACACAGAGCATAAGACCTTTACTTAGTATTTACTTAGACACTTGTCAGGAAACTCACGCATCTCCTGAAGTAAGCAAGTGATTTATGTAGGCTAATTAACTTCCAAACTGAAGGACAAGAAGTCCCTTTCTCCTTTAGGAAATTTTGATGAAAGAAAGCTTCTCAATGGAAAATATCTGTCTGGAAAATATTTGGCTTAATCTCCTGGAGCAAACACAAGAAGCAGTGAAATCCATTGCTGAACAAGTGGTAGGTTTCTCTAAATTTGTTCTTCCAAGCTGAACTGAAATCCGCACATCAGTGCATGGAACATTCAGAACTCCCAATTTCATCATCCACCCACTGATGTTGTAGCTTCTGACTGGCTTCAGATCCCCTGTCTTTGCACATTCACTGAAGACCAACTCCCCAGAAGGTTAATTCTCCTTGTAGCCATTTATGTCAAGAGCTTTGAGGAGATCCAAGAAAATTCATTAATCTTCAATGCCCTTAATACTCTAAACTGTTCAAGGTAGGATAATGGCAATCAATGAGTGTTCTTTGGCTTCCTCCTTACCATTTCTGCTCTGAAGATGTCAGACCCCATAATGGGGCAGCAAAAAATATCACTGTACTTTTCAGATAGTTTTTTTAAGACTTATAGATTATTCTGATTTATTTGCATTTTAACTGTAGATGTATTTTCTTTAAAATGCATACAGGTAATTTGCAACACTAAGGTCACAGACCAAATTTTATTATTAAACTACAAATTCAAGGCATTTTATCTTTCTATAGCCTACAGGACAATATGACCTTCAAGAATATGAGAATAGAAGAAAAGTTTTCTCCTTAGAATATGCACTTTCAATCACAATAAGCAGCCTACACATGATAATACTCCAAGTTCTGACAAATGATAAAAGGACTGATTATTCCTCTTCCTCTTTCTTCTTTTCTTACTGATTCGGTAATGGTAACTATTCAAATGTCTTTGCATGCTTCATTGTCACAATTTTTAGCTTTTCCCTGTCCTCTTCTTCTGGATAAGACTGTCCTAATTATCTAGTGATGATGATACATGCTCTGAGTATGAAAAGAGAGATCTGAGAGCTAAATAAATCAAGCTTCCTCTAAGTGTGACTACTTATTGACATGGTTTGTGAATCACATATTTTGCTTCAGCAAACTGCACTGGGTTTCACCTCAGGCTTTCTGTAAGGTGATCCTCTCACAGTTTGAGGCAACCATACAGTGGCCAGCAGTACACACAGTTATTTCACTATCACAATATGGTTTAAAATTATCTTCCTCAGACTGTTTCTTTAGTATTAAAAAACTCTAAAAGTATTTTATTCCTTCATTTCTTGGCAAATCTATATTATTTTATTTGATTCTGCCTAGTAGTTGAGCACAAGAAAGTTATTAGAAATATTGTAGCTGGATATTTAGGACAGATGCTTTGATTTACATCACTTCAGGCAGGGCGTGACGGGGGAAGAAAATCAAAATTAAAAAAATTTTAATTGTACAAATCTGTTAGATAAGCCTTAGTTCATTGATGTGTATTTGCTGACCAATAGGTCTGAAATTCAAAAACACATGTGGGAGTACTCACTTCATTCACCCTTGGCAAATGTCCTGAATAACAGCATTTGTTAAAATAGAAATATGAGTGTAAGTGCCGCCGGGTGAGTTGAACACAAGAACATCTGAGCAGGCATTTACCTTTACCTGGCAGACCAAAAAGTAACCTCTGAATTGCAAAGAGAGTTCTGAAACAAAGATGAAATCATGGTAGAAAGAGATAGATAGATAGATAGATAGATAGATAAATAAATAGATAGATAATGTGTGTGTGTGTGCGCTCATGTGTGTAAAGAGAATGGAAATTGTTGTCGAATGGAAGAGACTCTGGACTGAAAAAAGGCAGCAGTCAGCCTCTGGTTTGACACTGGTGGCAGTCATCCCAGCACAGTCTCTGCGTAGGACTGATGGTGCAGCCTCCTCATGGTCTCCAGGAGCAGCCTGAACTACCCAGGACAGAAGGGAATGTGAGGGGAGACCTCGTCCCTTTCTACACAGCTTCCACAAGGGGAAGAGGAGGGCCCTCTCTTGTGATCAGTGACAAGACCCAAGGCAATGGCTTAAAGTTGTTTTAGGGGAGGTTTAGGTTGGATATTAGTAAAAGGTTCTTCACCCAGAGAGTGTTTGGGCACTGGAACAGGGTCCCCAGGAAAGTGGCCACAGCACCAACCCTGACAGAGTTCAAGAAGAGTTTGGGCAATGCTCTCAGGCACAGGTTGTTACTCTTGGGGTATCCTGTGCAGGGCCAGGAGTGATGAACCCTTGTGAGTCCTTTCCAACTCAGTATTTTTTATACATATATAAGTATGTAGAGAGTGTAGGGTGCAGCAAACAGGGAGCCAACATGTGGGGCATGTGTGCTGGCAGATGATCCCTTGTCAGCATGTGCATCCCCAGAAAATAGGAAGCAGCAGAAGCACACACAGAGCTGGGATATCCAAATGTCTCAGGAGAACTGTACAGCTGGGGAATCTTCTCTCTTCTTGCAAAAAGAGAGTGTGCTGGTGACACACAGGGCCTGGAGTCAGAGAACATGACTTAAATTGTGTGCATGGGCATGCAGAGTAATTTGAGATTAGTTATAATTAATCTTAATGTTCAGAAATATGCTCATAAGTCTTTAAATCTGTATTAGCATTTAGTTATTATCTAGTATCATGGGTTAACTGATGTGGTACTGATATCGGTCCTGCATGTAGTTCACTTATTGCCAGTTAATTACATTTTGTTAATAAATGAGTAAATTACTTCAGTCCTAATTTGCTTTTCATTACATGAGCAGAGCTTCTTCCCCACGAAACACACATGAACTACCTTATTTTTCAGATTATTGATAACTAGCGAAATCCTTCACTATGGTTGTGAAGGCAAGAATTTCAATTCGGCATAGTTCAAATGTAACTGCCTTGCATAATTTCTCCCCTTTCACCAAGTGAAGAAAGGTCAAAACAGAAAACAAAACTGATGACAGACCTACAGAATACAGGCCTCTAAGGAAGGATTGAAAAAAAAACAGGCTATGTAAATGAAGGAGAAGAACAATGGAGAAGATGATGTATTTTTAAATATATAAAAGCGGCTATAAAGAAGCAGACCACATTGAATTGCTGATGTTGTGGGCAAACAAGAGTTTAAGTAGATTACAGGAAGTACCAGATCGGACATTAGAGAAAAAGCTCTTCGTGTTTTTTCTTCCCTTCTAAAAAATAAAGCACTGGAATGGATTCCTGCAGAGCTTATATTTTCTCTGTCTTCGAATACCTGGAAGAGCAGGCCTCAGAACAGAAGGATGATTAGGTCACCTTCTAATATCCCATCATTCTCCATGATTTTATGCTACTATGTAAAAACAGGTTGCATCATAAAACAAAGAATCTAAATTTAGACCCCCAATCAGGTAGAATGAGCTTATGTTCTAAACTCAAGCTATGATGTATGCAGAGGGGAAGGCAGAAGACTGCAGGTGGGGTCACATCAGGGATGACCTGAAAAGCTGTCAGTTTTCTCCTCCTGTGGCACAGAGATCATCTCTAACGACAGACAAAATTCAAGGCTTCCTGAATTGTCATCACTGACTAAAGCATTACAGTTTCTGCCTTCCTACCTTACTAATCTTCTTGTTTTCTTTTTCTGTAGGTTCCCATCCCTAAACATAAGCAGACTCAGCAGAGCTGTCTGCTTTATATCTCAGTAGCCCAGGTGCTTTGGCTGACATTGCTAACATAAGCCCACCTTTGTAAGCAATTTAATCAAAATAACTGCACTGTGATTGGCAATGGTTTAAGCAGTAGCAAATATTTTATTTTGCTGACTCTTCTCTGAGGCAGGGACATTTTGAGTGGACAACTTGGTGCACTAAAATTTTACTGCTCATCTCCTGAAGTGAGCAAAGAAATTCAGCCCAGATTATTTATCAATAATCCTGACACTAGACTTATCACAGCTGTGAGCAACTGCATAGTCTTTATCTTCCGTTTACTCAATCCAAGGCTAAGTTTTGAGACCAGTGGGCACTTTATATAAACCAGTTGGTGACTTATGTCCTGTGAAGTAGGGCTAATACCACTTTCTCTTCTGTGATCAGACTGCATACCATGCCCTAAATGATGCAGACATTATAATGATGCCATGCTTTCAAATGGAAATAGAAGCAGATAATAGGAAACTGTGCTTAATATGGTATTTTAAAGATCGAGTGGAAGACATCCCCTCTGAGCATAGGAGGGAATAAGTAATTTATCTATTTCTTTGCCACAGGGTTTTGCAATTTATGCTAGTTTCCTGAGAGCCAAGAAAGTTGTGGGATTCATAGCTTTTCTATTCTCACTCTAAAAATGTGGTGTTCATCTGTTGAGAAAATAAAAAAATCTTTTTTCCTCCTTCTTGTCTCACCTTTTTCTCCCCTCCACCTTGGAATTTCTTTGTCCTCCCTACCAGCCTCAAATTATTATTTCAGCATTAGCATCTGGCTTTCATCTCTGTCTGTTCCGGAGCCCAAATTTTCTCCCTCTACGTATGTTTACTACTGTGTTTTTCTCTTTCCCTCAACAGGTTTTTGACCACCACTTGTATTTTCCTGCAGCTTTGTATTTTCAATCTACTTTGTCCTTCTGTCCAGCAGAAAGTTCCTCTGAGACTGAAAGTGATGGAGATTCATTGATTTCAACGTAGATGTTCAAAACTAGAATGGATGGACAAGGCACAGATCTGTTTCAATTGAGATCTTTTTGAGTACAAGGTGATAGCATATGCAGGGTAGGCACAAACTTAGAGATAATTTTTAGCACAAAGTTAAACCTCTAATCATACCTAAACTATATTTTTTTTCCTTTTTTTTTTTTTTTTTTTTGAGTCAGAGTAGATTTTCTCAGGGTAACAACATGGTCATGCTAATTTAACAATACATCTCTAGCTCAGAACATTCGATCCTTAAAACATTTCAAATAAAAGGAGAGGATTTGCTCTTTAAATGAACAGTACAAAAAATATGAGAGATGATTTCCTGTAATGCTACTGCTTTTTCATGCCTCTTTTCGATAGCATTGAAACATTGCAATGGATATACACCCAAATTCACTCAAATATCTGTCTAAGTAGGAAAATTGCATGTAAATGCTTACAAGTTGTTCAACTGAAAGTTTTAAAGATAATTGTCTAATAACTATAATAATACTTCTTCAGCCTACATGAAACACTGTTTGTGTCCCTGATATGGGATTATTTATCTTATCAGAGATATCAAGACCAGGTAATAGCAGGGCATGACTCTTATACTCCAAAGAGGTGGGTAAAGGCAACTTCAGATTTCCATGACATTATAAAGAACCTGGCTAGTTTCAACAGGCTCATGCAAGGTGCACTCATCCACTTATGCTATGTGTGTCGGTGGCATTATCTTTCTGAGGGTAGTAGTACTGGTGGCCATCAGTCACTAGTGATTAATTTTTCCTGTCTCACTAGATGTAGTTTATATTTTATAGCTGTTCTCTGTCACCTACAATATATTCTTTTCTTATTCTACTACTGACTTGAGATTGCTGGATGTGTTCAAGTCTAATTTCATTATTGCATATCTTGTGCTGGTGTGTAGAGGAAAGAGGTCTAATAATATTAGCTAAAAAACTAACATTGGGTTTTCTTTGCTAATGTTGTCTGGCATCTGTGAAGGCAAATCCAGACATCTACAATGTTAATCTTATTAAATTTTTTCAAAATATATCTGAGAAGGAAATGTACATTGCAGAGTTCTTGCCTTCTTTCTGTATACAAAAGCAACAATCATTTTGATTCCTGTCTGATTAGATTAAAAAATCTAATTTTCAACTCTGCTTTTTATTGCACAGCAAATTTTTAACATTTACACTCACATACTGAGAAATAATTTATTGATAAGAGTACAAATAGTAAGTAAGGTCCACAAGCTTTGATTCACAAAGGATTTTTTTGATGGGAGCAAGACGGAAAGAGAAGGTGAAAAACTGACACGCTTATCACCACCATGCAAACTGAAGATCCCAAGAGCCTCCCGTGAAATGTTGACTTAATGACCAAATCAACTACACACCACAAACAACCCCATTTACAGCATTGTCAGGTCTCTAAATAAAGATTCCTTTTACTTCTGCTACCTATGCTTGAAGATAGCCTTGAACGATCTGTAAAATGGAAGGAATTCTATTTTCTGGGTCTCTTAGTGAGATAGATATACCCTTTGGCTTTAAAATATGTATCTCACAAATATGTGACAGATATGGCTCTCAACACCTCCCTATGTATTTCAATCATGGACAAGAAATGTCTAAAGCAGGGTCAGCAGATGGGACGTGCTGGCTTTCATCTGGTATTCGCCCTTTTGCACTTACAAAAGTTATTTCTTTCTGTAAAAGATTGCAGAAAGAAAAGTGGAAAGGTATCTAATTATATTTTAAACAGCCGATGATGTATATTTCTGTACTCTACCTTAATTGTGTGCACTTCCATTCTTCAAATATGAAAAAAAAATCACCTTGAATGTGTACAGCTATTCAGGTACATTCTATAATGGATTTTCAGTTTTATTATTATTGAAGGTCATACAAGAGTTTTGCTTTACCCAGTTGCCTTCTCAAATATTGAAGGTTAGAATTTTCCCATCTAAGATGTTCAAGAACAGCACACCAGGACCAAAGAATACTCTAGTCTCATTAATTAATCAAGTCGTGTCACAGCAAATCTTGTTAATCCATCCTCAGAGGAAACTCAAGTGATGTTTCAATTCTCTATACAAGAATAGACAGAATAGTGAATAGTGATAGTGTTATACAATTACAGAAAGATGGGCAGCATTTGAAGATACCAGAAGTTAAACTATTTTCTTCCTCTAACACCAACTAAGATGCTTTTTAGATGTGATTTTTTTCAAATTAACCTATTTAATAGACACAGCAGGATTATATTTTCATGCTAAATATTTTAAGGTACTAATAAATTTTGAAAATCACATTACTGTGTAAAACCAGCTTATTTTGACATCTTTTATCTATTTGAAGTCACAACAGAAAAATGTAGGTGTTGACAGTGTTCCAGGAGAGTAACAGTGACAAGGTATGCAATAATAGCTGTTATATTGCTTTTTCTTGGCTAGTACCAGCATTTACTCTCTACTCCTAAAAAGAATCAAATTGCTTACTCCAATTATCAGGCTTATAGAGAAATAGTTAATTTTTTATAGGGTAAGCAAACATGTAAAGACTGAGATTTACAAACAATACTCTTCATTTAGCCTGATTGAGTGTCTGGCCTTTGTCTAGAGAGTTAAAGAACACTCTTGCCATGATACTACTCCAAGTCTGATCTGTACATAACTGTTCACAGATGAAAAGCCTCTCAAAAGTCAGGGGATCATTCTGATACTTTATGTTCAACATGTTTGAATAAAGAGCTGAGCCTAGATCAGTGACTACAAAAATTATGCTTGCATGAATATGCTTCCTGTATGAAAGGAAAGTAGGCATACTCAACATTTAACCTAATAGAACTTAGGTAGGGTACAGCTGAGGCAACAGATCTCCAGCTGGTCAATTCATAGGAAAAAGTTTTACTTTTTCTAGCAAAGTTGGCTGTTAACAGTTAAAGAAATAGGAATAATTTTATTTTGATTTTTAAACCAAATAAAAATCATTTTAGTGTTCTAAAGTTGTTGCCCTGCTTACATCTCAAAGTCTCTGTCCAGATGTAGATGTTCTTTCCCAGCTTTGCCTGAGGCTTCTGATAGCTCTGACAATTACATGTGAAATTGCACTTCAGATGGAAGAACGATGCATCTGCAGTATGGGTCTGATGCAAAGATCTGTGAAAGCAATGGAAAAACTCCAACTGGTGCAATCACTCGTGGATCAGATCCCTGAATTGTTAGTGATGAAGCACTGTATAAAATGTCGGCCCCAATTAATCTATGGCAAAATTCCCACTCAGTAGGATCAGGACGCAACTGTAAAATTTTTTTCAGGTGTCTAAACTCCGTTGATTCCAGTTACTTTCCAGCTTTAACTCATCTAAATAAAGTGAAGCTTATTTTCAAAATTAATCATCCTTTTTCCATTAATCCAAATGTTTCTGCAACTGCTGTTGTATAAAATTACTTCCCTTTTTCTTTAATTTTAGTTACTTTTGCCTCTTCCTAAGGAACAACAGTCAATATAAATGTATATTCATACTTGCAATTATGCACTATTTTCTTAAGTTTGCATCCTTTTTTGATTTAAGTTGCACTACTATTCATGCAACTAAATTATGTATTCATAATTTGAGCTCCAGAATTTCCAACCACAGATTTTTTATATATTGTGAATATTTATATCACAAGCATGTGCAGACTGCCTTACTCAGAGATCAGGAAAATACACTTTGGGATTTATAGCTAGGGTCTTATACCATTTCAGATGAAGGATCCTGTGCACCAGGTCTTCAGATGGTGTCTGGACATATGGCTTCAGTGATTTCATTCAGCCCATGAAATAAGGTTCTCTTTCTACCTGTCCTTATACAATTCTTTATGAGCTCTGTATGGAATTAAAACATGGAGAAAAAAAATCAATAACTCAAAGTGAATACATATGAAAAGATTTTGATGCTTTGTGTTTAGTGAAGTAAGATAAATATACTGCAGATATTCCCACTTATATTCTGATCTATTGTTAGCCCATTATTTACACTTAAGTGTCCTACCTGCTCCCATTTAGAATAAAATCTCTGTCATGACTAGTTAACTAGCTTACCCAGGCACTCCATTTTGTAATTGTTATTTTTTTTTTCATCCAGTTACCCTATTACTAAGTATCCATTAATGGGTTCAGAACTTAAATGTAGAGTTGCTTCTCAGGTTGACTGACTGCCTAATCTTCTTCTGCCAGGTTATCACACTTGCAGTCCCCATCAAAGCCTCACTGGAAATTTCACACAGAAACCTTGAGGGCTGGAGACTGCAAAGATCTGTGCTGTAGCTGTGGTGGAACACTTCCCACGTGATTAAAAATAAGCAAACCAGGATGAGCTGATGCCAGAGTGAAGAATGTTCTCCCTGTGACCATCCTTCTGACTACATTTTAATATGATGCACATATTTTATTTTAATAGATATCCATGCCACCACTCTTCAGCATCTTCTCTGTTAATTGCAGTTAGTAAACAAGCCTGAAATTACTACTAATCTTTTCATCAACAACTTTTCTGCATCAGTACATTGACAATAATCATTTTGTACTGCACTTGCATACCAGCTGCCAAAGACTTCCTATAAATCTGCCCTCAGACTCAGATAGATTTCTTCCTGCCAGAGGCTGGAAGAAAGCTGGGAGAGATCTAGACCATTCCACCTGAATTTGCAGTTGAGGAGGCTGTATGATGGATTTGTTTTTCATCCAATCTCCAGTGCCTTCAACCAAACTCTTTCCTATCTCTTATTTCTCAAAACTCAGTGCACACATAAAATATACAGTCTCTTTGTTTAGAGATTAAACTAAAAAAAAATAAAAAATAAAAAATCTATGGGTGATAGAAGACCTTTATAGCCTGCACCACGTTATATACACTCATCTTGCTCTCAAATTTCCCAGCTGCTGTTTTCTATTCAAAAATTTTGAGAAAAGGTCCAATCTTAGAAACCATAACACTGGTTTACACAGTCATTTATCAACAGTGACATGTACTGGAATAGGCTTTGAAATTTTCTTAAGTGCCACTTGTCCATGGCATTTAGTTGTACAGACACCCAGCAAAGGTTTGTATAGTTAATGAAATCATGACTAAAAGTGCATCCCTTATCAGTTAATGATTTTACAATAGACCAAATTTTCCCTACTATACATCAATATTATGAAGATTGCAGAATGACCATTTAAGCTATGTTATAGAATATTAAACACTGAGGGATCATAAAGTCCATGGAAAAAACACAAATAATATGACATAATTTAATGATTTTTAAGTACTTATTCTAAAAATATCTCTCATCTCTACAAGCAGCAATATTGGATGGAAATTCAGGAAGATCGGTGAACTCTATTATTGGAAAATTGTAAGTAAGGGGATTGAAGAAATGTATAGATAAACATAGAAAAAATGAGTAATAGAATATCCAAACCCTTGCTAACCAGTCATCACACAGTAGTATTTTTTAATTAGTAGTATCTAAAAAGAAACCTAATGTTTCACAGAAAGAAGTATAATTCATTGAGGAAATGGTAGCTCATCACAACACTCCCTACATTTGGATTTGCTTTTCTTCCCTTGCACATAGCTGTTATGTTTATGTACTGGTGCTAACTATAAACTACAAAACCAGGAAAACATAAAGAAGTTATCTCCACATCATTTACAGTCTGCTGGTTTATTGATTTTCCCTACGTCCTGTGCATCTCACTTTTCACTTGAACCATTTGTTTTAGATTTTAAAGGAAAAGCTTTCCAAATAAATTAACTTTAATAAGGCTTTAACATGTAATTGGCTAATCAGTATTATATTAATCTTTGAAATGCTAATGTTTACAAAGCATGGGTATGGGGCCAAATCTTGATTGTCCTATTCACACAATCTGTTACACTGATTTTAATGGCACTGTTAACATTAGTAAAGCTAGCAATATCTGGTTTCTTAGAGCTGTCAGCATGCCTTTCCAAATAAAAGCCTTGTAATTCTTCCCTGTTTATGGAAGCAGAGGTTTTTTTTAAACTGCAGTCACAATGCTTAGCTTATGCCTTTCTTTCATTGAGCCAGGCATTTTAAGAGAATCATAAATTTCTTACTGTGCACATTTGAAGTGTTAGTAGTTTAATCAGAGTATTCTAGAAAAACACCAGACATTTTTCTTTTCTGGACAAGTTCACATCTCAGGAATCATATTATTTTAATCTGATTTGACTTTCAAATGTGTCAAATTAGTAATTTGTCAACAGTTACACAGCAGACCACTGTCAGGTATATATGTCAGGAAATCACACAGTGCTTTGTTTACATTCAGTGACTTGCCTTGCAGACTGTGTTCATTCCTCCTGGTGCTATGCAGTGGAACACATACATGCAAAACTTGGGATTTAATTTAATGTACACCCTTTATTCCACAGCAGTATGCAGAACTAACTATTCTGAGAGAGCCTGAAAGAAAAGAACTATTGCTGCCCCAAACCAGGAAAAAATTGATGGTATGAAGGAAAAATTGCCTGCTTAGTATGTTTGTGGATCAAAATGTGTTGTCCACTGCAGAAAAGAGATTCAGGCCTGCCTCCTCCTTTCCTATCTTTGCCTGATATGGGGATAAAAGATAAACTCACAACACTAACTGTGTGTGTAAAAATTGTTATGCTTCCAGTTTCTAATGCCACAATGAAACAGCACCTTCAGCTCTGAGTTCTAAAACCTCAAAGACCTAAGTGTGCATCAAATGGCAACATTGACCACACTGCTCTAAGGCAGAATTAGAACCTCTTGAGACAAGCTTCTTCCCAGCACCAAGAAAACGATTCACCAAAGTGAGTGAGGATTGATGAGCTCAGACAGTCACTGCTGGGAAGGGCAAAAAGCTTCTTTGGTGGACTCCAGAACAGTCTCTGTAGGTCCCGTCCGGAGCCGATACAGATCTTGGAGATGAGGGGAAGAAGAGAGGGGGAAGAAAAAAAAATCGCAGCAGCCGGGTCAGCAGCAGCCAGGGGCAGAAGCCAAGCAGCAGCAGCAGCAGGAGGGGGAGGAGCTGCAACAGCTCTGTGCAGACAGTGAGGGGAGCCGGGGGTGGGGGGGGGTCAGGGAGAAGTGGTAGACACAACTAGACACAACACCAACCCTGGTCATTGAGAAATGAAATCACACCCATGTGCCCCATGGCAGGATTTCCAAAAGAAGCAAAATTAAAAAATCTTTTTCTAGATTTGAATGTTAGCTGCCTTTTGTATTTTATATGCTTTCATCCAGCTTTCTCTCTGCTCAAAAGGAAATTTGGTATTTTCTGAAAATTAAAAGTGACATTACTTTAAAATGTCTTTCTTGGCAAGCATAACTGGAATAAAAATAATCCTTTAACAATATTAGAAGTATCACTGTGAAAAAAATGTAACAAATGCTCTCAAAAAGATATTTGTGGAGTTCATAATAAATATGAGACCAAAAATAATTACATTAGATACACAGTGAAACATTTTAGAATGATATTTTTAGCATTTATCACCTACATTGATATTATAATGCTATTATTTCTACATTATACACAAAGAAAGGTCAGAATATGTGCTTACATACTTCTTTAAATGCCCATATGTATTGTAGAAAAATGGCTTTTCAAAAGTACTTTTAAAGTTTAGAGTAAAGGAGAAATGTCACAAGGAAACATTCCCAGATGCCAGTACTCATTGCAGCAAGATTTGCTGAACTTAATTACCTAAAATTCAGTGCTAGTTTGTTGAAAGATGTGTTGTATTGGAACACAGTTAATTAGCAGAGAAAAGCTCAAGGGTCTTCACACCAATTTATATCACATGGGTAATGAAAAACACAGGAATAAAAGACTTTTTGGGTCACTCCTGTCTATACTCCTGTGCAATCACAGACAATTAAATCATATATTCTTAACCTAAACTACAGTCAGTACTTCCTCTCAATTTATTGGTGAGTCACTGGCACTTTCTCTTCAGATATGATTATCGAGGTCTACTTGGACCCTTTCAATCTTCTGAAGTGTCTCTACAGCCACTGAGTAACTTTAGTCATGGCCTGTTTATATACATTTGCTTTTAAGTCAGTGATGCCCTTTAAGCTTCAAAAGCTCTTTTCTTTCTAGTGTTTTTCCCTCAGTGCACAGAAATAAATCATATCCACTCTCAGTTTTTTGTTTTCTATGATAAACAAGCAAGGTTATTTTAAATCTATCCCAGGGAATGGACATTCCATTCTCTTCTCATTTTAGTGGACACTTACTTCATCAATTCTAGACTGAAATTGTTATCTCTTGAAGGGAGGTGGACAGAATTTTAAACAATCTTGCAGAGATCTGATCAGTGCTTTGTACAACAGATTCAAAGCTCTCCTTTCTCTGCAGAAATGCCTCTCCAAAATACCTATGAACTGTATGCACCATTAGTATGTCATATCACAAGGATAACTGGAAAACATTCAAATATTGACTACCAAGCACTGCAGTTTCCTTTCTCCTTCATTTTGACCCTGTAAAGTGCAATGGTGTAACAGATGTTCTTCTCATTAGTCCCTGAATGGATGACTGTACTTTGAATAATTACTTTTTTCCCCATTTTTATTACTTCATTTCTCAAAGTTCTACACCTCATTGCAATATTCTTTTTGTTAAAGCCATATAAACCTTTATGTTTGCAATGGCTTTAAGGTTTTGCCATGATCTAATTTTGTTAGTGCACATCTACCTTATTTTCAGTCTGAGAGTACTGCTGCTGATTTGTGTGAGGTTTCAACATTTTAATTCTTTACTATATATGTTTTCATGTGATATTTCTCTCTTTTCAAAATAATTTACTCTGTTTCAATTTTAAGTACATTAATTGCACTTTAATTTTTCCATGTAAGTAATTTTACCCATTGCCCTATTTTTTAGTTCCTCTGTTAACCATAACTTACACAACTGAAAAAAAGGCCTAATTTAGTTCTGAATCATAAAGCTGTTTCATTGACTGCAATTTCACTGCAAGGTGGCCTTTTTCTCCTTCTCCCGAGTTTACTGTAATTTTATAAATAACCTTTTCATATTTCTTTAACTTTCTTCGGGAAAGGTAACCCAACATAACTACATTATCTCTGACTTTAAAAACTAACAGATGAGTTCAGCAGCTTGATGAGGGTCAATACATGCATCTATTTATTCTGTAACAGTTCTGAAGACTCAATTAACCCTTGAGCTCACAGCAACACAGATCCTTCAAGAAAGCAACTGCAACCCCACTAAGACAAGGACAGAATGGGTCTGCGACAGAAAGAACTGGTGATCAAAATGGTAATTATCTGGGTAAACATGCTATCATAATTTCATGGCCTATTGTGTGATAAGCTGTAAACAGGACCCCTTCGAAGCTAAAAGCATCAGAAGATGGAGCTCCTAAATAGAGATTTGCCAAGGGTTTTGCAGATTTTTTTGTGCACTTCCAAGCAAAGAAACTAGAGCGATCTCTCTCCTTTAAAAGGATTACTTAAAATCACCTGGGACCACTTATTTTTTGAAAATTATCGGTGTTAGTAGCAGGAAATTAAGGTGAAAAGCTGCAGTGAGCAGAAGTACATGCATGTGCAGGCAGGCACTGCACCCATGCCAAGACTCAAGGATGCAGCCAGGATCAGGCTACAATGCAGCCTTGCTCAAACACAGAAGTTTTGATCAAAACACAAATGCAACAATGCAAATCACACAACTCAGCAAAGATTGCAGCGCTGTACACCAGTTTCTTAATGTGACAGTCATCACTTTCGTGGGCTTCAATTTGTCTGTAACTGAAGGATTAGGTGTGGGAAACTTTGAAGCTTCCTTTGGCTTAAAGAGCTCTATCCTATTTATCAGGGAATAGTAATGCATTTTACAATTCCTGGAAAGGGCACATGAATTTGCACAGGTCCTTCGTAATGTATTTTCCACATTAGCTGATAGTTTTCTTTGTAGATGAGACCATTGCTTCATGTGTGAGTCTAGCATCTTTTTTCAAGAGGATAGTTTCTAACTTCTTCAAAAGCTATGGGACATAACCAGGTTCTCTAGACCTGTCAATAAGGAAGGTTTATTCAGGAACATGGAATGAATAACACAAGGAATTTGCTTTACTAACGGTGAGATTCCTACTTCAGCTCAGGGTTAAAATTCATCTGCTGGGTTGAGAGCTGAGCTTTCCAGCCAATTTATATCAAAGTGTATATGGTATTGATCTTGCCCAAATGGTTTATCCTGTCTCTGTATTCTGGAAATTCATGCTGTTTCTTTTCTCCTGTTCCCAAATTAAGCTTTCAAAATAACATTTCCATTCATTCTACTTTCTCCTTCCCTAAAACTTTCGGGGGCATCAAGAGGAAAAGCTGCAATTTATAACTGGCATTCAGACTTAGTGCTTTGGGAAACACTCTAGACTTCTAGAGTGTTTTAGAAAAAGAAGACTTTTAGAAGTCTTCTGGACTTCTAAAAACTTCTAGAGAGTTATAGGCGCCATGATGTTTTGGTATGGGATAGATCCTGGTGTGATCATGGTTCAGTACCAGCACACCTGTGTTCATGCCCTCCTACCTTGTGATGGGTAGGATGAGGAATGGGAGACAGAAGAAAGGGTTTTAGTGAGAAATCCTCCTGTCATGTGTAGTCCTTCTTTGGAGATTGAACTAGTTTCTCCATCAGGTAGAGAGAATTCCTGCATGACTCTGCAATGCCTCTTTGTACATCTTCTATGCAGGCAACTGACAGCAGCATGGTTTCAGCAGCCACAGAAATCACACTCTGGCAAACTTCCCCAGCACCCTTCAAACACCATCCTAGGCGGGCCTTGACCCCTGGCCCCATTATTGTATTTATTTCTGTGAAGAATTCTACTGGTTCCTGCACCCTGCACATCACCAAGATATCAAAAGACACCAGTTCCCATTTTACATACTGTTTCTTTCATATTGTTTATTTCAAGCACTGATTTGTCCCTAGTGTATCAGCAGTAATTATTACTCATCTTGGCAATGACTATTTCAGATTGAAAATTTTGTGTGAAAAGAGCATTATGATACTCTGATTTAATGCTTCTGTTAGCAACATTACCATTACTAGTTTACATGAGTAATGCAAATATCATCTTATTTAAAGAACTCTATCTCTTCTGTCTTCCACTGGAAAGGCTACACATTAAAGGAAAAGAATGTGTCAGAATAAATAGACTATATTTTTGCTGATTTAGTATAAGTGTTAATTCCATAAATAGGCATTAATATTGATTTGTTATATCTGACATGTTACTTGCGGGAATAAGTATTTAAAATATAAAGAAAACAACAATTAATTTAGTTATTGGAATATTTACAGATCTTTCTTCACTTCCTGAAGTCTTGTGTCACTTTCCTTAACCAGAAGCAATATGTGTAGGTTGCACATATTTGATATCAACTGTGCTCTTCAAACAAAACTGACCCAAGGGCTAACAAGAGGAACATTACCTTTTCTCCCCATCAGGGGGAGAAAATGTGCAATTTAGCATGTTATTCAATGCCAATATTTGGTTGTTTGGGGTTTCTTTTCTTGGTACACAAATCTTGTAACATATAAAAATTCTGAAAAATGGGATGAGATATCTACTCTACTGAAGTAACCATAACATAGCTATTCTTTCTACATCTTCTCTCTCTATTACTGACATTTTATTTTCTGGTTCACACTGTAGTCTCTATTTCTCTAGTTTCTTCATTAATTCTCTCCTTCCCCTGCTTTTCTTTGAACCTAGAGCCTGGGGGCAGACAAGACTGATCAGACTGAGAACACTGTGACCTTTTACATACTACTTTTCTATTGTGTCAGTACCCTATTTTCAAGTTATGCAAGAATAAATCCTCTGCTTGTCCCTTTGTTACTATCCCACCTCTTTGTCAATTTACTCCTTCCACTGTGAGCAGCCTTAGAAGACTTATATACACTCATAAGTGTGTTCTGGTGAATACTGATTCAGCATACCGTTTTTTCCCCCCTACAAAAGACTAATTACACGATGTTTTCTGGTTTTTGAGAAAGGTGCATACAAAACTTTGCAAGATATAACATGCAACATATTAATAAGGCCGCTCTTAAATTTTTTTAAAGTGCGTGAATCAACACAGGACATGAACTTTAACCCTGAGAGGGAGTAAGAATCTCACTGTTAGTAAAGTGTACCATAGAAAGCAAAATAAATGAAAGCTTTCAATATTTAGGAAGACTTCTCAGCACTAAACTGTTATCTGTCATTTACAGGTTATCACAATCTTTTCTTTAGAGTTCCACAGCAAATAAGCAAAGTCTGTGGGTGAGACAACAGTGACTATACTGCACAGCTTCTGACTTAAGTCATGTTAAAATGACAGCAAAATTAGAAAAGCAGTTCTTTTGACATCTGTAGCCCTGAAATCTTCCAAAGAACATATTGTATTCTCTTATTATTTTTCTCCTATTCAAACAACCTGGAAACTTCTGCAAACATAGCAGAAGCAAGGCTGTCTTACAAAGATGAAACCAGATACCCTCCTGAGCTTATATATTCAGCAGGCCTTTTTTTTTTTATTTCTTTCTTTTTTTTTTCTTTTTTTTTTTTAAATTTACTGGAAGAACCAGTGTATGATTGAAATGGGAGGAACAGGGGAAAACTGCAATACCTTTTCCTGTGACTATAAGAGTTATCAGATGGAGACTACTCACATCAGTCTTTTGCAGTAAGAAGGAATAAGCAGAAGCTTTCTCCTGTGCACAAAATTCAGGTTGAAAAGTATTGCTTTGTCACACCATCATTTTTCGTCCCATATACTCCGTTTTTTAAGAGGGTCTACAGTAGCTGTCCACACTGCTTGAAAGTCAAAGGTCATTTTTAGTGCAGTTTAGAGATAGTTGAACTGTTTTCTTCTAATCTTTTACAAATAGCTGTTAGATCAGAATTTAAAATACCACAAAAATATAAGAATAATTCAGTTTAAGAGCATTCTGGAACCATGCACCAAGGAAGCCTTGCTCCCCACCCTGCCCTGCCCACTCCTCCCAAGCTCCATGGAAATCAACATTCAGATTAGGCATAACTCAGTTACAGTATTCTTATTGATTCTCATATTAGAATCTTTCAAATTCAGTCCTCTGTTGTTTTATATAAAAGTCTTTTACGATGTAAAATTATAATAAATTTCATAACAAAATCATTGCCTCTGTTTCTGAAAAATTTTTTAGAGAAAGGGAAACAGATGGCTTTCTGTATGTTTTAATTTCTTTCTTCTACCTGTTATTTCATTCTTGCATTGTGTAACTCTATGCCAAGGGAGGGAAGAAATCTATTCTGTATGTCCTCAAATGCTGTTCCCTTCAGCTTTCTTGTGCACTCAGAATGTGGAGTGCAGCCCATGATAATATCACGAATTTTCAGCTGTGTGTAGTTTCCTCTTCTTTAAGGTGTGACTGACCCATGATAGGGATTTGTGTAGGAGTGCCCCACTAATCCAGGCATTCCAACAGCTAGAGACAGCGTTGTTTACAGATATGGTGTTTCAGAGAGTTTTCAATCCACAGAAAAGCATACTTTCTCATGCCAATTTGAACATATTTCTCAGTTAAGAATTCTCACTTAGGGGACAAAAATCAATAGTAATTGCATTTTCTCAAATAAATTACCAAATGTGTTATAAAAAATCCAAATAAAATAATATAGCCTTTTGTAATCTCCCACATCTTTTCTTGACAAATGATTTTCCACACTCCTCCCTATCCCCCAGGAAAAGTTAGCATTTTGTAGCCAGCTAAATGTATAAAATGTTCACTGTTTCACTTTTATGTTTGACTTAATTTTGTAAATCAACTATATCCCAGCCAGTGATGATCTGGTATAGACCTCAGAATTTTGTCCTCAAAACAACTCATAATGCATTATGTATTTTGTATAATAACCACTAAAACAAGTGCCACAAATGTTCCTTACTTCAATGAGACATTTTTTAGATTTTTTTTCTGGATTCTTTCTAAATTTTTCAGAGGAGCTGGAAACAATATATAAAGCTGTTACCATCTGGACACTTATACATAATCCTTCAATCCATGATTTTAGCAGGGCTGTTTATAGGTAATTACATTGTTTCTGCCAATGGGAAAAGAAGACAAGAAAAAAAAAAATAAACAGCATAAGGGTTGTACCAGAGAATACTTTATCATCAAAATAAACCTCTGTAAAATATGGAAAGAAATTTCATTTAACAGTGACTTGAATGTGAGGGAATTAAGGTTCAGTCTCAATATTTTCCACTGTCTTTTGTAGAAACCTCAGAGATGATTTGGCTTTCTCAACCTTCCACTTTCACCTCACTATTGTGAAAATGACCTCAAAGACTGTGAGTCACTCAGGTACTATACAGAGAGTGAAATATAAGAGCATTGAGAAAGTATTCTTTACAAGACAAAGAACTGCAAATCACTACAATGCACAGATCCTCAGTAATATATTTTTTTCTCAACCCAGAATTATTTGAGCAGAAGGATGTATGTGAGAAATAGATATAAACTGGGCAAGAAAACACATTGAAACACTCTGAAAACCTACTCCTTGTTTTGTACTTTGGATTCATTCTCTGAGTGCAAATGTTTCTGGACTCAAACTTTCATTTTTGAGTAATGTTAATGGGCTAAAAATTCGATGAAACCAGCTGTGAAAAGAGATATTTCCATAACATTCTCTGTCTTTACTCTGCAAATCAAGCATTGCTTCTCACTAAAAACTATCTACCAAGCAGATATTCAAAATTATATTAGAATGAGCTTATTTCTGTACTATTATTGCATGACATGTCATGGAGTATTCATATCCAAACTCCAGATCTTAGATTAGCATAATAAAAATGTTCTTATTATATAAATATAAAACTGCATATGACTTTCTTAACAAATGAAATACACAGACTGTTTAAAAACAACCTCAGTGTTGAAATTCTAGTATCAGTTTGGAGCAGATGTCACCATCTGGCTGCCTTCACAAGAGCCTCTATGAGACCATTTAAGTCTCCTGACTGGCTTCTACACAGAAAGTAATTAGAGTGAAGCACAAGGGATAGGATCCAACTGTGCTAAAATTAAGGTGTTTTCCTTCATTAAACTGAGAAAAGATGATAAAAAAAGGTTGAACAAATGAACAGACAATTTCAATTCAAAGAAAGTTTCATTTGCTTCCTCTTCAGTAAATTGTAAAAAAAAATTGAAGACTTCATTTCTTTGGCATGTATCTATATTTTTTCCTTTTATTTTTTTCCTATTGTTTCCCTTTTTAATGCAGTATTATTAGCTTTCATTCAATCCTTGAATTTTTTCTCTATTATCTTCTCAAGTGGTGTTATATCCCTTCCTATTTATTTATTTATTAACTAACATTTCCTAGCATATAGGTCAGCTTATTTTGCACTTCCTTGGTCATTTGACGTGTGCTGCTGCATGATAAGTGTTATAAAACGGCAACATATTCAGACACAGTAATCTAATGATTAAGATTACTTAAACCTAAATCCAAAAAGAAAATTTAGAACTAGCAGCTATATAAATGCTTGTCTTAAAAAGCCAAAAGTCCCTTCAATTTTTCAATGAAGTAGGAAAATTGAATTGCAATTTTTAAAATAAATTAGTTCAAAGTTTTGGATGTAGATAACATTGCTATGTCCATGTATTCCATGAAAAAGTATACAGTACACAGGTATAGATGAAATTGCATGCAGATGTGTCTAGAGACCCACCCACACATACATACACAAAAATAATTTTTTTATTAAATATGTGTTTTGAGTTTTTAAATATGAATGTCTGAGTAGCTTTACATACTACTGATTCTTCTTGAAATCCATTAGAGTAAGGAAGTATCACCAACTGTCTTGGTTAATTTCTTCCTCACTAACATGTTTTATTATTTACCTTACTTTCCTCTAGAAAACAAGGTATGAATTTTCACACTATCTTGCTCAAGGGTCCAGTATTTTAATTATTCAAAATGGATTTTCTAACTCATTCATTCCACATAACAGCTCTATCAGCTCTGATGGTGTTTCTGTGTTTCTTTACTTATTTATATATTTTCTGATTAGTACTCAGTACTCAATTTTTTCTTCACTTTAGTATGAATGGAGGTGTAATGCATTCCTAACTTTTTGCCTTTTGTTTTTAATTCTTGGAAGTATTTAACCCAGTTCTATAAAATTGCACTGCTTGCAATTAATAATGTTAAACTAAGATTAGAAGAGACAGTAATCAAAAACTTCTGTAACTTTCTTGAAAGGATAGGATTAATAAAGTATTTTCATTCTGGAGGTTACAGACTTCTTGGGATAAAAATTTTTAAAGGTCCCCAAACTAAATGGTTTTGGCCTTTCACCTTCATTTAAAGTTTACAGGAGCTTGTGCAAATCACCTATACCATTCTGGCTAGACTAAGAATGCAGCAGAAATTAACAGTATTTTCTGGCATTTGCTACAAATCTCTCTAAATCTATACAGTCTGACAAACATGCTCCCTAAGTTAATAGTGTACTACACAGTAATGTCAGTTGTACATTTTTTATCTTTTTCTGTTAAATATCTTATCTCAACTTGTTGGCAAATTCTACTATTCTTTTTTAAGTCAGTGCCAAATTTCCACACAGCAGATAATTCACCTCTCATTATCTACAAAATACTGATGGTCAGTGACAATTGATTCAATTACAAATTGCCAACATCTGATAATTCTAGGAGAACATTTCTTTCTAGTATCCAGATAACTACAAAATTAGGGACACACATTCATTAACGTTTCCAAGGTTGAGAGGTGCATCCAACAATGTAAATCATATCAATTCCACTACCAAGCACAGACAACTGCAATACAGCTGATGAGTAATTTTATATGTGCATCTATACAGGATCAATAACTTATAGATACTGTAAAATAAATATGTGTTCAATATGTTTCAATATGTGTTCATCATGCGTGAATGTGACATGTTTGAACACATTGCAGACATATTTTTTCCTGGCTTCTTTGGCAGTATCTCTGAATTTGAGTAAGAAGGTTGGAGAAGAAAATGGAGACGGCTTTTTAAAATTCCATTTTAATTTAACCCAATTATGCAGTGTTTCATAATATTCTATTAATGTTCAGGCCTTTGATCACTAGTCAGAGCACAATCAACAGCCACAAAGTCAAAGCCAGAAGACAGGGAGGATAGAAAGAAATAGTTAACAGAATTGTTGCAGAAACATTAGTAAATAAATAGTTTAGGACAGACTATTAATGAATTTTGGATGGTGGTGTCAGAAGAATTGTACATCTCTGGAGAAACACAAGCAATATGTAAACACTAATTCACTGCAAACAAGAAGATGATAAAGTTATCACAGTCACTTGCACTGCTAATAACTGTATGCCAATGATTATCATGCATATCTGGTCCAGATTTGATTACAGTTAACTGGAAAATAGTTACTGAATCAGAATTCAAAGTACAGGTGGAAAGCAAGGCTGGAGATTCTGTTATTAAGAAAATTAAGTAAGACTACATTTCTTAGCTATAAAGACAACAGAAGAAAAAATAACTAAAAAAGGATTTCCCCCTCTTTTTTTTAACACATTTGGGAATGACAGTAAATAAAACAGAGTTGAGAACACTGGTGCAACAGAAAAATAGGAAAATCTGGCAATTATGTTTATAGAGAATGGATCAGCACATTTAACATGAGATAACAGTTCTGGTAACACATTAGCCATGCAAACCCTGTCTGGGACATTATCCTGCTGTGGTGTAAGGTGTCTACAGTGCTAACCATCTTATTTGAATTTCTGTAGTGCAAATCACATGTTTTGTTTTTAACACTTCAAAGAAAATATGTAGTTTTGCCATATTCATTTTCTGTACTCAAAATGCAATATTATTAAGTGTTGAACCCAAAGACTTTTAAAAATTGTATTATAATCACTCTGGGTAATGTTGATTTTCAACCATTTGGACTTGGAATGTCTTGCTCAGATTGGGTTAATATTATTTTAATCAACACAGAGTATGCTTTTGAAATAAGAGATTGCTGTCAGTGACATAGTGTTATTTTCATCTTCTTGAAACACAAAATGTATTACTGATTCATTTCAATCATTTCCCATAATCCTCAAAGTAATGGGGGTAGATGCACTCATTATTTTTGTGATCAAGATCTCTCCCCTCTGAAAGACACAGGGTTTCTCTTTTTTGGAGATGAAGAAATTTTCAAATTAGATCAATTTTTTCTCATGTCTCAATCTGTTCCTATTTTTCCACTTTCTACAAAAAAAAAAAAAAAGTCAAGAAAAGTCACATCTTCCACATTTGTTTACACTCATGATACAAACAACAAAAGTATCCAAGCAACATATATTAAACATTGTGGTCAGAATGAACTACGCATTCTGCTGTGCTGTGAGAGACACAATGGCAAAAAGTGGTATTCTCAGTCCATAAGTTGCAATATCAACATGTGCTTATTCTCCATTTGTTATTTTCTTTGACAATAAATCAGTTTTGTCTGGTTGTTAACTGTAAATACTCCATGTCATTTATTGTCTAAAGTATTTTGTCTGTGTATTAATTTAACTTATATAATAAAACCTACTATATTTTAAAAATGCACATTCATAAAAATATTTATTTGTTTGTTTGTTTGTTTGTTTATGCTTCTACCATTTTCCTTTGCTTGTTCTAATCTTTTTCCTCACAAATCTTTCTACATTAGTTGTATACTGGTTACCCCAGCATTCCCTGTGGCTCACTGAATTCTTAAGATTGAAGTGTAGTTGAAAGTTAATGATATGGTTCAAAAAGAGCCACTAACTTAACAAAAATACTAATGGGAAGATTATTTTTTTTAAATATTAAATGATCCTTTATTAATCTGATAAATTTCGTGTAGCTATTGGTGCTAGCAATTAAATGCAGAATTTCAATACAATTATATATATTTTATACATACAATTTCAAACAATATTGATGCATACATCTCACTCAGGAAAACTAATATAGAGTTTTTAGGAAAGCACCAGCCCAATTTTGAATTACAGACAATTTTCTCCCTTTATCTTCTTCATTTTGAGCAGCCACCAAGCATTCGTATATGACATACAAGGTTGCTAAAGCCCAAATATTTTTCATTCCTAACCCATGAAATCCAAAAAACTATTTGAAGGTAAGCATCCCCAAAAGACAAATAAAATTTTTTGCTAATACATCACACTATACTGCTATAGTATTTTGCTGTGTGCACACTACTTGCAGTTATAACTACAATTAGAATTAGAACTTAGAACTCTTTTTTGGCAGCTGAATAAACTCTTAGTTTAATAGTCAAAATCTTTAATCAATATATTGTGTGCAAAAGTTCCATCTATAATTTATTCTTGCTGAACATTCTACTATATGCAATACAAGACAGCATTTAAGTCAACATGTGAGGGCATTCAGCAACACACACAGATTGGCAAATATTCACAAAGTTCTCTCCTAATTTCAGGCTTAAATAAATTCTGAGCTGGGAAGATGATCTTCAAATCTTTTTTATCAGTTGACCCACACATATTTGAACTAAACTTGAACTTCATCAGCATCTCTTACAAAACATAATCGCTTTACTCGGTCCATTAGTGAACCAGAATATGTTCATCATATAAGGCTGACCTTGCAGCAAAGGTACAGAACAAAACAAGCAAAATCTAGAATCTGTTTACGGTAGAGAAGGACTGGAGTTCAAAGAATGAAAAATAAACATGCCATCAGTGCTCAGGCCTTTTAGCACAGATATTGTGAGTAAATCCATCCCAAGCAACTGACAACTGTCCTCCTGAAAGTTTAATCTGGTATGCAAAATATATATTCCCAAACCATCAAACAGCATTTTGAATGAACTGCATCAAAGATGCTTTTCTTATTACTTTTTTTTTTTTTTTTTTATGTTTCTGAGCTGCTTGATATACTTTTGCATTAAAGGGAAAAGGGAAACCAGTTAGCAAAACTAAAAAGTGAGACTAAGATAATGTTTAGTCTCAGACAAGAGAACATTTATGTGATCCAGATCCTATTGAAGATGTCAGCAGAAATGGTCCCATTCATTTCAACATGAGCTGAATCCAGCTTCCTCGAAAATTCCTCTGTTTTTTATTTATGTTACTAAGAAGGAATAATTACCAGATCAAGCCAGAAGGAATGATACGTTGTCTTCCCGACAGGATGGGAGTAAAAAACCAGCAGTTACTTCTTCACAGTTCTTTGGGTACTACAGAATGCCAGAGAGCATGCAGCAATACACAAAAATCAAATTTCATCTCTTTTCTAAACATTATTTAAAGCACTTCATTATTGACCTAATTGTGAAACAGACTCTTGTGGTTGTTATTATGAAAAATCCCAGGAGAACTGAAAACCCGTGTTTGTCAGATTTGTATTTGTTTTGCCTGTGATAGCCTTTGCCATTATCCCAATACCCCTCTGTAAAGGAATGAGGAATCTCAGTAATTATATGCTTCTGAAAGATAATACTCCAGTGTGCAGGCCAGTTTTCTACTAAACCACAGAAATGTATGATGAAGTGTAGAAAGCCTACATAGGAAATAAATGTTTATCGTAGAAGAAAAGCAAAATTATTTACGAAGTGACAAAGGTGTTGAAATCCTTTGCCACAATATTTCATTGTTGCTTTTACTGATAACACATCAGTAGCTGTTATACATCTTGATCACTAATGTGTTTCTTTAAAAAATGCACCTTGGTATGTGTACAATGGCTTCACAGGTTGTTTAAATTGTTGGACTGTGCCCTTATTTCTTTCACGTAAACTAATGGCTCTGGTACTTTGATACCTCCTGTTCATTGCTCCTGACTTCTGCTTTGCAGTCTTAGAGCTGATAACAAGTGATTCATCATCTCTGCCAGTAGAAGAGCTTCAGTCATTATGACTTTGTGACTCTGTGGGTATCTGAGCCAGGATGGCTTTGTTGCATTGCCAGTTCCTATACAAGGCTAATCTAATGTGAAGGACCTCAGATTTTACTATGTGGTGCTTGCTTCTTATAATTTTCCTGTGTCTTCATGCATTTAAATAAATTGTTCATATTTAGTGACAGAAATGCACTGCTGATCCTGTTCCTTGCTGATATGCAAGCTGAGCCATGCCAATTCATGCCAGCTGATACTGCCTCACTCTTTAGAAGTTCTCAAACATGTTGTGCAAAGTTTGTCTGCCTTTGATTGATGGAGATCACGCTCCACTCTTACAGCCTCCCTGCCTGAATTCTGAGCTTTCAAGACTGTATTACTGCAATATGTTCTTACAGTATGTTTTGTTTTAATGCACTTTTATAGAATACCAACACAAAATCATGCAATACTTTAGGGTGGAAGGGGCTTCGGAGATCAGGTTCCAAAACCCCTGGCATGCAAAATGAAAACTAGATCTGTTTGCCTAAAACCCCATCCAACCTGGCATTGAACACTTCCATGGGTAGGGCATCCACAGCTTCTCAGAGCATCTTGTTCCGGTGACTCATCACCTTCACAGTGAAAACTTTCTTCCTGAATAGCTAATCTAAATCTCCACTCATTTAATTCAAAGGAATTCCTCAACTTCCAAATTTCCTCTTCAAGGACTGAAAATTTTGTACAATCAAACAAAAATGAATTGTAGATTGTTGATCCCTTTTTTTTTCTGTTTTGTAAAGCAAACCAAAACTTGATTGGCACCACAGATGTGTTACATTTCAAATAATGATACCAGGATCTTGGTGGGAAAATGTGGGGCTATACAGCCCTTTGAAGTTAGGTATGGAGTTGAACTGTGCACTACATTGATCCTTATTTTGTTGGGGGAAAAAGTAAGATGGGAAACCATCAAGAATATTAGAAATGTTGTTTTATTTCTTCCTGCAGAAAACATGCTATTTTGAGAAAGCATCCAAATGAATGAAATAATAAAGATAGGAAGTGGAGGAGTTCCTATTTTAGTTTATTTACTTTTTTTTTGTGAAAGAAAAGAAATGAGTTTCAAAAACTGCAATGGTTTATAACTAAAATTCAGAAATACCCAGGTAAATTTATTTCAAAATTTTATTCAAATTTAGTCAAAATTTATTTAAAAAAAAACCCACAAACTGTTTTCCACCTCCGTTTATCTGGCATGAGGATGTTTTTTATTTTCTGAAGATGTGATACATAACATTATGGTCAACTTATGCTTTGATTTACATATATTTATGTAGATTGACACATACTGTGATGAAGTGTGTAGGATGTTTTTTAGAATAAATTTTAATCTTTTCATTACTGTTATAAAAAAAGAGAGCAGGAAGTCAATATGGAAATAATAAATAAATCAAAACTGAGTTTTAATTTTATTCATGTGTTTTAAACATTCATTTTTGTGCATTTCATAAACAACCAAGACATTTCTCAGGTTATAAGACTGACAAACTTCTGAATAATAAAGTATTAAAAATATATTAATGAATAAACAATGCACTGCACTGAGGCTTGATCCAATGTTATTTTATTGAAACCATAATTTTAAAATTTGCAATATTCAGCACAATAAAAAGCTTACCTAGTGCCTTGCTTGATGGACTCACAGCTGAAAAATACAAGAACAACATAAACTCTGCGGATAACTTGATTTCTCCAAATGTTCTCGCTTTGGAACAGAGCCCACAGGTAAACAACCTCTTTCCACAATCTCAGTATCCAGTAAAATGTTGTGTTTCTGTTGGGCAAGTATGTTTCTGTTAGGCATTGGCTTCAGCCAGAAAGTCTATCATTACTTTCCAGAGTTTCCCGTTTTCTAGAAAACAAAAACTAAAAATCACATTGTCTTTGGAACTGTAATTGTCTTTGTACCATGAGAAAATACAGAAAAAAACCCATTCACACATTGATATTTCCCCCCAGAAAACAACTCGGACCAAATTAACCTTGGAAACTTACATCAGCAACACTGTCAGGTGTCCTCTCTATTTCATGAATTATATTAATCCAAGTAAAAGTAATGCTTGAACCATTGCTAAGAAAAGGACAAACTTTACAATTTCCATTCTAAAATTAGGATACTGGTTCCAATGTTCTTCTGGGTCCCTATCACAGCAAGAGCAGATCTTGCCAAGAAGTCCTGGTGCAAAATTGGAACCTGCCCCTAAATAATTGATGATGCCTTCCCTCAAGTTCTCTTCTCTGTGTTAAACAAGTCTTCTCAATATCTCCACAATATTTGTCAGCTAAATCTCAGAAGATCACTCTTTTGACTGTGTTAGCATTACAAAGTAGAATAGTGCAACAGAGCCACAGGTGGCAGAGGAACAATTGGTGCTGAGGATTTAAAACCAGTACTACATAGATATGGTGGTAGGAGGATGAGGAAAGTTGGGCGTACTTCAGACTAGCTCTAGAATGCAATAAAAGGACTTTTTGTATCAGTTGAAATGCACCAATTTTATTCCAGCAATGTCTCTTTTGCTTTAGATTCAAAAAAGCAAACACAAAAACAAAACAAACAAACAAAAAAAAAAATCAACCAAAAAAAGAACAAAAAACCCCAACAACAACAACAACAACAACAAAAAGCACAGTTCAAGCACTCACAAATGATTCTGTGATGAACGCTAAAGCCCAGTAAGTAAAGACATTCAGCAGGACATTCCCTGGCAAAGTTGAATTGCTGATGCAGTTTCTCCCCTAGCAACAGTTTGCCAAACTGAACCACTCAGCAGCTTGAGGCCAAATGCCAGTCCAAGAGACAATTAACCTCTCCAGTCTATCAACATCTGGAAGAGCTCCACTGTTGGCTCAAAAGCTGATTAAACACATGAACTCTGCCTTAAACCCAACCTAATGAGTCCACCAGAGAGATGCAACCAGTCCAGGCCATAGCTTTACCAACAGTTATAGTGTGTATCGAGAGAAGATTCTTTCTAAATTACTGAATTGGGTGTGTATCTCTCCATTCACTCATGGTGAGGCACCCTAAGGCATGCATAAAAGGAAAGATCAACCAAAAAAGATCAGACAGAATATATATATATTTAATCTGATAGACTGTCTACTCCCTACATGGTAACACAGACACATTTATGATATAGGGCATGTTTATTGAAAATTCTTACTTAGCACTGCTCAGATGGATGCCATGCCACCCTTGAAAAGTCATAAAATGAAAGAGCTATGGGTAAGCTTTTAAAATAAAATATATAAATTGAAAATTCAAGATATCAATAGCATTGCCCAGGCAATCACTTTAATATTTTTCAATTTGCTCCTAAGTTCTCAAGCATTGGAAACTCTAAAATTCCACAAAAGAAGAGACATATCTCTCTGTCTTCTTCTACCAATTTCAACAAGACTATTCATAAGTTCACACAACTAGGTTTCCCAAAAAGAGACTACAGTAACAGGAACAGTAATTCTGTAACAGTAGGAGATCAAAAGGTGTGAAGTGTGTTTCTTGGCATTTTGAGATCTAAAGAGTCTTTTTGTTTGTGACAGGAAGTATCCTCAGTGTCTACTCTTTCATCTCTTCTTCACTGCCTAATGCTCACTCTTCATCTGCCTTAGTTTCCCAGACACACATGTATTTTAGAACTGAAAATCCTCGGAAAAATAATCTTTCAACAGTCATTAAATGTGGGCCATTCACATAATGGAAGGGCAAACAAAGCAACGACTAAGTTAAAGACCTCTGTGAATGTTGTGCTACAAAAGAGGTGAGGAAATCAATTATTCTTAATGGCTGTTAAATTGGAAAAGTTCTAATAAGGAAGATACAATAAGAAATAATTGAAAGGAATCAAATCAAAGCTACCACAGACTGTTACATCATGGAGAAACTCCAAGTGGAGGCCATCACTGCCTCTGGAGGCTTCAGATACATCTCTGCCAATGAGAGATGAAATGATCTTGGTAAAAAAAAAGGGGTTCAGGCACTAACGTAGCTCCCAAAGTCAGGAAAAGAAACATCTGTAACTTAATGTTTGTACCAATACCCAGAATAGTTAAAATCATAGCAAGATAAATGTCTACCTTTCTAGAGGTAAACTTGCTGTCTTCCATAATTATTTTACAGAAAATAAATATATTTTGGTGTTTTTGAGAAGGTTATTAATATCAACTGAGCTAATCACATCGAGGGAATAAAGTCAGTACTGCTATACACACATTAGTCATGACAAATTAGCTAATGTCTCAGGCTAGTGGGATGAACTATTAATTATATTTCAACTACAAGCACCACAAAATATTTAAACTTTGGAATTATGTCTTCTAAAACTTTCTCATTTGGTTATTATGTTAGTTGGCAAAAGAGAAAAAAAAATACTTGTGAGAAAAACATATTATTTTTGTAGACAGAACTTCCAAAGTGACTTAGTCATTTAGGTAAGCATTTAAGCCATAGCAACTTAATAGAATTAGGAATTTTCCATATTTATGTAAAAACCTAGGCCTATATGACATAAAAGCTAAAATTATCTTGAAAATAATTTTAATAACAAAAAATATCACATCTCTAAAAATATATTTCAGAATGATGAAGTGAGAAACTGATCAAAATAAACATACAAATAACATGAGTAGGAAAAACTAGTTCAATGCAGATTTGTTCACATGAGCTTTCTTTAGACTTCAAAAGACATTTTGCCAGAAACTTCATACTGTTTACATGAGACAACAGTATTAGCCTTGGTGATTGCACAGATTTGCTTTTGTTTTTTCTGGACCTGTACCACTATGACTGCAATGCCAAAAATAGTGGTGGTTTGTGTGTTTCTTCTGAAAAAAAAACCCTCAAACTTTTTAATCTTTTTAATGTTATTTGACTAAAGAGCAGACTGAAGCCACTGAAATAATTATAACATAACATCAATGAAAATTATGGCACCAGGGAAAACAAACAGCAGTTACGTCTTAAAATAACAAACTAACTTTATGAAAAGCAATCAGAAACCTCTGTTACTACCTGAGTTTTATTCATTGTGTCCTGACCTCCCCAAATTTAAAAAATAAAACAAGTTCTTCTCTTCTGTTTCCATTATTCATTATGGATGCAAATGGCTGAGATACACAAAAACACTTCACCCTCACTGCAGCAAGAAGGGAGTCACAGGATGGAGACCTTCATAAGTCGTAGCTTTGATTGGAGGTAACCAAGTTAATCAGTGTCATCCTGACCACCTCATATAATCTGAGGAAAAATAAATATTTCTCCCCTGGTGAGCTGGAGTGCAAATAAGATAAATCAATCTGCAAAGGCATGCAGATCTATGAATCAGCTGCTGCATATTCTCAGGAAATCTTTCAAGCTCAGTTTAGTGTTTCAGGCTAAGTGAAATTAATTCTAGCTTAAGACCACAGATTAAAATTTTTTGGACATCTCCTGACATCTAGATGTTAGCCAAAAGACCATTCCAAAATGTTTCCAAAGCCTTTCTGTCTCCTTTCATAACCGACCCACAAACCAACCAATCAACCAAGCAACCAACCAACTCCATAAAAATATCACCATAATCCTTCGAAGAACATATTCAGTGTTTCTCATTCTCATTTTTTAGCATTCAAGCTACATTAGATTACATAATAACTTGCTTTCAAAGGCAAGAGTCAAGAAAATTCTGGAATTTTGGCTGACCTAAAGGTTACAATTGAAAACCAGAAATGAAATTTCTAAGTCCAAATACAGTAATTTCACACTTACAAGGCGCATCGGGTCATAAGGCGCACCGGGTTATAAGGCACACTTCCGGGTAGCCAGGAAGTCCACGGAATTTGTCCATATATATGGCGCACTGGCATATAAGGGACACTATTTTTTTTTTTTTTTTTTTTTTTTTTTTTTTTTTTTTTTTAAGCGGGGATCTGTGGGCCTCGGCACTCCTGTCCCCAGTGCTGGCTGCCTGCGTGGCAGTAGGAGGGCATGTCCGCACCGTGCCGCTTGGTGGGGGGCATCCCTGTGCCATTCCAGGGGGCCGGAGGGGGTGCCCGCGCCATTCCAGGTGGCAGAGGGCAGCGTGCCCCTGCCACGCGTTTGATGGGGGTTGGCCAGGCAGCTTGGACTGCCAGGTTGGCCATTTTCCAGACTTTGTCCACATATAAAGCGCACAGGATGATAAGGCGCACTTAGGCTTTGGATCAAAACTTCAGTCAAAAAGGTGTGCCTTATACGCATGAAATTACTGTATATATTTAGTATTCTGTTCTTGCCCTGAGTGCACATTTAACTAAAATGAACAATTTGCGGCTGCTGAATAACTTGTCATAGTCTTTGCTCTGTGTTTAGAAGCCACCCATACTTGGGGATGAAAATTGCATTTGAAACAAAAATAATAACTGTACACAATGTAAACCAAAGCATCACAAATAATGAGGAACTGCACTATATAAGCATTTTCTCATGTTTCAGGAAAAAACCCTCAACTGGTTATCTTTAATCCCATGTAATGAAAGCAGTCTAACCGTGTCAGTGAGATAATTGCTTACTTCAAGCCAGAAATAGCAATTTGGCTTTGTTCTCCTCAGGTTTTCTCCAAGCTTCAGATACAGATAATAAACCACCCATATTATGATGACTTCTTTTAAATTTAATCATTATCATGTATTGCACGATGCTATGTGTCAATTGTGTGATACAGAAAAGATTTTTAAAGTGTATGAAGCAAAGATTTCATAAATTTAAAGTGCTTTCTGTTTGGGGCATACTGAAAAATCACTTAAGAAAGCAGAAAGCTAAATAAACATGATTACAGTTTCTAAGAATATAAAGCCTTACTCTGTTTTCCAAATGAATGATGAAACTGAAGGAGTTGCATTTGATGTAGTCAGTGCATTAAAATAACTTCATGAGGAAAACTTATAGATATTACACCAAACAACACCAACAACAAAAGTTGCCTCACAAAGTGAACACAGGAAACCTCATTTGAGAAGCCAAACCTGTTGCAAAGTTTTACATTAAAACTGAGTAGTCTGTTCATACTAAATATTCTTTACATATGTAGTTCATAACAATTGATACTTTTAAACCACTAAAAAGTGATATATTTATATGTTCTACAATGTGAATTCTGGAAAGGCTGTAACTTATAACTGGAAATATTTAAACCATTTTTATTTCTATAAAAGGGCAAATGATTTTACACAGTGTTCCACTGCCAACTGATATTTTAGTCTGTTAAACTTCAGCAAAAGTATATTTTAATTATATATTTTGAATGTACTAAAGATATATCCTCAGTTCTCTTTATGCAACTCATTACTTTGTGAGCATAATGCCTCAGATCAAGCCTTCATTTAAATAAACAGGAACTTCAGTAAAGAAAGGATCTATTTGTGTATCTAATTTGCATCCAATTTACTCTGTGTTTTGATTTTAAGCATGTGGCTTATTGGAACTGACCTGCTGGAGGAGAGGCACCATCTAAAATATCATTCTGGACCAGAGATGACAGCAGCAAGAATGAAGGTGTCACCCTTAGTAGCAGAATCTGCTCTTCACACTCCAGACAAATAATGAATCATGAATTGTGCTCCTAGTCTTCTATAGATCACAACTGATAACGTACAAGCTACCGTGTCAGAGAAATGCATACATATATACACTTACTTTCTGGCTGCCTGTAAATCACAAAATCCTTATTCACTAGCATTTGCAGGGATACCATGGGAAATGCTACAAACACTTACTAGGTGCTAAAAGAGAAATCAGGGTCATGAGCAAATTGTGTCAGCACAAGTGTCTGAGGAAACAAGGCAAGAGGAAGAAAACTAAATCATAAATAAGCTTTCATGGAAAAATAAAGGACAAAAAAGGAAACTGCTGATAGTTGGGAAAGCAGTTTGAGGGGTGAGGAAACTGTTTTAAGAGTTAAAATTGGAAATAATATTAGTCATGACAGTATTGATCACAATTTGATAATGCTTAATTTGGAGTATCTTTCCTCTTAAAGAAAACAATTTTTGCTCTAGTAAGAACTTTATAACATATCTGTTTCACAGAAAAAAAATGGCTAGCCTAAGATATTATTAAACCATGTTAGGATCACTCAAGAATTGAAGGATTTAGCTTTAAAAAGATTAAGTAATGTACCTTGATTAGGATTTAGACCCCAATGCTTGCACTGCCTATGTAACCAGCATTTCAGACTCAAACTATCTTGCTTTCCACAGGATGTGGTTCTTTCACACTTCCTACTTCTGAACATCATCTGTATTTCAAGGGAGTAGTCATTAAACTAGGGATAAGCCCACAATCATTTATTCAAAGGAATGAACTGCATAGCAACTTGCTCCTTGCATGAGCACTTTTACTTGTGTCTCTAATCTAAAGCCTTTATTACACACTGTGCCCTTCATCTAGGCCTCAGCAAGTTCAGAGGTACAAGATAGCTACAACTGGTATTTGACCTGAATAGATGCAGGAGAAACCTAACCCCAAATGAACACACACTCTCATAAAAACTAAACCCAAATAGATTAATTTAAGTCTGCGTTAAAAAAAAAAAATTCTTTCCTTTTTAATGTTTTTTGTACTCTTCATTTCTGATAACTGCAAGGGCACAATTTTTTTCATTATATTCTCCTTTTATGGACTCACCTATTTTTCCCTTTTCAAGCATTTAAAATTATATTATATTTATTTTACATCACAAGATAGTGTAGTATAATTTCTCAGCTGTTTTCTCTCAGTTAACACCTTACATGCATACAGCAAGTACAGTAATTTCACACTCATAAGCGGCACCTGGTTATAAACTGCACATCTGGGTAGCCAGGAAGACCACGGGATTTGTCCATAAATAAGCCGCAATGGGTGAAAAGCCGCACTTTATTTATTTATTTTTTTTTCTTTTTTTCCCATGCAGCTGGGTGGGAGTGCCGCTGAGGAGCCAGGCAGCGCTGGGGAAGCGCTGGGAGCGGGAGGGGGCAGCACCAGGAGCAGGAGCAGGAGGGGGGAGTGCCGGGAGTGGGCAGTGCCAGGGGAGTGGCGGGGGCAGCTGAGGGGCGGGGAACACCTGCTCCCGTCTTCCCGCTTGCTCTGCACAGCTGCTGAGGGGAAGGGAACACCTGCTCCCACTGTGGCTCGTACTTCAGGGTTGGCATTTTGCCGTAATTTGTCCATAAATAAGCCGCACCTGGTGATTAGCCACACTTCCAGGATTGGCTCGATTCTTCAGTGAAATAGGTGCAGCTTATCAGTGTGAAATTACTGTAATATTAAACTTGGACAGACTTACTGGGTGTATTAAGGTTGTCAGGCATTCTATTGAAACAGCTAATGATTTGTCCTATACTATTACAGAAACAAATGCAAAACAATGATTTTGTGTTTTGCAAAGATTACGCAAAATAATAGAAGGCAAAACTGAGAAAGGATGATAAATCAATAATAATGCTAATAGAACACCATATTCTTATTAAATTATTACATTTCTAATAAAATTATATCTGAGGCTCAAATGGCAAACTGTGTGTACAATGGTGGTGGTAGTATCTTAACAGCTAAACATTGAAAACAATCTAACATATTGAAAAATCCACATTGCCTCACAAACAAGACACTAGACAAGGCAGCGACATTTAATGCTTTTTTTGCCTTCGGGGTTCCAGAACTCTGCACTATAGGACCATAACTCTTAGACTGATAACTCCTAGACAACTCTGAATTTGTACAGGATTTTTTGGTCCATCTAGATCTCTATGAGTCTATGAAGGCTTGTTGGATTCATCCAAGAATACTCAGACACATGATTGATCTTGTCCCAAGACCTCTCTCAATTATTTTTGAACAGTCTTGGCAATCTGGAGAGGTTCAAGCTGACTGACATTTTCCTTATTTTCAAGAAGGGTGAGAGGGATGACCCCGAAAACTATAGGCCTGTCAGTCTCACTTCAGTGCCTTGTTAAATTATAGACAAGATTATTCTGAGAGTTATCAAAAAACATGTGAAAGACAATACAGTCATTAGGGTTCATGAGGGGAAAGTCCTGATCAATAAATCTAATTTCATTTTATGACAGCTACCCACCTAGCTGATCAAGGGAAGCCAATTGATTGGATTTCAGTAAAGCTTTTGATACTGTTTCTCACTGTGGCCTTCTGGATAAAATGTCCAGCACACAGCTAGATAAACATGGCTGGTGACCAGTACTACTGGGGTTCTCTGGTCTCCATTTTATGCACGGGTCACTTCAATATCTCCATAAATTAGTTGGATGAAGGATTAGATGTTATACAAAGTAAATCTGCCAATGATACTAAACTGGGGGGACCTGATGACTCCTTCAAAAGCAGAGAGGCACTGCAGAGAGACCTTGACAAAATAAAGATGGGAAATCACCAAACATATGAAGTTAAACAAGGGAAAATGATGGATACTTTATCTGGGACAGGGGAAACTCAGACAGAGATACTGGGAGTAGCCCACAGAAAGGGACCTGGAGGTTCTGGTCCATGGCAAGTTGAACACGAGTCAGCAGTGCCCTGATATTTAGGAGGGCCAACCCTGTCCTAGGGGGCATTAGGCACAGCATGGACAGCTGGGCAAGGGAGGGGATTATCCTGCTCTGCTCTGTACTTTGTGGATTTCTAGGCACTACAATTTTAGAAGAATATAAAGTTATGAGAAACGATCCAAAGGAGGGATAAAATAGTGTTGAAGGGTCTGGAGGGGAAGCTGTGTGAGGAGTGGCTGAGTTTATTTGGTCTGTTCAGCCTGGAGGAGACTGAGGGGAGACCTCACTGCAGTTACAACCTCCTCAAGGGAAGAAGAGGAGGGGCAGACACTGATATCTTCTCTGTGGTGACCAGTAACAGGACCCAAGCAAATGGCCTGGAGCTGTGTCAGGGAAGGTTTAAGCTGGATTTTAGAAAAAGGTTTTTCACCCAGAGAGTGGTTGGGCACTGGAACAGGCTCCCGAGGGAAGTGATCACAGCACCAACCCTGACAGAGTTCAAGAAGCATTTGGGCAATGCTCTCAGGTACATGGTGTGACTCCTGGGGATGGAGCTGTGCAGGGACAAGGGTTGGGCTTGATGATCACTGGGGGTTCCATCCAACTCAGGAAACTTTATGATATGTAAATCCAAAGCTTTATTCTACTTCCTTGCAAGAGTTATTTATTCAGATAGACAGTCCTATTAAAATATTCACATCTGTAAAGTTATCCATGTACATAACTGCTTATTAGATCATATACCCTGCAAGATGAAGCAGGTATCTGCATACTACCTGAAATTCTCCCAGATCAAATTATTTCCAGCTGAGATTACTGAATTTCTGATTCATTCACTGATGCTTTTAGAGGCTGTCACACTGATGACTGCAAGAGATTCCCTGTCAAAAAAGGCCTGTCATTTTTTGTGGCAAAGTAGCAACCCTCAATCAGACAGAGCACTATACACACATACATATAACATCCATCATCACCATAAAATTGAAAGCACAAGAATAAGCATTAGCAAAAGCAACAATACTAGAGAGACTTATTTCATGAATAGGATGATGTCAGGCAGGTAGATTGATGAACACTGCCAGTGGCAATCAGTAAGGCCAAATGGCGCATTCCATAGAAAGTACACACAGCCCACTTATTTTGTGAGTGACAGTAGTGCATCTGGAAGGGTCATTTCTTTAGTATAGAGTGGAATGCATTATTATTTCTGAGCTCCACTCCTGTGATAGTTTTGTTAGTCCATATATGAAATATGTCAACAGAACCACACACAAGGGTCAGTACACTTCCAAAAAGCAAAGGCCTGCCTTTTTTTTTTTTTTTTTTTTAGTTTGTCTCTGTGAAAAAAAATACCTTTAAGTTAATAACAGAACCATCTTAGACTGTATTTTAATTTAGATAATTAAATATAGTAGCAAAAAACTTGTACAGAGATAGAAATATGAAATGTACTCCAACTCTCACTGAAAATCAGCAGGTTTGAGCAATATATTCCCTAGACACTTCTAAAATCCTAGCCTGGATCCTTATCTATGGATCACATATATTGTTAGTATACAGAAGAAACTGATATACTTGGTATAATTTGAAGAGAAGGGGACATTTTTTTTCTTTCTATAGGCATCATTACTAACCTTGACTATAAGACAACTCAGTGATATACAGTCTTATTGAATGTGATAAGTGATCACACCTTGCTTCTAACATTGTGTTATTGAAACATATGTGCATCAAACACATCAATAATAACAATTATAATAAATATTTTTCATATGCAATGATGTCCCAATTAAATAGACTAATGCAACAAAATCAAAACTTCCCATAGTAACTTCTGAATATACTAGCTACCTCTGTCCATTCTCTTTTTACAGGGTACTTAAAATTATATAGCTATATAATCAAGGTATTTCCTTCAAGAAACCCTGAAATGAGCTTTCTTTAAAAATTAATTATTATATATGTATATATACATATAAAATACAATTATAATTATAATCAACATGAAAAGTGAAGAAGAATTTTTTTTTTAATTATTATTATTGATGCTAAGATGTTTCCAGAATTTTCATATCCCAGAAGTTTTGGAAAGATTTGTTTCTGTTCCAGAGTATAAATAATTTCTAATTCATTTTTGCTACAGATTGGGAATTAAATGCCATCTGTGAGTGAAACATAATACAACATAATTTTAAGCTCTTACCCCACACCAAAGAAGAAGAGGAAAATAATCTCCTGGTTTTAAAATAATATCTATCATCTTTTGTATAAAATAATATCTTTTAGAAAACTTAAAGAAATTATTCATAAAATCATCTTGTGCTCTACTTACACATCAGTGGATGATACCAGAACAGACACTGCTGTCTCAAAGCCATCATGGTTCTATCTCTAGGACCTCCCCAAATACCTCCTCAAATTTTTGCTCAGGATCTAGCTGAGCATGGAGAATCTATCTGCTTCCGAATGCTCAATGACTTTTTCTGCTGCAAAGCAGAATGGAAACAGTAGAAAAAATAGCTAGAATAGCTCCTTTTATATACCTAAGACAAAACAGGCAGTGAATTATACTGGAAAACACTTTGTCAGTTTCCAGTGGCTTTTAGCATTGTCATAGCCTGAATATTTGCTTTAAGTGTAAGAGAAAAGCCAGCTGATTTTAACCATGGAAAAAGTTTACCTTGCTCTCAGAGTCTCTTCAAAATGAAGTCCACAATCTCTGATTCTCTGGAACTATGAGGCTAGCATGCTAGCACTCTGTAGAGTGCTGTGTCAAGATAGCTATAGAGAATTTGGAATCAGATTAGGAACATATTCCAGCCTTGCAGTGTTCTTGGGAAAGGATGTCCACCACTGCAGTAAGCCCTGTTTGTTAGAAGTGGTAGATTCTGGCACTTGCAAAAGCGTCCCACATTGTGCTAAGGAAACACAGCCCTGGGAACCTTCCTGAATACACTGTTAAGGTGAATATTTCCCAAAGTGAACCAGGAAAAGCCCTATTGGTGCATGCTGAATGCATGAGTCCTGTAAACACTTCCAAACCTGAGAAACAGGTTCACACATTTCTGACCTCACTGCCTCTTCTCTGGCAGGAGAAAAGTCCAGCTAGGTTTGTATGAAATGTGTGAAATGTTCCTTCTATTTGCAAGAAAAAAAGATACAGAAATTGTCTCGTTATCCTCTGAAGCTTACCAGATTATATTGGATGGGTAAATACCAAATACTTGACCATAATAAAAATAACTTGTTCTGTTAACTAGAAACTTGTTTATGCATTTGATTGGAGAAAAATAACATTACCACGGAGAATGATTAGTATTAATTATGGTGTGACTTTTTTATTTTAACATTTTGAACAAGAAAACCATTTTATTTCAAATGCATTATGAGACTTGTCTATTGTAACTGAATCTTGATCAAGCTTTAAAAGTACAAAATCATGTTGAATACAATTAAAGCAAAGTTATTCTGCTTACAATAATTTAACCTTCAAGTTAGAAGTTGCTTCCCATTTTTCCATTCAAATTAGTCTTGAGAAGATTTGCAGGCATATGTCACAACTTGAGAATCAAGTCACATGAGAAAAATATAAAAAAGAAAGCAAAGTCTACTAGAGAAAAATCCATAAAAAACAGCTAATCTTTGTTTAATTCAACTTGCTTCATTGAAAAATGAGAAAAACAACAATCTTTAACAGTTTGTTTGGGTTTTTTTAATATAAGTAGATGGATGAGAAATAAAGGAACTCTAAAAATGGTAGGGGTGCAAGAAAACCAGAATAGTTTTCACAGTGAAACTCAATTTTATATATATATATATATATATATATATAATGGTCAATTTAGTGAGGAAGTTCTCTGAAAACTGCAGAATTCGCATATAATTTCATTTTCATTTCACTTTACTGAATAGCTTCTCCAGCATTTATATTAAATAAATAATGTTGGAGATGACAGTACTAAAATGGGTCATCCTATGAGAAACAAGAGTCATGGTGGTTTATTGTTCCAGACTATAAATATATCTTTTTACTCTGTCTTTTACTTTCTATTCTTTCAGTGCTGCTATGATCTTGAGTCATGTTTGCATCTCTTCACTAATTTAATATGGCTCTTCTTAGACAAACTACAATTCAAGAGGAAGCTATATTCTATGATTTAGCACTGTTGAACAAACAGAAGACTCTGCTTAGAAAGGGACTACAAAATCAAGTAATATTTCCAACAAAATAATTAGAAGTGGCATATCTACTCCAAACCATTTTATTATTGTACAAGGACCCACAAAAGGATACACTGGTGAAACAAAAAATGGAAAGGGAAAGAATGTTGGTATAAGCAGGGTCAGTTGATGTTTAGGAAATTACTGAAGGCTAAGATCAATCATGATACTCTTCTGTTCATGATAGTGGAAGCTGAGGATGAGTCAAATGCATACAGGAAATGAAACCGCTACTCATTTTACAAGGTTTCATAAGAAATTATCATAGAACCATAGAATGGTTTGGCTTGGAAGGGACCCGAAAGATCTAATATAGTTACAAATCCCTGCCATTGGCAGGGATACTTCCCACTAGACCAGGTTGCTCAGATATTTGAGTGAAAACTTTACACTGTGTTCTAGAGATAGCAATCTGTCATTTTTAACAGATCATTTTCTTATACAAAGCTACACAAACATTCACATGCATATAAATCATATGATCTGCATAAAAGGATTATGATTTTTATTCTGCTGTGACAGGAACTGAAATTTGAAAAATAAAGGAAATATTAAGAGACACAAAATATTTTGGTGTTTCTTCTGTGGTTTGAGGGGGTTTTTTGAGAATTCCAGCAGTGGTATCTCATCATCCTAAACCTCTGTGAGACTTTTTTTTTTTCCTATGCATGTAACAACTGATGAACTCAGCAGAATAAATGAAAAAAATCTCACCCACTATCATACCACAGAGAAGATGCAGTTCCAGACTAGAATTTTTTTTTAAAAATGAAAAAGAGGAAGATTTTAAAATGTGCATATATGTCTATGTTTATATATCTTCATATATCTATCTATATCTAGCAAACTAGAAAAAAACTGAGCTATTTTGCAACTAATATAAATCCTCTACCTTAATTACTTAATTATTAAGGAAATACTCTTGATACTTTGAAACAATGTACATAGGGTTTTATAATGAACTCCTCTACCACCTTAAGACCTACAGATCAGATAGTAGAAAGTTCAAATCTAATAGTCTCAAAGACTCAAAGTATCGAAATATTCTTCAATTAAAGAGAACTTTTATTTCTGCTAATGGAAAAGCTATATTCAATTAATGCATTACTAAAGACTTTGTCATCTATGAATTATGAATTACCAATCAGGATACAATTAATATAAATGTAGCTTAAACCCAAACATATGCATGCATTTTGCAACACTACGTGAGCAAAAGGGGCAAAGGCAGTTAGATGCAGTTGCAGGTAGGAGGCACTCAAGTAATAAAAGTTGTCAGAATAAAACCAGGCAGAGGGGTTAAAAGAGGCAGAAGTCCAGCTGAACATCGTGGAAGAATGATTGGCAGGAGAGAAGCAAGCCAACAAGTAGGTAAGCAGATTCCCCTTCTCAGGAGAAGCAACAGCATAAAAACATCTGGCACATGACAGAAGAGAGGCAAGCCTATTTCACTTCCAACTTGTCTCATCAAAAAACTCTTAAGCCTAATCATTCAGGTCCCTGGAAGTAAGGACCAACAAGGACTGCAGTCATTATTAAACATGGAATTGTATATTCAAAGATAATTTAGAATACATATCTTAAAAACTGCATGTTTCATATATAGCGATGATGATTAATATTGTCTATGAACATTCACTTTATTGCTACTCAAATACTCAATTTATCATATGAACACCACAAAGTTATGGCAGATTGGATCAACTTGAAGAATTCCCCAAAATGCAGTATTTGTGGAATTAAAGAATTTTGGATATTTTATTTCCCCCATGGGTCCTTCTGGCCTTTTACTTTAATTTAAATAATATTTGTTCTACATATATTCACACTCTCTCTATCAAAGTAATAGGTACATAACAAGACAAGTTGCCCAAAAAAAAGATTTCCAGAAGTTTTACCATTTTTCTTATGCCTTCAAAAAGCATTGCATCAGAGCACAGTAGAGACCTAATAGCAGCTTCTTCTGTATTAAGTTTGCTTAGTGATAGTCTCTGCTAGAAAAAAAGCAAACTATGAAGTCACAGAATTTAATGAGAAAACCACCGCATTTCTCAATAGAAAAGACAGAGGCCAGCCCACAAAAATCAGTATGTAGTGACAAATGGATCACTCACTACTTGTGGTGGGGCTGTCCCTTTCTTCCTCTCCCTCTGCACATTAACACAATCTCTAAAGTAGGTCAGGGTTATGCTTTTTAGACTGAAAGATTTTGGTAGCTTTCAGATATGTTTGGGATGTTGGTGCCTTTTGTTGTTTATCTTTTGCAACAATTTATATTTCGCTTTTTTTATTTGATAGTTCATTATGCTCGTTTTGCCATCACTCTGCAAAAATGGAGATGAATTCAACAAAGTAAAAGGCAGTGAAAAAAGTGAGCCTACTTTATGGCTCAGACTGCCTTTCTACTCAACTACTTCGGTATGATTGCTTTAAAATGCTTAGTGCCTTAGGGCTTATGCTGTCTGAGGCATTATGTCATATAATCAAGTTTATATCCTCAACAGAAAAATCCCGTTGGACTGAAAAAAGCAATGTTTATAACTTTAAGAAATTGTATTGGTTCATTAAGCATCTCCAAAAGTTATTTCCTCCTTAAAATAGTTGCTACTCCTCTTACCCAGCATTGCAAAGTGTATACTTCTGCTCTTGCAATGATTCTGCACCATTTTACAATATGATCTGTTGGAATCAATCTATAATATCTGTTGGAAAACATTTTTCCAAGTATCTCTTTGAAGCCCTTGTCACGAATGTTTTAGAAATTTTATAGATTTTATAAATTTTTAAGATTCCACTGATTTCAGTAACACTTGTCAAAGCTAATACTCGTCAAACCCGTAGATCACTAAAATGTCAAAATGACTTGCCCACTATAAAAGTTGTGCAAATTGTTCTAGGTTCAGAAGTGCCAATGAATGGAGCTGTTTCACCCAACTCTCCCTTTTCACTTAGTTTTTACTCATGCTAGAATGTAGCTGTGCTTCCCACCATTTTCTTCAAGGGACTTACCTCACAAACAAACACCAAAATTAGATTATGTGTTTCCTACAAATAACACTGGGGAAAATTAATACATACTCAACTCAGATAAGCTATAAACCTTTCTGCTAAATTCAAAAGATCTTGGGACTCAGCAGGGAGCTTGCCCATTATTTCAAATGAAACCAGTGTATTGCATAAACTGTAGTGTTAAATGCATGGCAAATACGAATTTACATCCTTTCTCTAGAGGATGAGGCTCAGACAGTGACATTAATGTTTCTGTCCTTCAAAGACCTCGCCAGTATCTTCAGGCAAAAAAGAGAAAATGAAGATCTAATTTTTTTTTTTTTTTTTGAGCAAAAGCCTTATTGTACATCATCAAGGAAAAGGAAACTTTCTCCAATTCCTCTTAAAGGCAATAATTCTAAGTACCTGAATGTTGAAATGTGTTTTTTCCTTCACATGCTTATAAGCCTAAATGAATATACTTGAGGTTTTTTTCTTCTCTAGGCCCTTGAGCAGATTTCTTTCCAGTATCTGCAGAGCCTGTTAGCTGTCTGTTATAATATGTTAGAGATTTTAAATTTTCATTGCACAAAGAGTTCCTGCAGTTTGTTGCTCTTTCCAACCAAGGTGTTAAAGTCTCTTAACAGGCTTTTAAGGGCATTTTGAAAACCTAAAAGGGTTTCTAAAGAAAACTGGTAAACAAAACAAAACTAAACAAAACAAAAACAACAAACACAAACAAACAAAAAAGGAACAAAATAAGAGAACAGAAGCACGTGAAAACTAAAAACTAGCAGTTGAGATATGAAACAGTTTCATCAGTAGTAGAATTTTTAAACTTTTGTTACGAGTAAAATAGATGGTTTAGTGTGTCAACAAACAGAAGAATATGATCATCACTGAAGAGAGCCACTGGACAAAAATTTTATCCAGTTAATGGAATAAAAAAATAATACCCTGCTGTTTATTTTGACACATGATGTAACTACCTGTTTGTAAGACTTTATCAAAGTCTCAAAGCATTCACAGTATGAGCAATTAAATAAAGTGTTAACTGTGATTCAATTTTGCTTTTTCATCTCAAAAGAAATTTGCACAGAAAAATGTGTCTTTCGTGCAGAAGTTAACTGTCCTTTTCAGTATATCCAAAAAGGGAACATATTACATGCTGCAAATGTGTGAAGGGTTCACATATCCATATTTGAAATCTCCATAAATATTTCTGTTCTTTTCTCTAACTTACAAAAGTATTTGGTAGGACTTGATAGGACAAGGGGAAATGGCCTCAAGTTGTGTGAAGGTATCTTCAGATTGTACATAACAGGCTTCCCAAGAAAACTATTGAGTCACCATTCCTGGAAGTGTTCAAAAAACAAGTAGATGTGGAACTCTGTAATATGGTTTTAGTGGAGAGTGGTTTTTAGTTAAAAGCTGGCCTCATTCATCTTGGAGTCTTTTCCAACTGTAATGATTCTGTGATTTTACATTTTACAGTCAAAGACAAATAATAGTTCCTAGGCTAGGCCTGGCAGCTGTGCAATCCACACAGGTAACAGGAATTTAAAGACTCATGAGTTTCAAAGTTCAACACTGGTAGTATCACCATCTCTCCAGACATCACTAAGAACTATTAAAAAAACAAGGTTGCATTTCTTAATCTCTATAGAATCCAGTAGGCTTCAATAACATTGATCTACTCAGGGAGAAATAGTCGACAGGCAAAAGCAAGCAGACTGTAAAGTTGTCAGATGCTTCAGTAGAATGCAGTCTGACAGAGATAGATAGGAGTAGTACACCTGTCAAAATGAATTTAACTCAGAATCTTCCTTAGATAAGGTCAAGGCAGCTCAAATGGACAAGAAATATAATTAATTCAACAGTTCAAATAGACTGCACGGTTGTTCAGTCATAAACTATAAAGAGATTAGATACAGGATCCAGGTGCTACGTGTCCACAACAGACTTCCAAGTACCTCATTTGGCTGAGACAGTATCAAAAGTCAGAGGTGTCTTCTGGCTACCTACCCAGAATTGGCTGGAAGGCAATTGAGGATATTAGCATAGGGACCGTTAAAGTATACTGCCCAAGAATGACATGTCTTTCCCATTGTAAAAAGAAGCTCAGGTAGACATTTAAGATCATTAAATAGCTATTGAAGTCCCCTATATTACTCTGAATGCACACTCATAAAAATGCAGACTATACCTATAGAAATCACTGTTGGATTTTTAGAGACTTTCTAGGGAGAAATAAACTGCCTTTGCCCAAGTACAATACTCAAAAAATTGCAGTATATTATGTTAGATTAAGTAATTAAAGCCCATCTGCACACCTAAAAAGAATCCTTACCCTGGCTGCTCTCAAGTCCATCAGAGGAACCATCAGCCTGTATCAGGCCTATCTCCAGAAGTTGAGACGCACATGGATTCACAGTGGGAGGAAGGAAGCCAATATGAATCCAGACAAAGGGATATTGGAAGCCAATATGAATCCAGACAAAGGGATATCAGGTTTAGGCCCCTCTCATAGTCCCAGAAGACCCTCAGCCCTTTTTGCAGGTGTGAAACCCATCATGATGAGTCAAGCATGCTGGCTGAAGGGGTGATGCTTCCTGGATGAATGGGACATTTACAGAGATTGCACAAGGCACAGTACGGGATGATAGGAGATAGAACAAAAGGTGGGGAAAGGGATGGATTTAGTCAATTTGGGAAGGAAAAAATGTGTGGAAAAGAGAGGGATAAGGGATAAAACAGCTGTTTGCTTGTAAATAAATAATATATGATCACTTTTCTAGCCACATCCTGCACTTGAACAGTTTAATCTGGTCAAATTTCTTATCGACTTTCTAGTTCTCTTCCTGTGTTCATGTGTGTACTGGAGGGTCTGAGTGCAGTAATTGTGCAGACCACATGTTGGAGGTCTGTAATGTCAGCAACTGCATCTGTAATGTCAGTAATGTCAGCAACTCAAGAGACTAGAATGAGAAAATTTTAGCACCAAAAACTGGACGTTCCTGCGGCAGAGGCACCTGTGTGTCCACAGCACCAGCAAGGGCTGGGTGCCACCATTGGGACAGGATGATTGGCCTACATGCCAGCTGAAGATGGAGTGTGATAGATTTCCAGCCATAGTGTTGGGACCAGGTGTCAGAGCCCCACAAGCCCATTGCTGCCAGCAACTGCAGCAAGTTCTAGCGAGAAAAAAATGGGCCAGCTGGCAGGTATGTGATGAAGTCTGGGGGCCAAATTAGGAGCATGCTCAATCCATGAAGTTAGCCATAGCCCTGCATGTATGCATACACGTGATCTGCATGTGTTCTGCCTGTGTATGCCTGCTGGGAATGCAGTTTCAGTGTCACTGCTGGTAGGGCCTGGGACATGGAACTGGGATAGCAGTTTTGCCTCACTTTGTCTGTGAGATTCAGAGCAATATATATTTACCCGGACTTCCTCTAAAGTAGATAAGTGCAGTTGGATGGCTACCGTCATAGACTGTAGATTTGGAATAATTCTTTCCCCAGACACAGTCAGAGTCATCTGAAGAATGCTCCATTCCCTGGAGAACAGAGGGGAAACAAAGGGCCAGATAGTTTTGAAAATTATGTCCAGTATTCCCTCTTCTCTTCTTCTTGTTACTGATTTTTAAAAGTGCAAAGCTACATTTCAGCACTGTCTAGAAGAATCATTAAAAAAGATATGATTTATTTCAGATTGACCTCTAGGGTATAACTGCTTCTTCGTAACCCTATTTGAACATACCAAACAAAGTGTTTCTCATAAGTCAAATTTTTATTTGGGGGAAAAAAATACCACCAGCAACAACAACAAAAAAATCCATCTACAGTTTTTGTAATGTGGGCATTTACCTTTTCTGGGGGAGGAAAGAAAAAAGAGAATCAGAGATGAGATCATCTAAAGACATCATGTTATTAAAGAAGGATTACTGATGATATATTTGTTTCATAAGCACTTGCTCAGCCACAGTGAATCATCCAATAAGGTACTAAAAAACTAGTCTGCAGAGAAAGCTGATTCACATATATATATATTTTCCAAATCTTTATCTAAAAAATATCTTAAATATTCTCCCAGTGATTATTGTTAGGTACATTTTAAAATGTTTATGATTTTCAGGGCAAGAGCCTAATAAAAAGTTACCTTTATAATGCAAAACAAGTGATTTCACAGGGGGAAAAAATCTATCTTGCAGAACAATGATCAAACCATCTATTGTAATGTACTTTCTGAATTTATCAGCAAACTCATAATATCACAGAGTCATTGAGATTGGAGGGTACCTCTGGAAATTGCACCCAGCTCAAGGCAGGAGTAGTCAGAACAGGTTGCTTATGAACATGTTAAAATGTCTTCAATTATCTCCAAGGATGGAGACTTAGCATAATCTCTGGAAACCTGGTCAAGTGATTGGATGACCTGATAGTAAAAACTTTTTACTATGCCTAAAATGAATTTCCCATGTTCCAGTTTGTGCTTCACTGCCTCTCATCCTTCAACTGTGCACCACTGAGATGATGTCATCTCTATTTTTGTTACTCTCCCCACCACATAAACAAACAGATAAAATTTCGTAAGGGTGATGTTTACCTTATTATCTACATTCTTAATGAAGATGTTAAACAGCAGTGGCCTCAATATTGATCCCTGGGGAACACCACTTGTTCATGACTGGCCTCTAAACTGACTGATCACAACCTTCAGTCAGTTTTCATTTTACCTCACTGTTTATCTAATCTGTATTCCATCAGTTTTCAATGAGGATACTGTGAGCGAGACACTTTACTAAAGTCAAAATAAATTAGATCAACCGTTCTCTTCTTGTCCACCAAGCAAGTAATTTTGTGGTAGAAGTTCATTAGGTTGGTCAGACACAATTTCTACTTTGTAAGTCCAAGCTGGCAACTATCAATCACATTCTTGATATGTTTAGAGTACCTTGGTTATTTCCACCTCCTTAGTCTTCAACTCCCCTGACTCATTTAACAATGTGCCCACATTTTCCTTTGTCTTTTTTGTCTGCCACATGTAAAATCTCTTTTTGTAGTCCTTCATGTCCCTTGACATATTTACTGGCACATGGGCTTTGGCTTTCCCAACCTCATCTCTGCACATTAGACAGTGTTGGTACAATTCCTCTTTTGTGTCCAGATCCTTCTTCCATCTCTTCTGTGCTCTTACCTGAAGTTTCTGTTTTGTCAGAAGCATTCATGTAGCCTCCTAACACTATTTATAAATTACTACCTCCTAAAATACTAAATGCAAACTGGAAAAAGGGATAATGAAATAAAATTCTATAAAATGCTATAATTACTGCTATTTAAGGCAGACACAGCAGATTTGTACATCAGCTACAGTGCATGAAGACAAATTACATGTAAAAAGGAAACATTTATTCTCTGTAAAACATCCTGCATCTGATAAATTACTATTCTTGGCCCAAATTCTCAATTGGTATTTGTTTATATAGCTCCACTGAAAACAAAACAACTATTGTTATTTGTACCTGCTGAAAATAGAGATCATAATTTATTTTTTTTTTTACTCATTAGGTTTGAATGTTAATGATTTGTTCCCTGTGAAGAAATTAAGCATCTCTACATACTCTAAATTCTTACCAGGTATACCCAAAAATCTAAGTATCATGTTGGTTTAGCTGTTTCTGCTTCAGAAAAGTAATTTGCTGAAAGATTCTTCCTCTTTTCAAAAGAAGTAGATGAAGGACTGGTGAAACTAGGACCATTACCGCCCCCACCACTTTACCCACATAGTGGGTAACCAAAAGTAGAAAAGTTTGTGTGTCACAGCAAATTCTTGCTGGACTAAATTTTATTCGTTCACTGAAAAGTTGAGCAGAGAAAGACAATGTAATGAAAACTGGCACTTGATATTTCTTACAGTATTAAAAAAAATTAGTTTTAATCCACAGAAATGAGGAAAAATTGCATTTCTTACAAAAGATATAAGAGGATATCATTGTGTCAACACAGAGCAGACAAAAGCAAAGGAATTAGCTATCTAATTCTCATGGGGCTTTACATATTTTCAGTGTCTGGTTAAAGATAGCTTGCATCTTAGTACAGTAGTTTCACAATTATAAGCCGCACCTGATTATAAGCCGCACTTTCAGGT
>VRYO01001463.1:79552903-79585585 GCA_009812075.1 Sialia sialis | reverse complement strand
TTGGGGCCACAGCCGGTGGGGGGCCTGGGGGTGGCGTGGCGCTGCTTGCGCTGAGGCCAGCCCAGAGGAGGAAAAGCGGTGGCATCAAGAGGAGGAGGAGGTGGAGGAGAAGGGGAGCGTCCATGGCACGGGGGCGCCAGGTGCTGGCGCTGCGCACTCAGCTGCACGGGCTGCACGGGCCTTTAAACGCAGCCCCAGGAGCCCTCCCCGTGTTGCCAGCCCCGGTACTCCCACCTCTGCCACCAGCCCACCTGGCTCACCCAGCCTGGCAGCAGCGGTGACCCTGCCACCAACCGGCCCATCCTGCTCCCCAGCAGGCACGCCGCCAGCCCGCCTGGCTCTCTGCTGCTGGCACGCCCACCCTGCTTGGCAAAGCCTGCTCCCCACCTGCCCGGCCACAGCTCTGCAGTAGCGCTCTTCCCAGCCGGCTCACATTTCCTGGTTGACATTTCGCTGGGATTTGTCCATAAATAAGCCACACCTGATGATTAGCCACACTGCTGGGGTAGACTGGATTCTTCCATGAAAAAGGTGCAGCTTATAATCGTGAAATTACTGTAATAAAATATGAGGTGGACTTCTAGAAATACATTTTGATTAGGTAATATTACTGTCTCAAATTTTCTCAAGTAAAAATGGTGTATTTTTGCTTGGATGCTCATTACAATTCTCAAGGTTCTAATTTCTGTTTGTTTTTTATAGTCAGACAATGAACGATCAACTAAAAATACTTTTACTGATGTTTGAGAGCACAAAACCAGATGGAAACTCTCAATAAAAGTTAGCTACAAATTGTTAAATCAATCTGAAGAGTCTGAGTGACAGACAAGGGAATAAAGTATTGCCTCTCAAGGATGAACAAGATTAGCATAAAGACCAAGTGATAGACAGATCCCATCAAAACCAAATCTGGACAAAACCTTCCAAATACCAAGAATATGGTGAATGTACAGCTCAAAAAGCTCTAAAGAAATCTTTGTAAACATATAAGTGCTACAGTGGCTTTTGAAGGATGAAGCTTTATTTATTACAGAGAGCTGGTACTACCAACTTAGAAAAACACTGAAGAAGGTCACTTGCAGTTCCTTCAAGATTACTATTTAGTGCAAGACAAAAATTGTAAGAATATGAGTTAACTACACTATGTCAATGTGTTTATTAAAAAAAAATCACTGTCCCAACCTTAAAAAGTAGTTTAAGTATTTAGAAATTTTTCATGTTTTTCCTTTTAATGGAAACACATAGGATTAAAGTGAATTGGAAAGGGAAAACTAAAATGCCTACATTTGAAAAGATCAAAGAAGAAATATAGAATTAGACAAGAGGCATTCTTCTTTTAAAACTAGGTAAGCTTACAGGAAAAATATGAGATAATCAAAAAATGTCTGAAAATAAGGAGCAAACAAAACCAAATTTGGATGCATTAAAATCAAATTATATTCAACCTTTTGTATGGCATGGTAAAAGATCTGTTTAAAAAAATAATTAGGAGAATGTAGACATGATTTTATGTTGGGATTTTGACACCATTTCACATGACATTCTCATATACAAATTAAGAAATACAGTCTAGCTAGAACATTTATTTTTATGTTCTGTAGCTCCTTTTTTAATGTAATTCCTCAGGGGATCTATCTTGATTCTGGTCATGTGTCATGTTTCAATTAATGATTTGGTTGAAGATATAAACACTACATGCACAAAATGCGCAGTTGATGAAAATGGTTGTGATGGTTTGCAGGCATGATGAAGATAAAAATCAGAATTCTTAATCTCTTAACACCTTCCCCCCCTTAAAAATAGTCTTAGAGGAAAGTAAAGAGTATGAGTCTATAAAGACAAGGCAAGGTTTTTACATGCAAGTAGAAATATTTTTTCTAACCAAATACAGGATAAGAATAACAGTTGTTCAAAAAGGGTCTGAGTTTATAGTGCATCATAATACTACATGCTACTTAATTTTGTCATGATGCTACTCTAAAGGCAAACCATACTAAGATGCATAAGCATAAAATCCTGCCTGATAGACATACAATTACTCTCATCGCTTTTCCCAGTGCTGATAAAGCCCAGCTGGGATTCAGTGTTCGGCTTGTGCCCTGATTGTCAAGAATGATGGAGGCTGACAGGGGAGAATTCAGGGAGATCAATGTGAACTTTACAAAGAAGAATGAATGAGTTTGTTTAATCAAATAAAGGAAAGATTGTTATATTTATGATTACAGCTTTCAGACAAAAATACTCTTGCATGAAGAAAGAGGGACCAATCTTTCCTTCATGTCTTTGATAAATACAACCTAATGAGGTGAAACTATAGAAAATAAACAGGTTAGATATTAAAGCAAAATTTGAAGACAAGTGTGACGGATTGCCTAGGAATATAGTGGAGCTCCATATTTGAAGGTTTTTAAAAAGTAACCATACAGAGTATTAACCCAAATTCTTTTCAAACAATTCTTTCATTCTAGACCTATTCTCAATGTAGTCTATGAAGGTTGTGAAACATCCTAAAATGAGAGAAACACTGGAATATCAAGCAGAGAGAATGAGCTCCTTATGATCACTGTAAGAAAGAAATGGGACTTAAAATAATTCACTACTACTACTTCTACTACTGCTAATAATAATAATAATAATAATAATAATAATAATAATAATAACAATTCTTGGATTTAGGGACTAATAGGAAAACCTTCAGTTACAACCTAGAAATTTGCTACCTGGAAATGAAACTATTAAAAAAACAGTGAATATCTGGCAATCTTACAGGGGTCTTCCATCATCACTTTTTGCTTTGAAGAAAAATGCTGTGTTTTGATATATACTAAAAGGTATTTTCAGTACTATAAAGGCCATTATGAAAGCCCCTAGTGATAAGCTCCTCTTCAAGAGAACTGTATGGGGTATCTCTTGATCATCTTTAATATAAGAAATATTTAATTTTCACTTTGTCACAAGCATAGAGCAAGCATGAAGATAAACAGACAAATGAAATTCTTTTATTACTACATGGTCCAAAAACAGTTATTCTGTATTTGCCAGACTAAGAGCTGACATCAATATTAAGTAGATTGAGAATAATAAAATTATTTTAATTGAAAAAGACCTTGGAGATCACCAATGCCAACCCCACTGCCATGGCAAGAGACACCTTCCATAGACCATGTTGCTCAAAAGGAAAAAAAAAAAGAGTTAAAATCTTTTTATCATACTCAGGAAAAAACAGAGGTTTGATAATTAGCAAATATATGTTAGAAATTTTATAAGGAAGTTTTTATTAGGAAAATTCGCAAAAACAATCAAATAACTCCCCTGCCAATCAGAGAAACAAAACCCCCCTCAATATAATTTAATGTGCTTGTGACAGACAGTGATTGAGAATAATAATTTTACTAAAATTATGATATGTTTTTTAGCTATACATAGGCATGAGCAATTCATAGTTCCTGTCTACTCAAGGATCTGCATCCATAAAAATGCTGATAAGTGGACCTTCTTTAGAATAAAGGAAGTGTAAAATCATTTTATCATACCTATATTATATAGGCACACACACTTTCCTGTTTTAATTTACCATGACTATTCACAGGTCTCATTTGATTCCTATAGCTTTGATGATAGCCTTGTTAATAAAGCAATGATGTTAACCCAGAAGTCTTAATCTTTTCCAGATCTCCCTCTCTTTCTTATTGGTTGTCTTCTAACACAGTTTAGTTGCCCTCTCACTCATTTAGTACACACAAATTTCATCAGTTTGCTCTCTAATTAATCTTTCACTCACTAGCATAATTCAAATTAATTTTTCATGCAAATGTCTTAAAATAATTACTTTTTGTTAAAAATCAATGAAAATAGTACATAAGTAATGCAGAAGATTTAGAGAAAAGAGTTGAATTACTGACCTTCAGTGTGACACCAATGGCTTGCGAATTCCTATTTCCTCTCCATGTTTCACTAATGGGAAGGATTACAAGACACCTTTTTTAAAATTATTACCCAAGTGCCATACCCATAGACTGATGTCTAACAACCAACAGAAAGCAAACTTGTAATCTTTTTTTTTTCTTTTTTTTTTTCTTTTTTTCTTTTTAATAAGAATAATACATATCCAGTCTTCATTATTTCTGGGAATTTGTTCCAGTGCTTTGAAAAAATGTCTGGAGTAGAGTTCTACATTATAAATACACTGCATCTGGACCAATATGAAAATAGTATTTTAAAATTTCACACTGTATCTCATAAGTCACTCAGAGAAAATATTTTTGTATTTTCATACCCTCATTATGAATAATGTAAAAAGAAAATTAATAGAAAATGCTCTGAATTATGAATTAGGACCAAATTAAAAATGTAAAATTATAGAAAAACAATGATTGCTTGTTTTAAATTCCCCTTCCTAACAGGTAACCATTTTTAACTACATCTGCTACCCACAGTTGACCTATATCTTTATCTATTTCTATGGCTAATGAGGAACAAATTACTTATTACTCATGAATGACACTAACTACCCACTCTTGCACAGAAGAAGAATATTACAATTTACATTTAAATGAGATTTAAAATGTTAATGAACAGACACAGTATTCTAATTATCTATAAAAATACTAATTTCTTCAGAATCATACTCTATGTTTGCCCAGCAGCATTAATGAAGATCAGCTCTGGATTTGTAGAATAATTCCCAATAACAGGTCAAGAATGGGCAAACAATGCCAATATGTGTTTAGTATGACTTGATAGCAGAACGATGGTTGTATGTGGTACACATACAAAAAGTACCTTAGGAAATCCCCTCAAAAATATTTGATATTTTCTTTATGTAGAACCTTAGATTTAATATGTGTTTCTTCCATGTTCAACTGGGTCACTTGGCATCTATCTCCATTTGCAATGCTCAATTTCACTTTGCCTGTGTCTGTTTGTTGTTGTTATTGCTGTTGTTGGGGGGTTGTTTTCTATTTTTTTTCCCATAACTTCCATTTACATATTCAACAGCAGGATGGTAATGAAATTCACAGGAATATATTGTGCACACAACATAAATATGGGGTTTTTTTCTGCTTAAAAGGTCATTTTTAAATTTTTTTTATTTTTTTTATTTAATCAGTCATACTGATTTTACTGCAGGAGAAATCAAGAATAATTATTAAGTTTTTCTGATAGAAAAAAACCAATTCTCTTTACTTAGGAAACCCAGGGAAGGAAGATGATATTTAAGTCAGAAATATCATCCATCTTAAAACTATTATCCCTTGAGTTTTTCAACTTTTACTCATATATTCCAACTCTTCTATGCACCCATAGATTCCAGATATCATTAAATTTTTGAGAAATTAACAAGAAAAATTAGTTAATCAGAGGGATAGAATTTAAATAATTCATAAACAATGTAGTAGAGTTATAGTAGAATGACATCTCAAACTTTACATGATAGTTCAAAAGGAACTTAATACCTTAATTTTCAATAGCGTGGAATCACAAATGTAGCATAGGTAGTAAAGTCCAAAGAGATTTCATATTTGTGTTATAGACCATTACCAAATGTTAAAGCACTCAATAATGTATTTTTAGTGTCTATTATTTGATTTTTAAATAGTATAAAATGTCCATATATTAGTTTGAGTCACTTTCTGTTCTGATACTGATTTTCCCAACTTTGGCATTTCTTTCTGGTGATTCACATACGTGTTTTCATACTGTTCTGCCTCTAACTTAACAGTCTGCTCAGAAATTCCACTTTCATTTTTCTTGAACCTCTTGCTCATTTGCAATCTACTCTTTGTTTCAAATTCAGCAACAATTTGATACCTTTTTTTCACTGAAGAAGGTCTCAAGAACATTGAAATGAGTAATTGATGCTGAATTATGCACAGAATTCAACTCTCATCTGAGTCTATTTTTTAATCATTATCATTCTTACTATCTTCTGTTTCTATTAGTAACAAGTTAAATAAAGAAATAAGACAAGAAGACAAGAAGCTCCCAAGATTCATTTTTAAGAAGGTTAGAAGTTCAGTAGTCTCCAGGTAAACTAGGTCAATACCAATTCCACTTTCAGCACCCAGCAAATGAGCTCTAAGACAGTGTAGCAGAGCTACTCATGATTAAAAATTAGAATAACAGTTACAGATTACCTGCTAGTTACTCACAACATTTGGCTCAAATATTTTGCATTGAATAGAGACAGATGAGAATTCTTTGTCCATGCTAAAATAACAGGGAATACTGACAAAACTATTTCAAACGTTATGGTAAAAGGCAAGATTTTGGAGGACTCCTGATACTCTAATTCTAACTAGGAATTTTCCATCATCTGCAGCTCAAAAAATTAGCATAAAAATGAAAATCCCCTTCTGTCCTTCATATTTCTGTAGACAACACCTTTTGTGCAAAAAAAAAAAACCAACTCAGTACTACTCTGGGTTATAACATGAACCAGACAACTACATATGCCAGATCAGGCAAAGGACCAGATCTCTTGTATCATAGTCTGGATGGTAATGATTAATATTTTTGAACACTGCCAGTCTCGGAGAAAAGCTTTTGTAAAAATCCAGAAACCTTGCAAAAACTAGTGATTTGGAATTAAGAATTAAACATAATAAGGAATATCCTGAAAAAGATTTCACAAACTGGCCTTTTAAAACTTCTGAACACAACAAGCTAGGTATTCATGCTCATATTGCGCTAATCCACAATTATTGTGCAACTGAAGGAAAAAAAGATGTGATACTTTTCATTTAATATTTTATTATGCACTTTTAAAGCAAAAGGCACAGGAAACAGCCCAGCCAAACCCAACCAAATGAAAATCTAATCCAAAATATTCCGTGGAAGGAGCATTTGTTGCTGAAGTTTAGACACAAACCTTGTGGCAGCAGCTGCTCCAAACTATACACACAGAACCTAATGGCATGCTATAATTAGAAGAAAATGCCTTACTTGTTGTATGTGGCTTTCTCCTCTCTCTTTTATTCTTTTGATTTCATTGTTAGACCTTCTTTGTGCTCCACTTCTCTTCATCTCTCTTTAATATTTATGTTTTAGACAGGACCACTTTAGAGAAAAAAAATAGGATCCAAGATGCATCTGTCTTTTTTATTTTGTCGCTGAAAATTCCCTTTAAGTGAAATACCATATTCTGGTTGAACTGTACTCTAGTTTTAGAGTATTTCCATATCTGGTTTTCCATGTATAATTCATAACCATTTCATTATTTTTTGGTATTGCAAACTTTTCAAATTTTTCTCTTCTCCCTGAACTCCGAATTGTGTAAACAGATGGCACTAGGCATGAAACAGATTATTTTTCTTAAGCTTTCAAAGGCTATGAAGTGCATTTGGAAAGACTCAGTATATAACTTGAATTCAGGATTATATTTGGAGTGAATACTTTTATGTCCAATATATATGTGACCTGTACACCTGATATATGCAAAAAATTGAATTGACAGGCACAGGAGATTTATATTTTATATTTGTACCAAATGACATACAATTACTAGCAATGTTTTTAATATCGTAGTTCATGTTTTTAAATGATGTCTTAGTGTCTAGGTATCACCTGTCCATCCAAAGTCTCTTTCCAGGAATTTTGGAAAACTAATCCAACTTTTTAACTTCTTTCTTTATGAATACTTATAATTAAATTTAAGCATTCTTTTTTAAGGAGGCGTAAAAGTATCACTCTGTGCTCTAGACTGTCCATCTGAAACAAGTCACTAAAATCTCTCTCAACCCAACAAGATGGTTTCAAACGTTCAAGTCTCTCTCAGTTGCAAGAAAAAATTCTAAATGCTTCAAAATGGCAATGAATTTCTCATGAATTACCTGTTGACAGAAAGTAAATTTACAGCATAGTCATTCAGTCATTAAACCTTGTCATCTCTCCACAGGTCAACAATAGTCCCATTTTTTGTGTCTTTCTCATGACTACTTGCAAAATTGACTATAAAAGCTTTCATTTCATATGAAAGAATATTTCTGAGTTAACCTCATTCAAATATTATCTAAAAGAAAATTTAGAGTTCAGGTAAAACTTCCATATGCAAAATCCCCAAGAAATATTGGTGCCAGTTTCTGTTCTGCATGGTGAATTTTAACTGAATGCATTTTTCCTCTAATACTTTCATCACTCAGGGAAGAAAATGCAGACATTTTATCTACAACAGCAATGGGCTTTACAATGCATAATTTTTAAAATTATGTATATAGCTCCAAAGTGGAAAGAATAAAATAAACTGCTTTTTATACTTACTGTTATTTTTAAAACCTCTTTAAACTGTGTTTGATGACTAATCATAGTCAGCATATCCAGACCTTATCTCTGTAGAAAGTGTGCAATGTGCTTGTTTTCAGGAAATGCCTTCTCATATGCAAATACTGATAATAATCCCAAAACATGGGTTAGAGTAGTACCGTTTGCATTAAAGCAGTTCACCCTTTCTATCTACATGCCAGAACTAGCTGTAGCTCAAAGGCCTTGCATAAAATATACTCACTGCTGACAAAGGTTCAGGAGATTCTATTGATGAAAATCTGACCATCTGAGATGAGCTGGGTCTGGCTGGTGTAGAGTCAAATTTCTACCTAGCAGCCCGTATGGTGCCATGCTTGGGACATGTGACTACACCGCCTCAGCAATACACCAGTGTTTTAGCCATTGCTGAGAAGTGCTTGCACATTTTTCTGTGTCCCAATCTGTCCACTCAGAGAGGAGATTGAGGCTAAGCTGATGTAGGGAGAGGACAGCCAGAACAACTGACCCAGACCGACCCACGTCAGTCCTGCACTTTCAGTATTGTCAGTCTTGTCAGTCAGTATTCCTTGTCGTGTCATGTTCAGCAATAAAATATCAAGCAAAAGAGGAAGGCGAGATGGTGGTTATGACTTTAGTCTCCCCAAACTAGCTTTATGAATGCCAAAGCCCTGCCTCCCAGATGGTGGCTGATTTTTTTGCTGATGGAAAGTATTGAGTGAATGCTTTGCTTTGCTTTGCATGCACAGATTTTACTTCATCTATTAAATTGTCTTTTCCACGATTCATAAGCCTTCTTTCCATCCTTATACATTCTCGCTATCCCACATGAGAGGGGAAGCAGTGAAAAGTCATAAGGGTTTAGCTGCTGGCCACAGTAAAAATATTACAAGGCAAATAAAATAAAATAAAATAAAATTTAAAGGGTATTTAAACAAAATTGATTTCACAAACTTAAAAAATTGCTTATTATCTTGCCTCAATATATGTGCATAGATACTCTGTCATTAATTCCAGAAGCCTTTGTGGACAGAACAATGATCTAACTTAGAGGAGCCAGTGGGCTTTACACAAAATGCCTGTGGGCCCCACAGAAAGCCAGGAGCAGTCTGGAAGCAGTAAACAGGTAACGTACTGAGATATTACCTCGCTCCAAAAATTTGTCTTTATCTGAGTTCCACCCTTGTGCTAGTCACAAGGGACTTTAGGAGAAAATAACTGTAGACTTGGTGCAGCCCTTATTTTCTCTGAGCAAATGGGAAAAAAAAAAAAAAATTTTTGTTTTTTATTTTTTTGGAAACAGTGTGAAACAAATTCAATGTAAATAATTCACTCAGTGTGAGAAAGCAACACTGAAACTATGTGATAATGGGAGGGGTAAAGTGGGTTAAAGCAGCATGCCTCAACAAACAGTGAAGAGCAGAAAAAACTGGGACACAATAAATACTCATCTAATCTGAAATTTTTTCACTTGACCATGTTTCCCAACTCTCAGACTTGCTTCCTGTGAACATTTGAATATTAGAAGCTGACTGATATGAATACTTAGATCAGTGAGTTTTAAACTTAAATGCCCAAGTAGTTATTGAAAGTTAGCTTTGAGTTATATATTCACTCAGAAGATACAGCAAGTTTCATACTGGCTTGTTAAATCAGTCACTCAGACTCAGGCAACTGGAACAAAACAGATAAAATCTGTAGTTAAAAAAGCACTTAATAAATTTCAAATACCCAAACCAAATTTCAGCAGCTATATACAAAGTACACAGAGATAGATGTGCATCCATGCAAGAAATGTAGAACTCTTGATCATGTACAAAGGCTGCATTGTTGAATAGCTACATCAAATATCTGCACTGTTGATAATTATCCATTGTCAGAGGCTGATGCAGTACGGTGCAGTCCCCTTCATACTACAGAACCTAATGTCACAAATTTAATTTCTCAGATGTTAAGGCTGCATCTCTAAGGTATTAATTAGCTGAGTACCAACAGCTTGTACAGTTATATAATCCTTCAGAAATACATAATTCTTTCTCTCAAAACTTGGAAGCTGTTTAAAAATGGTTAAATAAACAATCACTCAGCTGTCAGTTATATTACATGAGTACTATTCTTCTATTCAACACTGTATGCAAAACCTGTACTATAAACATGAATGCACTAAAAACAATTTAAAATATTTTGGATCTTGTGAGCATCTGGCTATTCCTTATCTTGCATGCGTTAGGATGTACCAGAGTTGCAGCTTATTTTATGAAATGTGTTCACTTAAGTCACATAATTTTGTCTTTTATAGAGAATTTCAATGCAACCATTTTACTGTATCTCATTATATTTTACTTTTTTCATTTCACTGAATCAAATACTTTTCAGTTTTCCTGACATTATATAGAATATTGTCCATAGAAATGCAAAAATTTGTTATTGAGTTGTAAATGGTGACAGGAACTTGAATCATAACTGTAACCATAAGTGACCAGGTGCAGAATTTAGCAGAGTGAATCTAGGTTTGTGGTCCAGCAAACTCCAGGAGCTGGGAGTTGTTTCTTCCCAGGTGCCAGAGCCTGGCCAGTCTGGCCAGAAATCTTTCTTTCCAAGAAAATCCATGCAGCTGATGCTTCCACATTGCATGTTTCTACCAGGAGAAAGGCTGAGTGTGGATCACGGCCAGACACTGTGCAGTGCAGACCGCTACACAGGGGCTGATTTCCAGCAGAACATACAAACCACACCTCCAGAGTCCACATGAAACCTAAGAACAAGTCTTCTTCATTCTCCCAGGTGTCAAGGCTGACGCTCACTAGAGTAAACTCAGATTCCTTCAGTCTGTGCCATAGCCGAGTCTGTTGGCATTTCTCCGTGGTGAACAACCACAGTTCTCTTGTACAGCTTCTGGACTCCAAGCAGAACAGTAAGAAGCCTGTGTACTAGCATAGAAGCAGAGACAGAGCAAATCCTGGCAGTTAAACCACAGAAGAAAGCAGAGGAGGTTGAGGAATCAGGCACCACAAAGGGACATCAAATGTCAGATCTCTCTGAGTGGAAAAAAATGAACAAATCTCTTGTGAACTTATGTTTGGGTGAAATAATGTCAATAAAGAAGAACAGGTATTTTATACAAGCACTGCTTCAAAATTCTTCCTGGTTTTCTCCTCATATGCTTTTTCCTGATGAAGATGCTTCAAAGTTCAAAACAGAAAAGGTAATCAGGGCTAACTTTAAATTAGACATACTTTTTATTTGCATTCAATGCAAGCACATAAATTATACTCCCAGACTGTGATCAAAGCTACACTGAGTCTGTACCTACCTTCTGTACAAAGAAGAAACAGACAAAACCCCAGCTAAGCAGCATATGCTATACTTGTGCAGTATGTCAGAACATGTGGGAGAATGAGGGGAGCTCAGGATAATGGACTTATGTCAACTGTCTCCTCATGACAGAAGAGAAGTCTAAAAGTTCAGTGAATCTTGATGCCACCTGCCCAAATGGTCACTGGAAGTGACTTTGCTTTCAAAAAACCTTTTGGTTTGGTGTAAGAACATTGACTGCAGTGGAAATCAGCTAAATATCATAATGATGATAATCAGTTTCTGCATTTGAAATAGTAAAATTCAGCAGATCTAATAAAGTAGCACTAACTCATCTGAAAAGGTCATGAGCATTTAATGTGTGTGCAACACACATTGTACTACATTGGTTATCTAATTGTAGGAAAAGGTAATTTCATGCATGATAATTCAAAACGCATGAAAAGAGTGCATAATACATATCCATGTTCTTTTGTTACACCTTCCAACATTTACATTTACATATTCTTATTATTTTATATACTGTGCCTTAAGGAGATAGAATGGGTAACTTGAATATACAGGCAGTACTAAGTCAACAGTGAACACGAGTGACATATATCAGCCTTTAGCCTTCTGACTTACTCTTCAGCTGAACAGATAGAGCATTATTTTGTTATGATTACCAATTCAGAACATATTCATAACTAGCAGATGTTTTCCTCTTGGTTGCTTGGCAATTAAGGGATGTTGCTGCAGCTGAATTTTGCACCTGGACAGCAAATGACCAAACCAATTCTGTAAAACCTTTGACTTACAAAAATTGTCCCTTAGCGCAAATGATTATTTTGAAACTAGCAGTAGATCTAAGTGTCAAAGATAATTAATTAATCACAAATCACTGGTGAATTTAATCAGAGAGCATTTAATTTCCAACCACTATGTAAGTATATAAAGAACACAGAATAAAACAGGATAGTATTCTCCACTGCTGCTACTAATTTTAAAAGACTCAATCATATGTTCAGTTCTTGGTACATTATAATTTTTTTCTCATCAACAATAAAACAAAATAACTGTGCATCCATTATGAAAAAATAGCATTCAACTGGCTAGCCAAAGGCTATTTCTTGTTAGATACCTTCAAAGAATAGCAAGCAAGCCAAACATCTCTTGATTTATAGTGTCATGGTTTAACCATGACATAGTGATTGTGAAAATGCAACTCCAAACAGCTTGGGAGGAATATTCCTTAGAAAGTGAAACAAACAAAGTTGAGGTGAAATATTTGCAAAAATAATCATGAAAGTATCAACTCATTATACAGCTTCCATGATCCATAGCAAATTCTGGAAGCAAGGATTTGTATCTGCCAATCTGACAGTAAAGACATATTCAAACCAAGATATTCTATTTGGTAATAAAAAGAGAACAAAACAAAACAAAACAAACCCCCCACCAAACCTACAGTTTCTAATAAGAATCACAACAAAACAATCACAGATTTCTATGCTGCATAAAAATACCTGGAAGCCAAACAGTAGGCTCTTAAAACAGCACTCTGAGCTATATTTCTGCTATAATAATGAAACATCGAGAGGCTCAGAACAAAATTCTGCCTCTTTATTCTCTCTCTCCATTCTAAGATCTAAACGGGCAGTTGTGGTTTTGGTTTTTGTTTTGGTTTTGTTTGGTGTGTTTTTTTCAATCCAAGGGGTTGATGGTAAGAGAATTACTTCCTACAATTTTGAAAACAAAAGTTTGGAATGTGTCATCTAAGATCTAATAAGGTTAGACAGAACTGATACCTTTGGAAAGTAGTTTAATGCATGCATACTGAAGGTATATTCAACATATATATTTCAAATATAGTTTAATTCCTTATTATCAAATAAAAAAGTAATAATGAAGCAAGAGCTTGAAAGAACATGGGTTTTTTCTTTATAAAATAGTACAAAGCACAATTAAAGAAAACGTGACAGCCCAACAGTCAGTATTGAGGCAACTAAACATAGCCTGCCACATGCCATCCCTTTAAGACAATTCCTTTATTATGCTAGTTTTAAAAAATCCCAGCACATCAGTAACACTCTGTGCGTCCAATCACTGCAAACTCATTTGTTATTCATTGAAACATCCATCAAGGATCAAAATAGATTCATTTTCTATTCATGATGCTCTCATATGCACTTCTGTAGGTCTTGTTCTGTATTTCAGCATTTAAACGACACGTTGTACAGTGGAAAGTTGCATTATATATTAACACTTTGAATGCCAACTTGTAACATAGTCCAGAAAAACATACAAGTATATATTTTATTCTGAATATTAAGTTAAACTCACTGCTTCCTGTGGCATTTCTGAGCATTTTAGCTTAAGATTCTAGGTGGTTTATGAAGCCCTGAGTCATCTATTTTGGTATTTAACATTTACCCAGACATACAATTTTTTCTCATAGAAATTAGTAATACATATTTGTCAGGTGTAAATGCTGTGACAACAATCTTGCATGCTACATAAAACTTCGTGGAAAAGATAGCATATTTTGGAAAAATTGGGAGAATTTTGTTAAAAGAGATAAGATTAAATTCTCTAGAGAGCTGGAAAGAGGTTTTTAGAGAAATGGAGTTATAACCTGGGACCGTTTCTTCAGCAAACAATAAGTGCAAAATAAAGGAAGGTTTTAGGAAGCAAGGATGAAAAACAAGTAATAGCATACACATATTACTTTTGTTGTCTGCTTGAGGTTTTCTACTTGGAGCAGGACATAAAGATCAATCACTTTCTTATATGATGCCATATAGACAATTTTTTATTTTCTCCACATGGAGAGGATAGTAAACTGTGTTCCCAGTTTTCTAGGCCTATATGCAGACCATCCCTGTTGAAAATAGCAGCAAACCACCACTTCAGACATGCACCTCTGCTGTCTTCCAAAGGCAGTAGGAAGACTGAACAAACTGCTGCACAAGCATCCCAGCTGCTATACATCACAGTTTGGGGTGTCTTAATTTGATCACACTTTTCATTCTGAGATCAAGGCTTAGAGCAGTATTCTGGATTCTATCTCAAAGGCCAGGTTGCTCAAATTGTATCCCATGGGACTCAATCACCCACAAGCGGGCTCCTCTTCTTACACACTGCAAGAACAAAACAGATGTACAAAGACACTAACCAGAACGGCAGAGATCCTATTACATTTGATACCACAGTAAATTTCTGCAAAAGTCATAAATTCAACACATTCCAGAAAGTCTGACATCTGTGGTATAATCTTAAAAAGAAATACATATGCAATTTTATTTTTTATTTTTCTTAAAAATGGCTATAGGAAAACAGTGGTTGAAAGTTTAAAGAATAAGTACCTTATAACTGTTTTAGACCTTATTTAAAAGTAAATCTCTAGTAGTCGATTTGCATAAGAATTCTCTTTCTAAATAATATAGAAAATATCACGTTCATATTTAATATACATGTCACTATTTTTTTTCAGTAGTTTGCCATTAAATTGCACACCTGAATCTTTCCTGTCTTTTGTACAAAGCCAAGTTTTCAGTGACTTAATTTAACAACTTAAGTGACAGGAACTTAAAATTTTAAAATATATATATCTACATAGACACTGAATTTTTAACATCTCTGAATTTGAATAAAATGAGATATTAAAGTTTTTCATGAAATATTTATTCATATTAGAAACAGACAAAGGAAAATAGCTCATGCATAACTCAGAGTAAAGCTACCATATTATGCAAAGAAGAAAGGAAGGCTTTTTTCTTGATTTTCCTCACATTTTATAATGCATTATTATTTTTAAAACAGAAAGGACAAACAAAACAAAATAAATATTAAATCTTTGTCCTAAGGTGTTTTGACTTTTGTTTATACTTCACCATAATGTGTTTTTGAACACTTCTTATTCAAGAATAATTGCTATGCTACATAAATTTTAAACCAAAGTTAAAATAAGTTTTATTTTCTAAATTGAGTGAAGAACTTGGTGTAGAAGAGAAAATACTACCTATACTTCAGAGAAAATAAAAATAATTTACCACATTAACCTTTGCTCTGAACAATTCTTATTGAAGACCTACCAAGCTTCCAGATACTTTCTATGAAATACTAGTAATTGAAATCTACATTTAAAAACAGTTCAAATACAAAGCAAGAAGATTTTGTCTTCAGGAACAATTTTAGGCCTGAATTCAGGAAACAAACTTTATTTCGCCTGAACACATCCGTCCACACACACACAATAGGTGTACAGTGTTTTGCTGCCCAGCAGTGCTGTCCAGGAGACCACATTCTTACGAAAATGCTGGTAATCAAGATAATTCAAAGACACAGGTTACTGCAACAATATGCCTGTACTGCTCTCAACACCCGAGATACGCAGTTTAAAGCTGAATTAAGCCTGAATGTAAGATTCTAAGAGAGACTTTAATTTTCTATTGATAAATTCTGAGCATTTTCTCTGAGATTTCATCAGTTTTTGTTGATGACATACTGCTTTTGCAAAATTCCTCCAGCAGGAGCTCCAGCTGCAACATCACTTGCTGAAGCTGTATGTGGCTACCTGATCAACCTATTTGCTGCTTCTCCTTGTATATATACTGAAATGTATTTTGCCTGTTCTTTGCTCATCCTGTAAAAACATCTTACCATTAATTGCCTTGCCAAACATAAATTTAAAGGAACAGAAATTACTTTGCATACTGAAAGAGCTGAAAGTTGGTGCACATCACCTGTAGATCTTTGCAGTGGATGCAATTAACTCATTGGTTTGAGCTACACAACAGTATTCATTTAACAAAAACACTAAAAAGTTTCTGTGACTGTTTATGTATTTTGGCCATGTTTGTCCTGATGGTTCGGTTCACATGGATTTTGGAATACTTTGTTTGATTCTTAAATAGATCATGCAATAGATAGTGAAAAAGTAATGTTGATTTTAAAAAATAACACTATATGTGTTATTATGAGATCTTGGTAAAAAAGGATGCTTTTTTGAATAAAAATATGATGACTCAATTTCCACTCGATTACACCAAAGATCAAAAAGGTATCTTAAGGGATACAAAATTGTATTGCCACAGAATTTTAAACTGAAACAGTTTTCTAACTCGCCTCCAACATTACAAAACTATTTTGCATCTTTACAGTTGTTGGTATCTAACAAAAGAAATTCTACACCATGTAAGAGCTTACAGAAGTCAAAACTATATATAGCAAGTAACAGACGACTTAAGATCTATTTTAGTGTAAGAACTCCAAAACAAATGAAAAACATAATGAGACGATAATAAAATCAGTTCAAACTCAAGCATGAAATAGTTGAATATAGTTGGAGCTGATCAACTAATCCCTTAATACATTTTCTTAAAAAAGAAAAGAAAATTACACTATTTAACAGCCATATGAATGTCACAAAGTCCAAAACAGATGCTTGTAATGCTGACAGTGCAATGTGCAAGTTTCTGTTTATATATACATATACATACATACACACAGAATTTTTAAACTAAATGCTAGAGAAATTTTGCACCACTAAGCTGTATTCACATAAACTCCAGAAATTTACTACTTTGAATAAAAAGATACAGAAGTTACAGAATATTCAGTTGGAAAAGACCAACATGGATTGAGTCCAACTCCTATGTGAATGGCCCATACAGGGAACAAACCCACAAACCTGGCATTATTAGCATCATGCTCTGATCAGCTGAGCTAAACTCAGAGTTGAGATCAACAGAAGTTAGTTTTCCTAAGAGAAAGCTGAATTATTCCACAATGAACAAGACAGGCAATCCTCAGACATGGCCAAGAAAATGGACATCTAGGTATTCCTCGATCCCTCATTCTTAACTTTGCTAAAAAGCAGATAAACTCAGGGAAACTTCAGGGGTCTCATGTCTAAGCATGAGGTTTTAGTGACCATCTCACTCAAGAAGTGGTCACGCTTATGCAAAAAAATTTTATTTAGTTTAACTATCACCGGGAAGATGGAAGGTACCAATAGGTAAGAGACAGAGGGAACAGAATAAAAGGATGATGCAGCTCCCTCATCCCCTGAGGCATGCTGGAAGCTTTAGGATACAGTGCCCTTAGCTATCCAAGGCTGAACCTCATCAGAGGCTCCTCTGCACCCAGCAGAGATGTAGCAAGATTCTTGACCAGGTCAGGATGAAATAAACACATGGAAAATAAAGTTCATAATTCTTAGTCTCCCCAGTCAACATTGCTGCTCTCTAAAAAAAAAACCAAAAAACAATGCTACAGATAAGAATGTTTTTTCGATCTATTTCCATTCCTCCTTTCCAACTCCAGGTATGAAATAAGGGAAACCACAGTCAATATATGACAATTTATATGCTGGGATTCTACACCACATAATCACAAGTGATAATAATTTTCACCCATAATATTAAGGACTCAAACACAAGCCATTAGAATTAAATGTAAAAGAAGGTATAATTTAGAATGTCGGCTTTGCACTGAGAAGCTTTTTCTGCCATTGAGCAGGGTAAAGAAGCTACAGCCTCCTTTAAGTAATCATATATTAAAATTAAAAAATAGAATAAAAGGCTGGTTGAATGACTTCTGCAAACTCCTGAAGTGCAGGAGAGGGATGCAAAGTTCATGATGGAGGAATACTAGGATATGGCAAGACCAAAAAAAAAAAAAGACATTTCTTTCTAGCAAGAGTTAGCATACAATTTGTGTTTCAACTTTTGGGGCATCATCTGCCTCTGCATCCAGTCTATCTTTTTGTTGTTGTTATTGTTTATAAACTGAGGAGTACAGCTTTTCTATTAATTATCTTTTCTGTACATACTCAGTCTTGCTCCATTTCTTTATTTTGGAATCATTACAGTATTTAAAATTAAAAACCTAAACACAGAACTGGAGTACAATGTAGCTGCTGTATTAGAGCAATGAAATTTCACTTGGTTCAAGAATAGAGCAGAAACAAAAACAAAAAAACAAAAAAAAGACGGGAGGAGGTGGTGGTGAAATAGTGGGGTAAAGAGAAATTGTCTGTTGAAAGAGGTTTCCTTTTTGCAAAACATCATTAAGACTCCACGCCTCCATATTTTCTTCCTTCATCTACACGATAACTTGTCTACAATATCGCTGGAAAAATACATATTATGAAAGACTGATCAAAACAATGCCTCTGCATGCTGAAGAATTCTCTGTCATTAGAAAACTATCGCAGTGCTGGCACTAAAGTAACGCAAGAAGTTATAGATGCTCAGATCATCATAACCAATGGATCTGTGACTAAGCTGACTTGTTACTGGAATAATTTTTTTCCAGGGAAGTGAGTCTTTGCTGGAACTCCAGACTTATCAATATCAGCATATTTGTGAAAATTCTGATTGTAGGACAAAGACCTTGAAGAAAACTTCCTGGTATGCTTAAACTTAGTACAAGGCTTCTCAGTTTCAGCCCATTCTATGATGTCTTTAAAGATGGGCAAAGGGAATAGAAAAAATAATGATACAGTAGAAGAAAGAGCAAAAGTTGCAAAGAGTGAATAGTGAGGAACACAGCAGAATGAGCTGGAGGGAAGAAAGCCTGTCTAGTGAGAAACAAAAAGACCAACATTGACAATGGAAAGAAAAAGTCAATAAAGTCATTGAGAAGAGTCCCACACCTGGCTGTGGAAGCTTCATTTCTTTGTTCAGATGGTTCCTTGGGGCCTACAGGAGGAAAGTGCAACAAAATACACAGCCAAAAGTTATTTCCATCCCTTTCAATATCCAGTCACATATAACCTCTGACCTCTGGCTTCAAACAGTCTTTGGGACTGCTTCAAAGTTGTGTCTAACATTTCCTATTCTTTCTTTTTCCAACCAACATTTCGTTCTCCTGCTTTGATGAAAAACCCACATGATCGAAGACTTAGGTTCAAAATACCACTGCCTTATGTCTCATGCATTCCAGGTTCACTATCAGCTGGATTACTTTCTCCATGCTGTACAGCATTCTTAAATCCTACTAATTGAAGAATCCTGAAGCACCCTATGGGACAGAGATAACCCAATGTGTAATAACACAAAGCCTGATATGCCCAATGTATGGATCAGTAACAAGAGCAGTTATCTTAAAGCAGAACACTGCCTGGCAGGGATAAGTAGTTAGCAGTCTGCCAAGCACAATTAGAGAGCATATAGACAATTGTTAGCAATGACGTTTCAAAGCTGGAAATATTTTAACTTTTTTCATTTTAAAACTGAGGGTACTTTAAGCCTCCATTACTCAAAGCAGAGCAAGAATGAGAAAATTAAAATGTTTTCAATTGCAGTGCAAATAACTGAAGGTGCTACTACCCTTTTTGCAGAATTGGTGTGTATATTTCTGAAACTGTGAACCTATCTACATGGAAGTTATTATATACACTGAATTTCTATTTGCTAATGTTCTTCCCAGATATTTCAAGTACTTAAATATTCCTATTAAAATCCCTTTCTTAATCTTGCCTAAAACTTCATAAACAGCTGTTCTTGGGTCTATTGACACTACTGAAACTAAGAGCAAGACCACCATCATAAGATCACTGAGTTAGTACATATGCCTCAGGCTCCTAAGCAAAGTCCCTTGCTATGGAACATGCTGTGTGATTCAAATCTTTTCACAATTTAAGACATATCCAAATAAAGAAAATATATATATACACACACACACATATATCTCTCTCTCTATATATATAGATAGATAGATAGATAGATAGATATGTATATGTCACAGCTTCTCTCCTAATAATTTTGCTTGGAGGAACATTCCAGAATTTCTTAGCTCAAAAAACTAAGAATCTTCCAATTTATTAATTATATTTATTCAGAGTAAATCAATATCCACTTATTTGTGTCAGCATGGCCCTTTAGACATCTAGTTCTTTTCTTCATAGTATTTACACCTGATAGGTTTGTGAATTTCACTCACAAATCTCCTTAGCCTTTGGTTTGCTAGAGTAAACAAATCAACCTTTTTCAGTCGAAGGGTTTTTTTTGGCTCACCATTTTCTTGACAGTGTTCTGCTCTTTCAGCTGTTTGAGCTCCAGTTTGTCTTACCTCTTTGTTCCTGAACATAATATTTAATAATTTGTTTCATCGAGATCTTAATAGGACCAATTGTCTCTTTTCCTTTCTTTCCTTTTTTCTTTTTTTTTTAATGTAACACAGTTCTTATTGCATTCTGCCCTTTTTGCAAACTAATCACAATAGCAGTTTAAAGCTGCACCAGCATACTAAAACATAAACTTAGACACTTATTTTCAGATTAGGAAATTTGCATGGAAAAAGTCTAAATGACAACAGGAATAAGAACAATGAAAACAAAAAACTAGTGGCACAGAATCTAATAGCAAACATTCTCTCTGTAATATATTAGTCTGGTTTTGTGTCCTCCAACTTCATTTTGTCATCAGATTATGCTGAAAATGTTTCCCTGCTATTTATGTAAGGGTCATTAATGAAAACATTTAAGAAAATTACTCCCAATGCTAACCTCTGAGAAACACTAATGATTTCCCTTTGCTTGATATTTCTTCTTTCAGCATGAATAGTTGCATTAGCCAATACTTTATCCTCCTTTTTAATAACCTACATGGCTTTATGTAACTTCTAACTTAAGACAAAATCATGTAAAATTTTCTACTGAGGGCTACATAAAGGAGATCTATCTTATTTTCACCAGGGGAAAACCTCTACACTATGCTAGACCACATTAACCTCCAAACCTTTACTTTTTCTCCTTCTGTTCAAAGTATCATGCAGTGGCACTCAAGCTTTTCCAAGAAGAAAAAGTTAACTGAAAAGCAGAAAGGATGAGATCCAAAGCAGTAGTGGAAGGAAAGAGAAAAGACTAAAGATAGAAGAATTAATGACCGTGTTAACTCAGCTGTCAATATTCTACTAGAACATATGAGGAGCCTTTTCTTCAACCAGCAGAAACACACGCCTTGACATCCTCTCTCTTGTGATCAGAATATTATCAGCAGAAAATCGATGGGGCTGATGAACACCTGGGTCTCACTCCTGCCAGGGAAAAAAAAAAAGGTATACACATATGGAGCTGGCTGCTTTTACTACTGTGTGGTAAGAGAAGAATCCAACACCCTCAATCTCTGTTAGCTTTAGGAAGGAAAGGCAGGGGCACTGATGTTAGAGGGTGCTCAAAAAGGCCCTCCAGTCTGGAAATTGAGGAAAATCAGCACTGAGGATTACATCATACAGGGCTGATGCTCTAAAATTGGGAATTAACCAGGAAGAGTATATATATATGTAACTTGATGCAGAAAGCCTTCCATTCATCCATTAGGACTTCCAGGGAATCCATATGTGTAGAAACAACAGCTAATTGGAGGGCAGGGAATAATGCCTTAGACTTGGAATTTGCGCAACTGATCTTACAGATGTCAACTGGTTTTTTTTTTCCAATAAGTTTTTCTAGTCTAGATTTGTCAGGAAATGATGAAGGTGTGAATGCATTGCAGAGTACATGTCTGTCAGGCAAAGAATAAATAGCACATTTAACTTCTGAAATAGATGACCAAATTGGTTAGGCTTACTATGCAATTTGACAGGTGCTCTTACACATTGAATGAAAGGCCAGAGCATGAGTATACCTTTAGTAAAATCAGGAAATTAAAATGAAATTTATTCCTGTTTCTCTTTATAAGTTTCCAGAAGCTGAAGTGTTCACAGTACAAATCTATTGATTTTGGTTTCAAACCTATCTTCTTGTAAAGAAGGAATTAAATCCAAGTAATTATATTAAAGCACTATTATTTCTGTAGTCTTTCACTCTACAAGAACAGTCAACATCCTAAGAGGGAGTGTCTACTGTAAGAGAAGTGCACATACATATATATATGTATATAGGTGTGTGTGTATATGTGCGTATAATTTCACTCTTGCACATATCTCTGTAACTAAACATCTATAAATTTAAGACTGCAAAGGTGTTGTTACACTGACTTTTCTTGACATAAAAGTTTGATTTAGAACCTTAAAAATTGTTTAGGCATACAAGACAATTTGTATTCTTTATTTAAAAAGACCCCAAAACCCCAATGACCTATCAGAATAAGCAATCAAAGTAAATTGTATGAATTAAAAGTAAGCCCTCTATATAACTCAGTCATCAAGACAAATGGCAATAGCTCATTTATTGTACAATTGGAATGTTATTTTCCCTAGCATACATTTTGACACACTGTTATTTCTCACATTCTGTTAAACCCTGACACATTTCAATTCTCTTAAAAGAAATTCTTGCTTTTAAAACAGATTTTGTATTTCCTAAATAATATACAGGCTTGCTTTCAAATTTCCATTTCAAAGGTTCAATTAATTCAAGTGTAAGCTACAAAAGCTACTCATCATCCAATCTGACTATCAAAATGTGGAGGAAAAAGTAAGTTAATTTTCTTCTATTCAAGTTTTAACAGAAGAAACAGAGGTTCACATCAGATTAAAGCTTCCATTCTTTACAGGTTTTTCTTCTTGCTGTCCCTGACATACAAATAGCAACCCCTCCACACCCCCAAACTTTAATAGCTTTAACATCAAACTTTAAAAAAAATTCAAAATTATAGTTGCTTAACCTAACTATGACTTTGATGAATGACTCAGAAAAACATCCAGAAAATAAAGATTCTATTTTATATATCAAATCCTTCTGGCTCAATGGTAGACAATCTTCAAAGGTAGCAGAGCTTTGGTAAGATTTCCTCTGGATTATCCTAAGCTTCTTGATTTACCCGAACTTCTGAAGGTCCAGTGGCTCATAGTCCCTTGAATATTCTTATTCGGCACAGTTTTCTATAGAGGGCTCAAGTTAGGGGTCTGCAAAACTGTTAGTCCTCCTTTGTGTTCTGGCTATCGGGAGAAATGATCATCTTGTCCCTTGCCTATATATGGTAGCTCTAACAGGAATCTCAGTTCTCAGCATAATCTAATTTCCCTTAATGGGAGGAAAAAAAAAGTAAAAGCAACCAAGAAACAAAGAAAACAACACCACCACAAAATAACAAAAATACAAACCCAAACCAACGCAATGTACTGCAAGGGGATCTAAGTAGCTTCTTGATATCTTCCTTTCTTGGTATAGGTAGATATTAGTTTGAAAACTATGCCAATAAAATAGATATTTCTCAAAGAAATTAACAAACAATTTAAACCCATCATTCCTTATCAAAAAGATGAAATGTACAAGTGTATGCCTATGACAACTGCAACATTAATATTCAGCAACAGAAAGTCACTCACAAGGTCTGAAAAAGTTATGAGAAGAATGTCTGGTCTGAAGGCATGCCAAGTAAAATTATATTTCTCAGATCAATGATGGAGTAGAAAGGAGATATGTGGGAGATATGTGGACTGAAATCCCACCAGCATAAAAATTTGGAAGTGTCTCTTTTCTCTTCATGTTACTTTGGCCCTCACCATGCTGTTCACTATTTCCCCATCAAAAATGGAAAGAAACACACCCTGTACCACACCTCTATTTCTGAGCTTCAAATAATCTGAGCAAATGGTAAATTTATGATTTATATTAATATGTAAGGCACAAGAGTCAATCACTTACATTGCTTCACATTTTAGAAGTCTCTAGTGACTTTACATTTCTGGAAAGGAAACTGGGGAAAATTAAACTAAACCACAGAGAAAATAACTGCTGAAGTTTCTTTCATAAAGGCCTAATTTGCCTGGTTATTTTCTCTGCAACCCCATGAGTTAAAGTTGTGACTCAGTCTAATTTGGCTATACAAGTGAATAAGGATACTACTTAACATTTGATGGAAAATTCCCTGAGCCAGCTGTAAAGTTGAACAGTAGAGAATATAATAAAATCACAACAGCCAATGAACTTCTTCATATAATTTTGAGATATTGTTCCTGTATTTCTCTTTTAATTAAAATTGGACTATCCAAATTCCAAGTAAACTAGAAAACTCTGGTATTAAAATTGTTCTGGTAAGTACTAGACATAGGTGTCTTACAGTCTGTAAATACTTAAAACAGAGAAAAAAAATAAAGAAAAAATTTTCTGTCATGATTACAATACAGATACAGAGAGTTCTGAAAATTAACATTTAAACTTGTGTCCATGTGATTCTTTGGCTAATCACCAAAAGCATTATGCTTCAAATCTGGAACTACACAATGGTTTTGGATTTTTTCAATATGAATTTGGCTGTACCTCTTGTGTAAGTATTATACTTATCACAATTCCTTTTGAGTGGAAAATGAATAGGTTTTGTCTAAGAATTTAGGACTACCCAAGCCCTTATGATTGTTTCAAATCCTTTCATATGCTAGTGCTGTTAGTCATACTGGTATCCTTCCATAAAGGGTTTGAAATGTGAACATAACTATGACAAGCTCAGATCATCCTTCTCCAAGGACAATATAAAGAACAAAAAGCAGAACTACAATCAACTCATATTAGAATGCATAAATAACATATAAAGTATAGAATAGAAATAAAGTTCTGTGATGCACTGGAGAAAGCTGGATCCAAACTCAACTGCAGCTCTTTAGGATAAGATTTAAAATGTTCAAGGACAAGGGATCTTTCCCTCAGTATTGTATCATTGTTCACACATCAAAAAAATCTGCAGTTTTGTCAGCACCTGAACCGAGTATATGGCTTCAAGGAGTTTCAAGGCCTGTGAAACTTCTGTTCAATGTAATTTCTGTGAGAGCTCCTGCCCCCTTAGACTAATTCAGCAGCTATCAAAGAGGAGAAAGAGAGGGGCAAGAGGAATGCAGGGTGGGAGGAAGGGATCTTCTATAGTAGATGTTTTCTGTTGTAATCTCCTCCCTTCCCTGCATCCTTTCTTATCCTTTTCTTTGCCTAAATTGTAAGTCTTAGAGATGATAATACTAGAATGAGAACTTCAGGAAAGTTGACAAATAACATATTAAAACAATACTGTTATTAATTAGTTTCCCGAAGATCACATCCACTACATTTTCAAAATAAAGTGGAAAAATTCCCTTCAGCCCAAAGCTAAGGAATCAGATTTTCTGTAAGCTACTTTCCACGGCAAATAAAAATTTTCTAAACATGTAACAAGACAGCTCTTGATCCTCTGCCTCATTCACAAGACAAAACTATTATTAAAGGATATTAAAATCCCACATTATATCTACAGGAATTTCTCATAGACCCAGCAATGATAAAAAAAGACACTGTAATACCACGTTAGGACAGTGGACACAATAATTAAATATTGCTTTTAAATAAATAGATCTCAATGTTTTTAATATGTATAGGCTATTTAAGAATAATTTATAATTTTTCTTATATATAATATATACACAAAGAAATTTAATAGGAAAAGTGTTCATCCTTTGCAGTTTATATTAGGAAAAACAAAGTAAGAGAAACTTAACCATTTGCTGTCACATAATGAATTATCTCAGATGTGTGCTATCTGCATATTATTTAACTTCCATCAATAAACACAAACACTGAAATAAAAATTTAAGATCCTGATGGAATATCCTTTTTCCATCAAAAGTTATTACTTCAGAGCAGCAACTGGCAAACCAACAATTTCTTTCAGCAGCATTGAAAATAAATTCAGCCAAGCACTGTAACTGGTGAACCATGAAATTGTGCACTTAAGTGGACTTCACACTGACAACAGAAATGCCAGATGAAATTTATACAGGCCTGCTAGTATCACATCTGCTGAATCTTATTCTCCAGAATCTTCTTACCCAAAATCCATTTCCAATGCATACAGCAGTCTAACCATTTGCTATATCAATGCCAGTTTTCAGCATCATATTGATCAAATTATTTTTACCTGAAGTTTTAACATCAGGAATTATTCCCTCCATCCCAAAATTTTTACAGGAAAGTGGCAGCTAATAGCATGTAACAGATAACAGTATGAATGTCAAGAACAACATAACTACCTGTACCCTCTCAGAATTTTCGGGATTTGTTAAAATAAAAACCCATAAAATATATAAAACAATATGCAAAGCTAGACCATGGGAGAAGATGTATTCCATAAAAACAAAATGTATTAATACATACATACAAAATGCAATTAATACATTTGTATAATTAGCAAATACTTATTAGAAGACAGGTAAGTATGCTTGGTTCGGAAAAGGTTTGATTCTTTTTCCTTTAAGAGAAATGGGGATTAATAAAATTGGATTAATTATTAAAGTTTTTATTTTTCACTTTATCATTCACTTGGAAAGTAGGAAAACTTCACATGATTACTGGAAGAAATGCTAATGTGGTATATAATTCATTAATCTGGAATAACACCAAGAAATTTCTCAATGCTCCCAAAATGAATGTTTCTTCGACTCATTTATACTACTGGATTTACACTAGATACAGAATTCTACATGTTAAACCACACAGAAACCTAAGGCGTGGTTTTGCAATACAAATTAATTATGCAGATGATATGAGAGCACCTTAAGATAAAAAACCTGAAAACAGATCAATTACAGAAAAGAAATACATATTGAAAAAGATCTTCCCTCTTCATTACTCCCATTCCAATATTTAATGCTTGTGACAACAGCCATTTTCACTTATATGCAATTGTAATTTTCTTCAAGAAAAATCTTTCCCCATATAAATTCAGTAGTCACAAATCCAACTACCTGTTCTGTAGTTGTACTGAAAAAGTTTGCCATTCTGCATACTAAACACTGAAGAGAGAAAAGCACAGATTTATATGTTTGTAAATGTGTAGCATCTCATCTGGGCAACCACTGTGACAGCAGAGTCTTCTGCAAGCTAGAGACTCAATCCAGAAACAGCAATCCACCAGTTCCCTCAGTCACCTGCCACTGAATGTGCCCAGAGTTTCATGCCAGCGCACACCCACTTTGTCAACTGCCAAAGCAAGATCACAAATCCAGAAAATGCTGTTCCAAATATTCGACCCAGTGGGCCAGATCAACTGCAAATGACCAATGAATTCCATTAATTTAAATTGGTTTATGCTGATTTATATAATCTGGGACCCAGTCTATTTTGAAAGTGTTTTTAAAGCAAATTTGGTAGAAAGTTTCCAGCTCTAGTAAACATAGCATAATGTTTTTCTTGGAGCATGTCTTCCCAACAAGTTGCTATCTATGTACATAAAGATATAAGTTAAAATACAAGCTTTGGGGGAAAAACAAACAAGCAAGCAAACAAACAAACAAACCCCAAACAAACAAAAGAAATAAAAATAAATTTTTTTACAAAGTAAAAAAAAAAAAAGAAAGGAAGGAAGGAAGGAAGGAAGGAAGGAAGGAAGGAAGGAAGGAAGGAAGGAAGGAAGGAAGGAAGGAAGTAAAAGAGCCAAGGAGGAGCTTAGGTTTTCAAATTAACTAAAAGCAGCTTGGATCACAGTCCAGATTTAAATATTCCACTCAGAGAATTTCCATCTCTTTCTCCACCCTGGGCAGATAGAAAAGCCATCAAAGTGTTTTAGTGCTCTTCCCAGCCCAGGAAAACAAAATACATACTTAGTTTTTCATTCTGATAATAGAAACCATGACAGTGAATTTTTTCAGACTTGCACATGACAAAGGCAACTCAGGCTATTGGCTGAGTACCTCCACAGAGTCTATATTTAGCCTGTACTTTTCCTGTAATCCCCTGTTGGTGGTTGCAGGTAGCTATCTCATTCAGAGTATGACAGCTCTGTTCCCTGATTCAATAGCTGTTAAATCTAGTTTGTTTCCTCAGCAGATTTTGCTATGTTGCTAGGTGAATTAAATGTGGGAAGCAATGTGAAGACTTCTCACTCTAAGTCTCAGCTGATTTACAGGGAAGACAGGAAAAAATCTCATGTGGACTGCACAGTAATCCTTCTTGAGCACAGTTTCAGTGCCCTTACATTACTCTTGGGCCCTTAAATAACCAAAAGCAGGGGAGTTACCGTAGCTTCACTCCAAGGATGCAACTAAGCAACAATCTCTGTTGGTCTCAAACTTGCTTTTAGGTATACAAATCTTCATAGTAAGTTTCAATAAATCTAGTAACCGTATGTCAACACTAGCAGAAAAGTACACAAACTGTTAAATTCCCTCCTAGCACATCCTTAGCAGGAGCTAGCTGGCACAGCAAGAGCTAGATGGCAAAAATTATTTTCAAGAATGGATGTCATTACAGCTGCATTACTTTCTACAGATGATCACAATACCTATTTTTGTATGGCCTCATTCCATAACAGCAAAGAAACTGTTCAATGACATTCTATACCAATCTATGATAAGAGTAGGAAAATACTCATTATGCATCTATATTGGGCCTGCCAATTCTACTGTTATTTTTTAAGGGTTTCCATTTACACATTCATGTAAATGGGACAGTGCAGACAGCAAAGAGATACTATGTAAATGAGGCCACCATCCAGACAGCAGGTAGCCGCTATGATTCCCATTATTACTCACTACTATAATTCAAATCTAAAAATACAAGGACTACCTTTAATCTTCTAACTCTTTCACCTCCTCAGAGCCTTCAGTAGAGGATGTATTTCTCAAATTTCTTGGCACAGTCCAGTGCAGTCCATTGTGGCTGTCAGAACAGCTCTCTAATTTTGTTAAGTAGGAAAATGAGCTGCCAGATTCCAAAGAGATCCATAATTTATACCACACTTTCCTGCTAGCTAGCATGTGTTCACAACATCAAAATTTTACTTATGAAATTTTTGGGGGTACTTGGGGAAAAAAAAGCGAAAAACCCAACAGAGGACAAGGTACCCATGATTTCAAGAGGTTAGAAATATTGATGTCTGCAAAGACTATATTAAGACAAATATGTTCCAGAGCTTTGGAGACTCCATTCGCTTTCTCATTCATAGCAATATTTTCATCCAGGAAAAAAAGCAATTAAAAACCCCAAGCACTCCCAATTAATATGGCATAAGTTTACAAAGACATGTGCCTTAAATAATGGTAATTTGTAAATTTAAATTATCACTATTTAAAAATGAAGTGATAAACTGACAAAAAACAATAAATATATATGCTAATTTATATTAAATATTCTTTTATGTTCTGATTTTATAAATGTGACCATTAAAAATCTGTTCATTACTGAGAATAACATAATCATGTCAGTGCTATCTCTATTTTGCAAAAGATTTAATGAACTTTCATTATATGTAACATTTATTTTAGGAAAATAATGCCTTCAAAGTAGTCTGGTTCCCTATAAGAGCAGACATTCATTTTCTTTATAGCCAAACATGCTTGCACTCAAGCTCTTAAAACCATTACTGTCTATACATCACTAACATTCTGAACTGTGTCATTTAAGAGGTTCAGTGTCCAAAGTTTTCAAAGTTCAGAATTTAAATATTTAATTGGAGTTGGACTTCAAAAATAGTTGTATGCAACACTAAGAACACAAAGAAAAAGTAACGTTTTGCATTAAACCTGATGCTTAAATTTAAAGAATAATTGCTATACTTGTTTTAAAAGGATGAAAAAAAAGCATCACTTAATTTCATAAGAGTATTATGAAAACTAAAGAAAACTTTCCATTTCAGATTTACGAGATAAACATGAGGGCTGAATCTACACATGAAAAGGAATGAATAACTGTTTTTATAAAAGAGATAAATTTTATGAAGATCATCTGTGGCCATTGCTTGTGCAATAAGAACACTCCACATTCGCTAATTCAAGACTGCCTAGCATGATTGCTGAGCAAAGAAAAAACTCTGTTCCAAAACTAGTATACTGTCAGTTTTAGGTAGTGTATCTATACATATTTATGTATATATATATGCATTTATAAAAGGTTATAAAAGTTAAAAGGTTATAGAATTTACAATTATTACATATTTGTGTACAGCCCTTTTGAAATTGTATATAAACCTCCAATATTCTACAAAAAAAAATAATTCTAGGTATTTTCCAAAATACAGCATCCTGCCTTATACCAAATATCACAGAGATCAATGATAAATATTTGTTACAAACTTTAACGTGATTGAATTTTCAAATCAGCCTGCAGGGCCAAAGTGAAAAAAGTCATCTTCTTGGAAACATTCAGAACAGTGTGTGGATATATTGGAACAGTGTGTAAAGTCCTGAAAAGAATGATTCCATAATTCAGATTGTCTGCCAAATAATACAATACCTTCAAGGTAGTTAAAATAGTAGCAAAATTTAAATATTTGAAGGGAAAAAACCAATCCAACCAACCAAAAGAAATAAAAAATATTAAAAAATCAGGTTTACCATACACTTTCTAATTCTAGAGTCACTCCCCATTGTCATCTTGATTGTTTCCTGTAGACATGCAATTGATCCACGTAGCCACAGGTTTAATCCCTGTACATAAATTTAGGTCTTGAACTCCACCTCCACTCCTAGCAATGGAATTTTCCGCCTCTCCTTCCATGTATTTAATTTTATATTCTGCATTGTAGGAGGTCTCAGAAATCCAAATCATATTTGTAGCTATCAAAAATTTTTTTACTTCATGTGGAAGTTAGTTTCGAAACTTCCCTCACCAAATTCTTATATATCACCATGTCTTCAGAAATACAAGCCTATTACTGATATTTCAAACATCACATCCTGTACTCGATTGGAAAATTAACAAATCAATCTCTCATTGCAAGGGAAAGAGAGGGGAAGATGACAATTGTTTTTCTCTGAAGTGAACAGGCAGTGGTTAAATTTTAGCTAAAAACCTTCTGAATGTGCCTGATTGCTGCCAGTTGATCTGATATCCTATTTCCAGATACAGCAGGTCCTGGTGCTTCAGATAAAGAAATGAGACACCTTCAACATACATCCAGTGCATGTCCTTGTTTGCATTTAGGGCATCTTCTGACCCCTATGCGGGCCAATGTTTGAATCCCTGAGGCGTATGATTTGATTTTCTTTACCATCTTCACTACAAAGAGCTACGTGTTAACATTGTAGAATTAAAATGGAGGTTAATGTTCCTCTACTGTGTGTAAGCATAAAGGCAAGGTATGAAGTGCAAGCAGAATGAGTTTATGCATCACACTGTCAAAGATTATACATCCTTAATCACCTTGAACAGCACTTCAGTGAAAAAAATGAAATTCAAATTTGCTACAGAGTAGAGACATAATTTCCTCTATAAGAGAACAAGAATATTCTTTGTATAGCCTCACAAACATCCTTTCATATAACGAGGGATTAAAGCAAATCTATTTTGGTTCTCTAAATATTGTTGGGAGGAGGCAGTCTTTCTAGAAACTACCTAGTATTTTGCTGTGATGCTTTTTCCCAAACCACCATGCAGAAAGAAGCTAGGACGCTGTGCTCTGTAAAATCTGCCGAAAGAAATTCTATTAACTTTGTCAAATTGAACCTTGCTGTTGATATAACTAAGTTTCTGCATTATTCAGTCTGGCTTTAATAACATTCACAGCATTCTGTTAATTCATTAACAGAAATAGGAAGTGTAATAATAAATATCTAACATTTTCTTCACTAGGATGTACCAGTTCTATCAAACCCTGCAGTTATACTCTTTATGAATTCTACTTAAGGAACAAAGATAAGACATTAGTACCTCTTATCTACCCAAAATAATATTATTTGGACCTATGTCATCTACCCAAATTTCATTACTTGCTTTTGAGTCTAGAGTTTCAAGAGCAGTTAAATAAATACTATATGATCTAACAGGTTAATATTTCAAGCTGTATTAGTAAAGGTAAAACATACACCAGAAAGAAGATAGTAGAGAGTGGAAGAATTATGATATGGGAGATAAAGTTATAAAAAAGGCAAAAGCAGAAATGTTGCAGTTTGAGTTCTATGAAATTACAGTAGTTTCACGAATATAAGCCGCACCTTTTTCATTGAAGAACCCAGCCTACCCCAGTAGTGCGGCTTATATTCAGGTGCGGCTTATCTATGGACAAATCCCAGCGAAATGCCAACCCGGAAGTGAGAGCCAGCCAAGTGGAGAGCTGCCACAGAGCAGCGGCCGGGCAGGTGGGGGAGCAGGCTTTGCCGAGCGGTGCGGGCTTGCCTGCGGCAGAGTCGCCAAGGAGCCAGGCGGGCTGGCAGTGGGGTTGCCAGGGAGTGGGACGAGCTGGCCAGCAGCGGGGTCGCCACCGCTGCCAGGAGGGACGAGCC
>VRYO01001463.1:79512376-79552228 GCA_009812075.1 Sialia sialis | reverse complement strand
GCTTATATTCGGGTGCGGCTTATATATGGACAAATCCCGTGGTCTTCCCAGCTACCCGGAAGTGCGGCTTATATTCAGGTGCGGTTTATAATCGTGAAACTACTGTATTATGGTTTCAATATATTCTTAAATTTAGTTTAAAACCAGCAAAAATTGTCAGCATCTTCTAAAGTTAAGGTAGTTCAAGTAAAACCAAAATAAACCCATCTGACATCAGTTCTGTGTAATGACAAGAATAGACAGCAACCAAAGGGATATTTTTGAGAAAGTAGCTTGTCAGATCCTCTCATTTTAGAAAGCAATTGGAGTGAAATTCTTCTACTAGTCAAAAATAATAGCACAAGAAGGAGCAGAGCTGAGATTCAAATTTCAGGATCTTACATCCAGTGAGAATTCATTATGTCCATTTTTCTGCTTGAAACTTGCAGTTCCCTATAGTTTTAGCATTTCACAGTACCTGCCAATAAAGTTTTTAAAACTGTTTTGAGATTCTGGACTGTTTGTTTAGATCCTCAAGTACACTATGAAGCTGCATGCATTTCTGTATAAACTGCACTGTCCCATATTCCTAAAAAAAAGAAAAAAAATCTATTGAATTTCCCTTATGGAGGCAGCTTACATGCTGGATTTGTCTCAGTGAATGAATCAACAGGCCTGGGAGCTACAGACTGTAACATATTGGAAGGGGTCTTAAGTACATTTTGCCACTCAGCAATACAAAAATTATTCAATATGAGAGAGATTTTCCTGTCTTCACTCTTGGTCTCTATTGCTGAACCACACTGATACAATTTTTTGCTTGCTCTAATACTTCTGATTCTTATCACATCCTTTTTTCTTCAACACTAATAGGAGAGCAGAGTTCAGCATGGAAGTACTTTTATGAAATAAAACTACAGTACAAACTTCAGAAGAGAGTCTAACCACCTGTGGCTGTAAGAAGTTATAATATATATTACAACATTATCCTCTTCACAAGTACAAAAAGAAAATCCTGCATTGTGTAAACACTGTGATTACATGGTAATATCATACAAACCTAATCAAGATCAGAAAAAAATCACTAGGTAGCAAAATAGGTGTGGAACATGATGAGAAACAAAAGAGTCCAGTGAGAACATTGGCAACAAAACAGGACCAAGGAAAACTCACATTTGCTGCTAGTAGAGGTAGGAGATCTAGTGATGAAGGAAGAACACATTAACATGTTAGTACTCATTTTCTTCTTCTGCTTTATAGGTGAGGTCTGCTCTCAGTACTCCTTACTGTACTTAGTGACAGCCTCAGGGTCAGAGAGAGTGAAGTCTTACCCACAAGAGTAAATCAGGGTAGAGAGGAGTACCATAAATTGATCAGACTGGAAATACCAAGTCCATAGAACTGCATGGGACTCAAGGACATTGTGAAAAACATTGTTTTGAGGCTGCTCTCATCTCTGAGAGATCATACCTTTTTGGCTTTTGTTGCTGCTACAAAATGTAGTTTATTTCAAAGAAGGAATGGAAATGAATGAGTAAAACCCATGTCCAAAGATTTTGTGTGCAGGGCCAGACTAAGCATTTACAGCTTGCAAATGTTTTTTCCACTGTCTACTGATAGCTTACTACCACTAGTCTGCGTGATTGCCAGAAAACATTGCCATGATACAAAAATAAAGCACTGCCGAAATCAGCAGCAGCAATGGGTAGGTTTGTTCTGTAAAACAGCCCAAACAAAATGTTTCATCAGCACTTGCTGCTGCCAGAGCATTGACTTCAGCAACACAGAATCCTGTGTAACAAAAAAAAACCAAAACAAGGTATCCAAATACACAATGTTCAAAGAAAACTGAACCTTTCTTAACAAGTGGAATAAGTCCCACCAGGAAACAGGAATACCTATTCCTTTAAACCTAAATAGGAAATTTGCTGAAATTTTGAAAGTATTAGGGGCTGAGGAAATAGGCAGATTCCCAATCATGAATGTGTTCAACATTCCTCCTCTCTCTTAGACAAGATCCCATGTCTGAAGTTCTGACAAAAAACAGAGTATCTGCAGTGCTGACTTGCTACTGAAACAGAATTAATTTACTTCTTTTTAGGTGAAGATTGTAATGTACATAATTTACTTAATACTAACTTTTCATTAATAATGAATGCTGCATGTTTAGGTACTTCAGAGCTGTATCAGTGGGCTGGGGCAGGGGCTACAGCACCTTTAAGTGAGAAAGGATGGTGAATAGAAGGATAAAATGCCAAAAATGAAAAGCATCAAAACTGTTAAATTGTAAACAAATAGAAAAGTCTGGGAAATAATATGCAAATAAAGACCAGTTGTTTTAATGAAAACACAGGAAAGAAAAAAAAACACCTCTTTAGAGAAAACATGAGCTTGATACCAATCCATATATTATGCATGTTACCACAGTGTTAAATATCACATATATGCGGTATATAACTACCTAATTATTATACATTCAGATTTTTGAATGATGCCTTGTCAACCTACATAGAGAGTAATTATTATGTATTGGTTAGCTATTTCTACAAAATCTGAAATATTTATCAAAAGTTGATAGATCTTTGATTGATCTGTGTAAATGAATTGCCAGTTGTGAAATGCAAATGCTATGTAAAATAGTTCGGTTAAAAAAATCCCAAACTTTTAAGAACTAATACACAAAGTGAAAAATCTTGCATTGCTCTAAAGGTGTTGCAAGGGTCATCAGTGTTTGGCGTTGATACATACTTCATATAAAGCACTATTTCCTGAATTTAAAAGAATATGGCCTTGCATGCCAAAGAACTAACATAAAACAAAATAAAAAGCATATTTTCATATGTTAGACTGTACACAAAAATATTTTGGACAGACTACATGAGGCCATGTGTTAATTGGCAGAGCTGTGTTTTGGATCTTGATTCCTTTTCATTCAATTCAGACAACTATGGAAATTCCATTTAAGCATTATGACAAAAAATTACATATATTTTATGCACAGGAATCCTTTCATCTTTTTTTACCGCATCCAATAATTTTCTGGTCCATACCAATTTATGTCATTTGACAACTTTATACTTTTGACAGTTCCACTTACAGTAATTTCACGATTATTAGCCCCACCTTTTTCACTGAAGAATACAGCCTACCCTAGTAGTGTGGCTTATATTCAGGTGTGGCTTATCTATGGACAAATCCCAGCAAAATGCCAACCTGGAAGTGAGAACCAGCCAGGGAGGGCGCCTGGGGCTGCCTTTAAAGGCTTTGCTGGTCTATGAAAACGGTTTCAACTTGAGCACCTGACACCAAACCCAGCTGGCAGCAATTCTGTTACTAATTTGTTACTTTGTTACACATAGATCCTCGCTTTAAATTAAAAAAAAAAAAAAAAAAAAAAAAAAAGTGTGGCTTATATTCAGGTGCGGCTTATATATGGACAGATCCTGTGGTCTACCTGGCTACCAGGAGGTGTGGCTTATAATCAGGTGTGGCTTATAATTGTGAAATTACTGTAATTAATTAGGAATCTGATATCAATTCAGCTTCTAAAGTGTAAGTGTGAGCAATTTAAATAATGTTCTAAATTTAATAATTAGACAGAAAAGAGAATTCACAAGAACAGAAAAAGATTAAAAGACTGATTGTTGCTCACCTAAACTTCAGCAATGCTTTCAAGCACAGCAATCTCATAGCCATGTCCTGGAAATGCAGTCCGGATGGATGGACTTCACAGCATGAGAAAGGCCTGTTGGATGAGTAGTCAGTGACTCAGGGTCAATGCTGGAGCATATACTGTTAAATTCCTCCATCAGTGATCTTGCCAAAGGAATGGAAGAATTGGGGTTGTTCAGCCTGGAAAAGAGAAGGCTCTGGGAAGACCTTACTGCAGCCTGTCAGTACTTCAAGTGGGCTTATAGAAAGGGGGAGAGTGATTTTTTACACAGGCAGACAGCAAGAGGACAAAGGGGAATGGTCTTAAACTAAAAGAGAAGAGATTTAGAATTAGATTTAGGAAGCACTTCCCTTCTGTGAGAGGGGCGTGACACTGGAACAGATTGCCCAGGGTAGTGGCAGATGCCAGATCCCTGAAAACATTCAGGTTCAGGTTGGTTGGGCTCTGAGCAACATGATCTAGTTGAATATGTCCCTGCTCAGTGCAGGGGAGTTGGACTAAATGACTTGACTGTTAGTTCTGCTTTTGTTCCAACTTCAGTCTATATAGATCAAGAGGATTTTTTTAATAGTTCCTGACATAAGTTTTCTTCCATCACACATTTGCCTTAAAAAGAAGTAGGTTATTTTAAAACTAAACTTTATTTGTTTTGGAAAATCAAAATTATGAAACTGAAATAAAATAATCAGTTAAATGTTACAGAGAATATTAAAAATGATATGAATTATGAACATGTAGAAAACAAATATGAAAACCTTTAGACCAGCTGTTAACTAGCATTTCAAAGCCAAATGAAGTGAGTTCATAGAATAATGCACCAGATGGAAGAAATATGTATACCCAGGGAATAACTGTTTCTTTATCTGCAATTCTAGCTTACTTACAGACACATACTTATCACCACTCACAAAAGTTCTTCATTCTGTGTAATACCTTGAAATAATGTAGTATTCTTTATGCCCTTGTCTTTTTTTGCATATGCTTTTCCTTCAGGGTACAAAAGACAAAAGTAGTAGGTAAAAAAAAAAAAAAATCGCATATGCTTTCTTATTTAGCTTATGTCTTCACGTGATCAAATATTATATGTATTATTTAATAAAAATTCATATAGGGGTCCTTATAAATGAAACTAACTGTTTTTGAATTCTGTTTAAGATCGGTAGCTTCCTACATTTGGATTATTTTGGACGCCAGAACTATAGAGAAATTACTTTGATTGGCAACTATAAAGGACATGTCAGGGAACTTCTCCAGTACATGCTTAAATACAAGATACATATGCTGAAAATGGTGCTGTCAAACAACATATTTAACTGAAATCTGATAGAGAAAGTTGTATCAATATGAAATGTGCTAATAGACTGATAGGAAATAAAGATGTTGCAAATTAGTTCATTGACACACAGCAGAAGGATATTTTAGTTTTAGTTTTCTCCAAATGCTTAGGAGATTGACAAAGAGCCTTGGTTTTGTTAGGTAAAGTTTTGGTTGTGGAGAGGCCACAGGGGCAGTTTCTGTGAGAAGCTGCCAGAATCTTCCCCCAAGTCTGATAGAGCCAATGCCAGCCAGCTCCAAGACTGGCCAAGGTTGAGCCCAGCAGAGAGACAACGCCTCTGGAATAACAGCTTTAAGAAGGGGAAAGAAGTTAGTGTTCAGGAGCAGAATTGAGAATACATCTGCAGACACCAAGGTCAGTGCAGTAGGAGGGGAGGAGGTGGTACTGGCTGTGGAACACAGATTCCCCAGCAGTCCATGGTGAAGACCATGATGAGGCAGGCTGTGCCCATGCAGCCCATGGCGGTCCATGGGGGATATACTGATATCCACCTGAACCTTATGGAGGAGCAGGGGAAGAGTGTGAGGAGTCCTCCTCAAGAGGAAGAAGGAGAAGGAGAGAAAACGTATCCTGAACTGAACCCAATCCTCATTCCCTGTCCCCTGAGCCACTGAAGAGGGGGCTATTGAGAAGCAGGAATACAGTTAGGCTTAGGAAGAAGAGAAGGGTGGGGTTTGTTTCTCATTATCCTTCTCTGATTTTGAATGGTAACAAATACAATTTCCCCCAAGTAGCTCTGTTTTGCCTGTGATAGTAATGAGTAATTTCTCCCTGCCCTTATCTTGGTCCACAAGCTTTTCATTACATTTTCCCCGTCCAGCTGAGAAGGGGAGCATTAGAATGACTTTGGTGGGCCCTTGGAATCCCTCCATGGTCAATACTACCATATACATAGAAATTAATTTTCCACATGTGAAAGCTATACATGGTCCTCAAATGCTGAAAATCCATCTAGGTCATGATTTACAAATCTTAGGATACTGGTAGTTTCTTGTGCACTAAGTGTTTTAGACCAAAGCTTTTCCAGATTAATTTTGGCAAATGTAGGCATATACTAAGAAATATTACTCGTGCATATAGTGTTTTATCCTAAATCAAAGACCAAATCAAATTATTCATTATTTGACTTCTTTTGCTGTGGGATAAAAAAATGCTTTCAGAGATATAATTTCATGATTAAAACTACAGGAAACAGAGTGTGATGTAGACATCAAACACTAATGTACTTTGTCTTAGCATTTTGTTCAACCAAGCATAAATTCCTTTGTTGTTGGTATACATTTCAATGTTACCATAAGATAAGTTAGTGCCCAATGTATAGAGATTTTAAAAAATATATGTTTCTTTGTTTTGTGCTATGACCGTAATGATTTTGTCTAATCACTTCAGGAAGTTGTGGAAGAGACAGAAAATTAATAAAACCTGGTGACAGCACAGAGGATAAAATCATTGCTGTGAATTTTTAGCTGTGCTGTACTAGATTCTTTACTGCACGCTACAAAAACAGAGGATGTTTAGCTCAGATGCAGGCAGAAAATAAAGGCCTTCCAAGTCCAGATGTCTTAACTCTGATGAGAAGATAAATGTTGCACTTTGAAGTGTTAATATTTTATTTTTAAAATATTTTAATTATAACTTTTCACCCCCTGAGGCACTTTCCTTTCCTGTTTTCTTTAAAGCAACCAGATTGTTGAAACTTGTGGAACAGGAGCCATTTGCACATTCAATCCTCAGTCTTTACAATATTGTCTAGAAAACTCAACACTTACTTAAGAATATAGTAGTAATTGCACCTACAAAAATACCATTCTGGAAAGACAGATAGTTAAGAACCTGACAGTTATATTAATTTCTCCTCTCCTTGCAGTCTGGAGTGCAAATCCTTGCTTAAGAAATAATGAAGGATGGCTTGCTTGCCTGAAAAACCTGTAAGAGACTCCAACAGAAGCTAGTATAGCAATAACATGAAGGCATAAGAAGAACTTTCTAAACTACTCTAAAATCTACAGAGGCACTATCAGGAGTGCCAAAGTCACACACAACTTGCATAATTATCAGTTCAGTGTGAGAACCTCTAAGCAGTCACAGCAGCAGTGCGAGATAAAATTTATTTATACAATCTTTCAAAAGCATATAGGTAGGCAGCAGCTTGAACTGAACCCTGCTTAATTCCCAGATTCAGAACTATTTGTGATTTGGAAACAAGCAACACTGTTAGGAATTGTCAGAGCTGTATTTGTACCTGCCATGAATTAGTGTTTTGGGCCGCTCAAAGAATTGGCAGCAAAGCAATAGCAGGTTTACTATAAAAGTGAAAGCATGAAAAGGTTTGTTGGCAAGGTGCACTCTATTACTTGCTAGATGGTTAAAGCACATAGGGAAAAAATTAGACTAAAATCTGAAATCAGAGGCTGGGATGGAAAGGGTTAAGGATAAAAAAACTTTAAGGGAGCTCCATCATGGAATCACATGGTTCAGAGTGGAACCTCTTGCCAAACTTTGCCCTGGACTTCACCAACAATTTAGACCAAAAGTTTTAAGCAGCACCTGTACCTAACAGCATTAAAGTGATAGCTGAATTGACACAATTTAACCAAACATTCTGTAGAATTGACTATAGCACAATAACTCATATATACATACCTAACTTGCTTGCAAATCTAATATATTTAAGAATCTAAGAGATTAGCATTAATTGTACATTTGCTATATCATACTCACATTCATGCAGACTGAAGGAGTATGTACAAGGCTCCATAGTCAGCATTAAACAGCAGACCTCCAAGTACAGCAAACTTGGGAACTCCCTATCTCTGAGAGGCACCCCACCAGAGGGAATTTGCTGGTCACAGCCTGCTGCTGTCCAGCAGAGCTCAAAAGGTTGCTCTTAGGACCACTGTTGATAGGGCCACAAGAGAGTTGGCTGTAGTCAGAGTAGTTTTCCATCCTGGGTCCTCGATCTGGGTCAGTAACTTTCTTGAAAGTTCGAGAACAAAAATATTGTTCCACTTTGGTTGTTATTCAGGCAAGAAAAATAGGTTTCCAATGCTGTTCGTTAAAAAGCAGGAGGTCATTAGACAGCAGAAACTCCTGGCAGCAGACAGGGCTTCTGCTGAGATCAAGAGGAGCTTAGGCCAGGTGCTGTTTCTCAAGACTGAGGCCTAATGAGCATTTCTGAGATAATAGTGCAGCTCAAGGAAGGAGGGGAATGCACCACCACAGTACCTTACTTCAGCCAAGAGGTAAAGCCCAACTTCCTCGCCAGACAAGGAACAGGTCGTTAGACAACCCTAAGTTTTATCTTGGTCTAACAATTTTAAAAAAATAAAAACAACACCCAACTATTTGTACACACTATTCATACAACTATATAAAGTCAGCCTTTGGAAGGGGGATGGAGAAGAAAAAAAATGTAGCTGGGACACATCATTATTTGGATGTGAGGTCTGTCCTTATTGAACAGTCCTCTATTTTAAATTAACTTCTCAGTCACTCAGATAAAGGTCAAACACATCCTGAGCTTAATTCAAGTGTTCAGGCACTGCAAAGAATAGTTGGGTCTATGCTATCCTTTCACATGAAAGCAAGTGCTTACTCACTGCAGTGTGCATGACTGACATACGTCCCTGACCACATATTCCATTACATGATGCTGATTTTAATGTCACTCAACAAATACAGGACAAGCCACCGAGGCTCTTTCCAGATCATCTTGATGTCTTGCACTGTAGTATGAGTTGCAAACTGCCAGACGGGCATCAGGCCTGCTACGAGGAGATAGTCTAAATCTCACTGTACTGCTTTATTTCCAGACCAGGATGCAGAATAGGTCAGTTTAAATCAAGCCTGCACTACCAGCTGCTATTAAGTTTTTTGTGAGCTCTAAGTTCTCTCTACACTGGGAAAGAAAACCAGCAGAAGGGGTACAGTGGAATTAGAAATACAAATTATTCCATGAACATGCTTCTTAAAAGTAGCAGTTATTTTTTCTATTCATTCTCTCAGGATTTAGCAGTGTCCCTACAAAAACTTTCTGGCCTCCTACGTGACATCTAGTACCTCCACTCCACCTAAATTCTTCTCATGAGCAATGGCCAGGAGTAGCACTACAGATTTTCATCACAAGGAACAATGTTAATGAAAATCTATTCATAAGGGCGTACAAAAGCCCCAAGAGTGCTGTGATATTTTCTTTAGAAACATCAGAAGATATGGGCCAAAGAGGCTGGTGTAATGCTAAATATGACCCACTGAAATATCACCTTCTTTCTGGCAAGGTAAAAAAGTAAAGAGAACCATAATAAAACATATTATCCTCCTCTCTCAAATTATTTACATTTCACCTGTTCCAAACCAAAAGGGGAAAAAAAATTAAAACAACAAAAACAGACTAAACAGCAAAGAACTTAATTCCATATAATTTCATGGATCACAAAATCAGGCTAGAAGAACTCAGGAAGTACCTAGTCCAACCACCCAGAGATAGAAAGGCCAGCTCTGAGGTCAGGCTGATTGCTTAGGGTTTGATCTTGTCTGGTCTTGAAAAGACAGAGACTGAACAGTCTCTCCCACTCTTTGACTGTACTTAGGATGAAAATGTCTTTATAGACAACCAAAATCTCTTGCATCAACTTGTGTCCTTTATATTTTTTTTCCTGCCATGCAATAGGAGCCTGCAAAGCACTGTTTGCATGCCTGCAAAGAGCCTGGCATCCGAGATATTTTGCATGTAGATCATGTGTAAAAACAGTCATTGTACAAAAACAGTGAAGTTTTTGAAATACAGGCTGAAACTTTGACATTTTCAGCTTGTGGAAAGAGAGTAAAGAAGTATCCCACCTTGCCTGCCTATTAAGTTTTAAGAGACACTCCCTGGCTTTTGTAGTGTCCCTGACTCAGTAACACAGCTATTTTCTCTATTTCCAATATTCCCGGCTAGCTAATTAGAAATAGGAATATTGCTGTGCTATGAATAAGCGAAAAGAGGGGGCTCTCTCCCTGTTGGCTTGGTTCCAAGATATTGTTCATGAGGGAACAAAGGGAAAAGAGGAAGAAACACGCAGGGCATAGGTTTATATAGCTTTTAGGGGAGGGGGAGTCTGTAATAGGACCCTTCTTCCTGTTGGTCAGATCTCAGACCGGAAGGCAAACATGTTGGGTTAGGGGAATGCAACAACTCAGCAAGAATATTTGGAAACCATCAGCAAAAGCCCCCCAGAAAATAAAAACAGAGAAGTGCCAAATTTCTGAAGACAAATTTGCCTGGCTAAAGTATTCAATTTTTCTGAAATAAAAGCATTTACAAGCACTTCAGCTCAGGGTCAGACCTGCTATAAGGGAATCTTTGAAAATTTTTGGTAACTCACACACTCTCTAGAGTATTCTTTTTGGCTTAAACACTGAGTTCCCTTCCAAGAGAAATAAAACCCAGCAACAATCCTACACGAACATGGTGCAGACATTTGTTAGAACTGCTTCACATACATCCCTTTCTCAGCATAGCCTTTCAGGCTCTTCATAAATATTAATTTACAGAGTACCCAAGAAGCATAGAAAGTTTTTTTGATGAAAAGTGAAGACAGACAGAACATCTATTCCCAACTTCACCAAAAAAAAAATCTTCAGCAGAGCAAGAAACTAAACTTACACGCCTTACTTGTTAGGCAAACTCCAGTTCACTCTACCACTCAGTTGGCACGAACTTTTGCAGATCTTAGATTAACTGTTGACAAAGAGACAGGATCAGGAAAGAGTGCTCAGCTGAGAGACCAGAGGCCATGCTCGCCAGCAAATCTTTGGTTACTATGCTCCAAGTACCTCCCAAAAGAAATTTTAGAGAAAAACTAAAACTCATCTGATCACTCCAGAATATGCAATCCAGTTTTGGAGGTGGAGTATATTGTAGTTTGTTGGGGTTTCTGCAAGTTTTTTGCACTTGAACAGGTGGTTTGAATTTTGAAGAATAGACAACAGCATTCAAAAAGTTCAATAAAAATCATCATAATAGAAAAACTGATTCTATGCTAAGCCTTTCTGCTGATACAAACAAATTAATATGGTAATGTTATTACAGAGGTTTGCTTTTCTAATTTTACTTCTGTTATTGCTTAACCGTCAGGAAAAAAAATATTGTAACCAGTCATTGAGGGGAAAAAAAGGATGCTTGATAAAATAGTGATAGCTAAGTTCATGTACTCTTGACATAGTGTTTTGCTTACATAAGTTTTCCATACATTCATGTGAAAGTGAGATAGCACCATGTGTTCCAGTCTTTCACCTTCACTAAAGGATTTGTATTCTGAGGGCTCTTCTTAGAGTTATACAGTTGATATTTTCATGCTTAGCAGATGTATTAGAGAGGGAAAATGCTTATCTTGATGTAATTTGCTTTCCTCCTCAGCTGGACAGGAAAGAGAAAATGTAATGAGAAGCTTGTGAATCAAGATAAAGACAGGAAGGGATCACTCATCAGTTACAGTCATGGGCAGAACATACTCAGCTTGGGGAAATTAGTTTAGTTTATTGCCAATAAAATTAGAATAGGATAATAAGAATTAAAACAAAAATATTAAAACCTGTTCTTCCCATTCTTCCCTCTTCCTAGGCTTAACTCCATTACTGATTTTCCTACCTTGTTTTCCCCCAGCAGGACAGGGAGTGGGGCCTGTGGTCAGTTCAGCATATCTCTCTCTTCTCCTCAAGGGAAAGACTCCTCACACTCTTCCCCTTGCTCCAGTGTGTAGATCCTCATTCATGGGGTGAGTCCTCCATGAACAACTCCAGTATGAGTCCTTCCCATGGGCTGCAGAATGGGTTTCTTCCATGGGCTGCAGTCCTTAAGGAACAGGCTGCTCCAGAGTGGGTCCCCTGCAGACTTACAAGTCCTAACAGAAAACCTACTTCAGTGTGGGCTTCCCACAGGCTCACAACCTCATTTAGGCATCTACCTGTTCTGCTTTGGGGTCCTCCATGGGCTTCAGGTGGATCTCTGCTAAACCATGGACCTCCATGGCTGCAGGGGGATAATCTTGGTCTTTACTGCAGCTTCAGTGCCTGAAGCACTTCCTCCACCTCTTTCTTCATTACTATGGTGTCTGCAGAGCTGTTTCTCTCATAAATTCTCATTCCTCTCTGCTGTTAATATTCTGCCAGAAGACTGGGCTTTTTTCCTGCTACTGTCTCTGATGAGCTCAGCCTTGGCTAGTGCTTCCACTGCTGTTGTTCTTCTTGGCTGATATCGGAGGTTCAACAAAATTCCTCAGTACTTCAGTGCAGAAATGCAATATTTTAGATATAGGAAAATGTTTTAAAGTTTCTGAACTCTCCAAAAGTCCTGTGTTGCTTCATTCCAGAGAATATCATCAGTGTAACTCCAGAAAGCAGCATGCAAAATTGCAGAACACCAGCAGCAGCATTCAAGTAGGTTGCAGACATTATTCAAATTTCTCTATAAGTATCTGTTAAAGTAAAATAACAACTCCAACATATACAACAACTTTATCAAAGAACATACCCTCCAGTAAAATATCTTCCTCTTGATCAAAAATCTCCATTAAGCACCTCTCTGCTTTTAGTATCCATTAGCTGACAAAAGGATGCTAAAACATCTTCACATAATGGCAAATATGAATTTTTTTTAGTGTTTTAAGCAGTGTACTATTGACTTTCAGTCTTATCGTTTAATTTTTCCTCTTCCCAACAGCTGTGTTATACAGAGAAACACTTTTTTTTCAATGAGGGGAGGAAGATTTGGTCTAAATATACACACACACACATACACACACTTACATATCTCATTATACACAGACAATTTGTATTGAAACAGCCATCGTTGCCTGCTGTTTGGACAATCTAGCATAATGGTGAGTTACAGTTATTCATACATGTATTTTGCAGATACAGTTTCTTGTGCCTCTATTCTTATTTTATGCCTCTTTACAAACAGTGTATTTTAAACAATCATATAAGCAAAAAATTAAGTTACATTATTACGAGACATGTAATTTCAGAGTTTATTAAAAGAACATTTCTGAAGATTCACATCCCTGTAGGCAACAGCTGGTGATAGAAAGGGAGCAGCTGGTGGTTTTCAACAGCTGGTGACAACAACCATTGATGAGAGATACTACATCTTTTTTATAAAAAAGAAAAACATTAATATTGCTTCTGAGTGCTGAAACAACTACTCTGGCAAAAGGAATTAAAAGTGTTTGTTTGGCTTATAGATTCAGGGCATGTCTGCCACTGGTAAAAGAGAAAGAACCGACAAAAAACCCTACAAAACACCAAAACAAAACAAAACAACAAAACAAACAAAGGAACTAATCTGAGTCCAAAATCTACACTAGTTTGGGTATAATGACAGAACATTTTGTTAACATATAATTTTGCAGGTGGGCCTCACTTATAAATAGACACCTTGTTTTGTGGTGGGAAGATTTGAAGTTACACGCCTTGCCCCACTACACAAACAAACTTCCTTAGAAAGGGTTTTTATGCATCTGATAAATTTGCAGGATAAGATTTCCTTACCAAAGGACACAAAGCCCTGCAATCTCTTTTGAAGGCCCTCAGACCATGTGTTGCCATTTCCTCACCCTCTATATGGAAGAGCAGTAATGGGTATAAGTCTGTGTGCCACACCAGGAATGAAAGACTCGCTGTGATATTCTTTACTCATGGAGGCTGCAGATCTTCCTACTGGTTGGGCTCCTTTGGCCCAACTTCTTGCTTTACAACTGATACCCTCCTCCTTGCTGGGGGGATGAATAGAACATCCCCTTGATCTTGAATTTTTTATGGTAGCTGCCCAAGCATAGTCCCAGCAGTCTATCTCCCTCTCTGATTCTCAGATGCTTCTCTGCCTTTCTACTTCATTTCATATCTCCACTAGACTGAGCAGCTTGTCCACCTGGTCACATCTGATGCAGCTTCCAGCACTGCTACAAGAGGCATGGGCATTCCCTCTAGCTTGAAGCGTCAATGGCTACATGGAGTTTTGCAAGTTTTTCATGGGTTTTTGTGAGCTCTGTCTGGGCTGCTGCATCTTTTTCAGTGACCTTAGACAAGACTTCAGAGCAGACACAATATTTGAGCTCTCCTGGGGAATGTAAGGACCAACAACTGAGCTTGCTACTTTTGCTGCAGTACCTCACTCTGACTTTACACATGGAGTACCACTTGGCTCCCTGGAGCCATTTAAATCTCCCTCAGATGATCCTGGCAACACTTCTTCTTGCCCTAACTGGCTGAAAGGTGTGCCAGGTCCTGAGGGGCCCTGGGCTGCTGCTACAGTTAATGTTCAAATAACATTAACCTAAATTCCTGACACCAAAATGAGATTGGTAGAAAAAGCATGCCTCCTCAAAGTTTCCATCTCCTTCATGGCACATTTTTAATACACAGAAAGCAATTTAGTCTATAATTACAGTAATTTCACAATTATAAGCTGCACCTTTTTCATTGAAGACTCCAGCCTACCCCAGTAGTGCAGCTAATCATCAGGTGCGGCTTATTTATGGACAAATCCCAGAAAAATGCCAACCTGGAAGTGAGAGCCAGCCGGGGAGGGCACCTGGGGCTGCCTTTAAAGGCTTTGCTGGTCTATGAAAACTGTTTGCCACTTGAGCACCTGACACCAAACCCCACCCTGGCGCGATTCTGTTACTCGACTCGCTACTTTGTCGCACATGGATCCTTGCTTAAAAAAAAAAAAAAAAATGCGGCTTATATTATGGTGTGGCTTATATATGGACAAATCCCATGGTCTACCCGGCTACCCTGATGTGCGGCTTATAATCAGGTGCGGTTTGTAATTGTGAAATTACTGTAACACCCTAAAACACCCATCTTGTTAGTATTGGCCCACATGATCTGCCTTTGAAGACCTAATCTGCCAGCCAAAATTTTTTTTTTTTTTTTCAACAAACAAAGAAATTAATCTTTTAATGTATTAAAACAAACAAAAGAAATAAAGGTTAACTAACAGTGTGTAAAGAAGCAAGCTATTAGTACTGGCAAGATGTCGTTCTTTTGGAGCGCAGAGCCAAGCCATGAACTGTCCTGTCAATCTGAGCCAGGCTGAGCCATAGTGAGACAGGCTGGGTGTCCTGGCTCCTGCTGCATGATGGGATCAAACTCTTCAACAGACTTGTTCTGTTTTTCCCAACAGAGATGGAAAATTCACTGTTAACCACTGAGTGCTACAGCGATGCTAGTGAGATCCCAGTCTGAAGGCAAAGGGCTGCTGAGAGTGGAAACAGGACTGTGGGAGTTCCAAAGCAGGTACAAGCAGCTATGGTCTCGTTGCAGCCCACATCTCCCCTTCTCCAGAGACTTCTCTAGCCGTGGTCCAGGGACATTTCAAACACAACAGTCATAATGTAATGCAACTCCCAGAGCTGGAGATGACTCCTCATTAGAAACAAATACTCACTGAGTATTGTTGCTCCTGAGCCCTGCCCATGTACTGAGACACAGCTGCCATTCTGATCTCTCATGCTCAAGACATGAATAGATTTCAGCAGTGCCCTACTTGACTTCCTGAAGGTTCTCAGGAGTATATGTTGTGTTGCTAACAGGACTCTCTAAGTCCTACCAGTAATCCTCTCTGCTGTACCCTGTCCACGTGGTACTCCAGAATCTCATCAGGAGATTTAATGGAAGGGAGACCAAAGGAAAGCTGTTCCACCAACTAAAACAAGCCAAGGGCTTCAGCATACATGGCTTGCCCAGTGTCAGATTTCAGCACAGGAGACTCTGGACTACGGAGCCCCCTGAGCTGAATGGTGGGGTGGGATTCAGTGTGTAAAAGTTAATGCAATTTGGGAGAAAGGAGGAGAGGTCAGAGTGTATTTAGAGATGCTATGCAATCTCTATACTACATCCTGTATTCCCTAATCTTCAGGAAAACACTGTAAGTGCATGGCAAATGTTCCCCAATGCTGGCCAGAGCTGAGTTTGAAGCAGGATCCCAGGGAAAGCTCAATCTCTCATTCTGCAGCACAGAGGAGGCTGCACAAGATGTGAGAGCACCACAATGATCTCCAGATGGGAGCTGATGGAGCAAAGAAACTCAGAAAGGCTGCAGGTGGTTGTAGACATGGAGCAGAGGCCTCTCAAGGAGCTGAGGGAGGCTCAGGCAAGGCACCACAAGGAATGGGATGCTAAGGAGGTCTGCTACCTCACTGTGAGCCAGTGGAAAGTTTGAAAATCATTGGATCTTAGGACTAATGAGACTCTGAAGGTGGTGGCAATCATGTGTGAGCAGCCCAGGAGCACATTTCCTACAACACAGCCTGGAGTGCTGGGATTATGCAGCAGAATGTCGTCATCAGGGATGCTAATAAAGAAACTGGCAATCAAGTGTGCCCAAGGCAGCCTTACTGGAATGGACAGCCCTGGTGTTGCTGTCACAGCCTCACTTGGTGATGCTCCAAAATCCAGAGCAGCCAAGAATCCTCATGCCTTCCTATCCCCACTCCTTAGCCATCCTGGAACAGTGAAGATTAGGGTGATGCTACATGCTCTGCAGTTCAAAGTCTCCTGCACTCATCATGTCAGGGCTTGCTCCATGGCTCAACAGAGGTTGGTTCCCTTCACTGGTTCAATTGTAAGTCACTTATTTTGGCAATATTTTCAGATATTTTTCAGGACAGGACACAATCTTAACACTTGTTCCCCTCCAAATCATCTGAGGATAACTCATCAAACCAAACACAGACAATAAAACTACTCAAAACTCACTCGGTTTCATGTGCTTATAAAGGACAATGTTATTTTACAGAAAACCTTAGCCATTTGAAAATTTGTCTGCTCCAAATAAAAAAAAAAAAAGAAAAAAAAAAAAGCAGTTATATTATTTTCTCCACATGATTCTACAAAAGGTTCCACTGCAATACCTCCAAATTACTGTATTCTACTGCCATATTATGATAGCTTCAAAGTAGTGCCATTTTGACACACACATTTTAATGTATAATTATATTGAATAGTTATCATTGTGCAGACCACAGAGGTTGAATATTAATATTGCCTTTGCAATATTAGAAAAAGATGTGTCACTAAATACATTTTTTGGGTATTTCTATGTACATGTAATATATGTGCAGATATATATAACATACATAAACAAATCTCTATATATATTTACAAAACTCCATTAAAATATGTTAATTTTAGAAACATGGCATTTTCTGATGAGAAGCTGTTTAATTTTTTTTTTTTTTTAAAGAAAGCAATCTGTTTTTATAATTTTGTGATTCGGATATACATCCCTTCCCCAACTGCCCCTCCAGTGTCCACTCAGTGTGCATCAATATTCATCTCTCTCTCTAATCATAAGATGAGCTCCCTGAAGGCCTATAGTAGTTAGGTTCTCTTTATATCACCATTAAAATAGATAACTGGTTTTGCCATTAAGCATCTCTCAACCTTCTGTGCAGTTATGCAGAAGTGCTTATGGTCCAGTTCCTAACAGGGAATCCACTCTGACAGAGCCCTAGAGAAACATTTGGGGTACTATCTTGCCAATAATGCTTAGAAGCAGAAAGTTAAGTGAACGAAGTCCTTCAGTGAAAGTTAATTTAGCTATAACCTTGAGTCAAAACCTTACTGAAGAAGTACATTAGGAAGAAATCTTAGCTTAAATTAATTCAACCTGAAAGCTCAATAGAGACATATTAACATTTGCAGCTAGACAAATCAAAGCAGGGAGGCTTTTGGTAGAAAGCACCACTAATTAAGACAGAAAAAAGAACTCCAGAAATTTCCCTAACCTACAAAACTTCCAAAACCTGCGGTGGAGCAAACAAAATAGTATTTTATATCAACAAACATCAACCAGTAAAAGCTCTTTTTGTAACAGAACTGTTTTCATAAAGACAATTCTCTATTATTCCTTCTTTCTTTCCCTCTGTTTCTTCCTCTGCTTATCCCTTTTTCAAGCAGTTTTTCATCTCACTCACTCTGCCCTCCTTTTCTTTCTAATTTTATGTGCTCTCCTGCTCTGCAAGTCTCCTGCATGAAGCTTTTCTTACATTAATCAACTCAGTGATAACAAATTTTCTTATTGTAACCACACAGATATCCATCTAAGGGCTATAACAAGCAGATGTAGGACAAAAGGTAAGATAGCTTCACACCCCTCTAATTAAAAGGAAAAGTCCTTTCTCTGAGAGCTTTGATGTCTAAGATGCTCATGCTTATATTCAAACCTGTTAATTCAAACTAGAAGAGCATGGCTGAAGGCTGGAATGTTTTCCACTGGTGATCTCTGAACGCATACTGTCATTGGATTTGGTAAAGCCTCAGTTCCTTTTATGTCAGGCTCTCCTATTTAGCTCCAGCTCTCTCAAAATTTAAATAAATCAAATTTTGGAGTCAAACTTTTGAGATCATACTATACAAATAATTGCAAGGATAATTAAGTTCCAGTGCTATATCAGAATATTATTGGGGCGTGTTTTTAAACATAATCAGTAAGTGTCAGCTATGAAGAAACCATTATTATACACTATTCAGTCATGAACTGAAATGGTGATTTTATACAGATACTAGATGATTGTTTTGGGTAGTTTCTGTTGTTGCTGCTACAAGATTACCACATAAGCAATGATCCTGGATCTTCACAGTATTTTAAATACTGCTTTTATGAATATTACATACCTCTTCAGTACATACTTAAGAACCTACCATCTAACATGAAACAGACTCCACCACAAAAAAGTCTCCACCACAGGAGTAGCAAATAAATGAAGTATGGCTTTCATTTAATTACAAACAATTTACTAAAAATATTATGCCCAAAGCATAAACTTCTAGTCCCCTAAAACCTGATCATTAAAACAGGACTATACAACTAAATGTGTTTAAGTCTATATATAAAAAACATCAGAGTGGGAAAAAAAAAAAAAGAAAGAAACAAATTTGATGTACAAACACATCATTAAATTGATGTTTATATAGATTTTTCTGATGAAGTTCAGGAGAAAAAAACCTGTGATTAGAGTTATTATTATTTCTGGCTAGTGAGATGGCATTTTAAGTAATAATAACTATTTCAAGTCTATCTTGAGTATAGAAACAAAATATTTTTTTTCTTTAAAATCTGAAGTCCATTTTATACAACTAGATCTTTTGGATTGCATTGCTAAAAGGCTAGTTCTCATTAATTTAAAATTTATCTGCCTAATATACCTCCTTAATTTCTTAATTTCCAGGGGCAACATTGTTTCAACATAGTGCAGATATATTCAGCAAAGACCAGAAAATAGCATCAGCTGGTCCAGAAACCACAGGAGCAAAATTACACAACAGAAAAAATCTCACTTGGTTGTAAGGGCAGAAAGTTGCAAGAGAAAGATTCTCAAAATCTGAGCCAAACACTCTTTGCTAACTAGAATTTACTCACTTCTGAAAGCATATTCCATCTTGTACCATGAAGCATTACCCTCAAGGAGCATGAACATAAGAAGGGAAAGAAACCTCAAGAGCCCAGTTTGCAAAGGTGTCTAGAAGCATGTCTTGAAATAAGAGAAACTGTAAAGAGTAATTAAGACAAAGCTCTGCCGCTGTTTGGAACAGCAATTTCCTTAGGAGACTTTTTTCTTCCCTCTAGTAGGCACTCTCATAACAACAATAACACTCATTTTACTCACAGAGAAGTTTTTTTTTCTACTTGTGTAATTCAGGTTAAAAACTCATCTTTGTTAAGAGGCTATCTTAGATAATAACTCTGAGATGGGAATGGCTACATTATTTAAATTGTTGCATTATCAGTGCTGCAGTTTGTATAGGTACTACTGAACTAAATACAAACTTGAAATTCAAGTGCCATTTGCCTTGTGTATCTGCAAAAAAATGGAAGGTTGTTCATAAGCTTAAAAAAAGAATAAAACTTAAATATATGAAAAGTATTTTGCTCCAGCTATATGGCCTTTCCCAGAAGTGAGAGCCACCCAGCAATCCAATCTGGAGTGGTTATCTGATGGAGGAGAGCACCTCATTCAAGGTTGCTGGAACAGCTTCAAAACAGCTTTTCACTGTTCTGAATTCAACAGGTCTGAAACTTAACTTTTACAGTTGCTGGTTCTGTAAAGCAAGCTTTGTTTGGAAATGTTTCACACACAATTACTAAATCTGGTAATGCAAGCAATGATTTTCTTTTATAACATACAACTTCTATTTTTTTTCAGTAACTGGTATCAAAGAGACAGAAAGTTTCTCTGAAAGAGTAAATACTTAGGAAGACTGGAACATCACATCATTTGTATTTAAAAAAAAAAAAGAAAAGAAAAAAAAAAGGAATGCTTCTGTAGGTCAGAGATCTATATAAATTAGTGAAGGAATAAATATAAATTCAGAAAGAGGTTAATTTCCTCTCTCTCATACTCATTGAAGCTAGTATTGCTTCAGCACACTGAGAAGAATTTCTAGGCCATGATATGACATGCTCCAACAGAGACACAGTGATCACCAGTAGTATTGCTTCTTTTAAATACTAAAGTCTGATTTCAAAGTATTGAATATAAAGATTATATTCAAACCACAAAAAAAAAAAAAAAAGCACAAAAAACATTTATAATGAGCCAGTTGTTATGGGTGTTAAAAAAACCCCCAAAAACGCAGAACTGGGTGGGTGACAGGAATTTTTTAGAGCACCGTGGTAATAATACCTAAGTTGCATTAATCTATCCCTGTATGGACCATTTGCTTAAAAGTCAAACTTGGTACCCTTGTGGATCCTTTCCAGCTCAGAATATTTGGCAAATCTATGATTCCTCCACCTCAGCTGCTGTCCTTCAGTGGGACACAATCTCATGCCAGGAAGCCACTCCGGGTCCTATCCCATGGGTGTGGCTGCTCTTGTCCTCTTTCCCTCCAGCAACAGGACTGCACACCCATTCCAAAATGACATGGTTAAACACAGCCAAAATATTGCCACAGACAGCTACAGAGACAGTGCCTTTACTGACACCTACTTAAAACACCAGCAGCAGGTACACACAATAAAAACACAACCAAGCTTTTTTTCCTCTTTGACTGATTAGCGTTGAAGTTCATTTACAAAAAATACAGGCTCTCACTCCGTTGTTTCACTAATGTGTCAATTCATAATATCTCTGTACTGGTTTTGGCCAGGATAGAGTTCATTTTTTTTTATAATATCTTGTATATTGCTATGTTTTGAGTTTACTATTAAATCATTGTTGACAATGTAGGGAAGTTTTAGTTATTGCTGAAAAGGCTTTTCAGTGCAAATGCCTTTTCTGTTCTTCACATTCATCAGTGAGAGGGTACACAAGACAGTGGGAGGGGGTAGATCTGGAACAGCTGACCCTGACTGACCAAATGGCCATTCCTTACCATATGGCATCATACTCAGCAATAAAACTGCAGGGAAGAAGGAGGGGACACAAATTCAGTGTCATGGCATTTGTCTTCCCATAACTTCATTTTAATGGAGCCCTGCTTCTCTGGAGATGGTTGAATATCTGCCTGCTAATGAGAAGTAGTTTTATAATGAAAACAAAATAATGAATTCACTCACTATCTCTATCTCAGACCACGAGTTTTCTCAGTTTTACACTTTCAATTCTCTTCTGTCTTGCTGCAGTGGTGTGAGCAAGCAGCTGTGTGGACCTAAGCTGCTTATCAAGGTCAAAACAAAACAGTCCCAAATATCACCACCATCTCCACAACCATATAAAACACAGTTTAGAGATTCTGGGTGCCTTATGCAGCCACTGCTTCAGACACTGAGTCTTCCCATATGCAGGTCTCCTTCTACTTGCCACTGAGCCCAATTTGACATCTGCTAGAACATTACATGAACTCACAGAGTGGATTGCAAAGCCCTAGGGAAACACAAACCATCTGCTGTCGGTAGACCTACAGGCCCCACAGCCCACAGCCATTTCTCCAGTGATAGACCTTTCAACCATTCATCCCATCCAGCTGCTGGCATTTAGATCTTTGAGCACACGCACAGAATACCTTACAGGAAAAATAGTTAGGACCAGGATTATTAAGAAAACCTGATACACTGAAGTGGACAGGTACTGGGTGCTTTGGCAGCAGAGTACTGAGCAGCAGCTGTTTATATGCAACTGGCCCCTTTTATCAAACTTCTCTCCTTTTTCTTGTGTTTGTACAAGCATCACCACCCCACGCTCTACCCTTAGCCTTCCGTTTCTCCACCCTTCTCTCCTTCCCAACAACCAACCTGCCCCCAGCTGTTTTACTTGCTGTCGGTTTCAGTTTGTATTCACCCATATTCAAATCTAGTATTTCTGACACTATTACCTAGGTCACCTTGGTCTCTCATGACAATACTGCTAAAGTTACCTGCCAATGTTCTTGCAAGGTAGCAATCCCACAAGGTCCCATAATACTCTTCTCCATCTCCTTAAAAAGGTCAGAGGTTCTCTACATGACTGATTTGTCATAGCAGTGCCTCTGCTGTCTTTGCAGTGTATTATATAACCTGTGTTACATCCCATAGTTCACCTAATTCTCATGGGCAGAGGCTAGTCCTTTCCCTGCCTATCTCAGCAGTAAATACACACACAAACACACACACGCACACACACACACACACACACACATGTGCCTACAATTCTCTGAGCTGCTCTCAATCAGCCTCTGAGGGAAGAGCTTTGAACCCTACTACCCTATGAAGCAAGCAGGCTTTCCTTCATTCCTGCAAGATCCTTCATCACTACTGAAGAGTAGGACTCTCCTAGCAACAGCTGCTCCTGCTCTTGATGGATGTAAATTAAGTGGATTGCTGCAGTGACTGCTGAGAGATTGGAAAAGCTTTTCGCTTAGTTGAGCACTGGCAAGATTAAAAATGAAATGCTATGTTCCTGCAGAGGAACAGTTTCTGGGTAGGGTACTACTCTTCTGGTCTAGGGAGTTCTCCTACAAGTTGCTGCTCTGTTATAGAATTAGTATTCTGATCCCAGTAACAAGTCACAGAGGAAAAGCCTCATCCTTTTGTTTAGGTCATGCTCTAGTATGCTAACAACAGCTGAAGCCTTGAGACAATTAATACATTTGAAGATCCTTTTGTAGTGCTAAAACAGCATATGGAGACCTTAATGAAAGTGAAAGTTGCATTACTTTTTCAATAATATTGCTGCCAAAAGTGCAAGTCTCTGTTCTGGCAGAGAAAGAAAGCATCACTTGTTTCCTGAAATTAAATTATTAGGCAGGAAAAAGAACAACTAAATGTGACTTAATAGCAAAAGCAGGATGAAACTTAAGATCCAAACAGACAGCAATGTCTAATTGTGAGGATTTGGACTGTTTCTGCATATGGCCTATATTAGTATCTATAAAATATGACATCTATTGTCTTCTCCAAGACTAAATATCCATTAATAGATAAATAAGTTTTCTCTCCATTAAAGCTCTGCGAGGTCCCCCTATGCAGTATATTGAACTTGTTAGTCTGGACTAGAGTTCAGCTACATCAAGTGCAGGACAGCCAAATGTCAGAATATCTATTGACTATGCCCCTGGAATCTTTATATTAAATGAAACCCACAAGAGGAACTCAATTTCAGTCCATCCAAATGAAATCATAACTTACTACTCACATTGCATGAACTCTGGAGGAACTAATCTGTCAGCAAGAAACATAAATTGAAGAAGATCATGCCTAGTTGCAAATAGGTCCATTATCCTAATATCTATTGAGAATGTTTGCAATTGTTAATCCATTCCCAGATGGATAGAGGTCTACAAGTTAGAATGAATGATCTGTGAATGATCCCTAGAATTTAAGAACTTATAGGACCAATAGATGTTTTTGAAGGTTTTAGTAAAACCAAGTTACTAGCAGCCTGGAAAAGTTTCAGAATATCGAAAATGTTGAGGAGAACCTCATCAGGAGAAATAGTTTTCCATGGAGCAGTTACGATTTTCTGCAGGGAAAGCAAAAAACAGTGCACACAGAATTCTCTAACTAGATGTTTTCACAGAGCTTCTCTTGTAAAACCTGTTCTAAAAGCCATTAAGTGTGAAATAGGGATGAGATATGGATAAACATGATATTGTATTTGGAACATGAATGAGGAAAAAATTAGCTCATCACCAAATTCTTTTGGGACTTTCAATCTGAAATTGTTTAGCAAAGATTGTCTGAGTTTTATTATAACTGAATTTATAAAACCCAGAACTAAAATGTTATAACGAAAATTCCAAAGCAACCTGTACTATAGCAGCAGCAGACACTGCTATAAACCAGTTTTCCCTGTGATTGAGAAATAATTCTAATTCTTTTTCTTAGTGGCATTTACTCTTAAATTTGGCATTCTACACTTGCATCTTACTTACTAGATTTAATTCAGCCACATGCATTAAAAAATAAATCAATTAAATAGAATCATCAATTCAACAGTTTTTTCACTCTGAATATCCTTTTGTGAACTGAAAGAACATTCACTTTCCCAGTGTAGATGTTTGTATTTTCTTAGGCATGTGTTACCTCTTCTTAAAGTCAGTCAAGCTTCTTGAGGTCAGGAAAGGGAGGATGACTGAACTTCCAAATACTGAGAATAAAAATTGGTTAGAGAAGTGAGTTGGACTCGCTATTTTTTTTTTCCAGATTTAAAACAGGTAACACACCAGTGAAAGTTAGCCATTTTCAGCATTAGTAATGAGGCCACAGTGGTTGACATGATTTGAAAAGAAGTTCTGTTTTGAAAGCATATCCTTGAAGTTTATCTTACTAGAACAATAAAAAAAATGTACTGAGGCAAACTCAGCTGAGACTATAAATTCCTGCAGAATGGTGTCCTGCCAAATTGTTGCTTTTTTTCCAACCAGAATCATTCAGGTTGCATAAGACCATTCATTTCCTTTGGAATTCTCTTTCAGATTGTTTGGAATTCCAAATCTTCCTAGATGATTTAGTGCTGATGCAGTGTTTCACAAAATATTTCTTCACCCATACAAAAAATTGTCTTTCTGACAATGTTCTCCTTCTTTCCACCTCCATACAGGTTTTAATATCACAACAAGACATAATAATTTTTATTAGTTTTCACTATGAATCAAATAGCTTTTAAAAAATCCCCCTGCATCTGTTCTGTTGGTACTGAAAGATGTTTCACAAATTTTGGATCATCCCTCTTGACTTTTTGCACATGGAAAACATTTTGGCAATGGTGCTCATCATATCTGCCAATTTATTATACAGTTTGCTCTGACATTAGAGCAAATGTCAATTTACACAGGTCATTTTTCTTTGTGAGAATTCCTACACTAATGTGCAATTTAACATTTTGTTTCCTACTACTTGAGAACTTAAAACCAATTTTTCCTACAGTCCAGTGCTGCATATTTTTTGTTAGCTTGTTTGCTTGTTTATTTGAGCTTTTTAGATCTGTTTATCTTCTTTTTTGTTTTATTTATTATTGTTTGCTTGGTTGTTTTTCCCCTGTAGATCATGCCCAACACTAAAGAACATGAGGTTTGACAGGATTTTAAATGTGACACAGAATGAGGTTTAAAGGACATATTCATGTTTTTATTTAACTTAAATTCAGCTGCCTGAATTCCTTTATAACTAGTCTTAATTCCTCCAGGTTTGATGGTACCACTAGCAAAATGGGGACAACGTGTTATTCATCTGAAGGGTTTTAGTTAATGTCCCTTTACTAACATTCTGCTTTTATAAGGAAAAGCAGATTAAATCTACATAGCATTGTACTATCTTCATCTCCCAAAGGGCAGATAAATACAGGATGCCAAAGAGATAAATACTATAACATACATCTTTCCTGTAAGCAACAGTTTCAAACATGACATCTTTGTCCAAACAGAAAGTGGAACTTCCTGTATATTGTACTTAAATTGCTGCTCTTATAAGGCTAAACGTTTTTGAATTTTGTTCTAAAGTTCTAGCCAATGAAAATTCATCAAGGTAAAAATGATGGGCTCAGATTCTAAATAGAATAAGATTCCTGACACTCTGGATGGTCTTAAGGTCACTCAGTCAAGCATAAAGTCCTCAGCTGCAGGAAGAGGACAGCATCTTCATCTTCGTCAGCTACAAGCTACCACAGACATGGGTAAGAAAAGCTAACCGAGGAAACTCATCACAGCAACAAGTGTGAGGGTGATTGTCCAAGTTTAGGACAAAATTGGGGGAAAACCTCCAAAGGAGCCCCCCAGAGAATAAACCCCCATGATTCCTCCCCCCACTGGGCTCAGAAAGCATTTTTCCTCAGGGGAAAAAGTGGAAAAAACCTATTTATTAATGAACACAGGACAACACTTCCTAGCACCAAGAAAACGATTCACTAAAGTGAGCGAGGATGGATGAGCTCAGACAGTCGCTGCTGGGAAGGGCAAAAAGCTTCTTTGGCAGACTCCTGAACAGTCTCTGCAGGTCCCTGTCCGGAGCCGGTACAGATCTTGGAGATGAGGGGAAGAAGGGAGAGGGAAGGAAAAAAACCCAGCAGCAGCCGAGGCAGCAGCAGCAGGGGCAGCAGCAGCAGCCAGGTAGAAGCCAAGCAAGCAGCAGCAGCAGGGGGAGGAGCTGCAACAGCTCCATGCAGACAGCGAGGTGGCGGGTGGCAGGGGGTGTGCAGGGAGAAGGGTAGACACAACACCAACCGGGGACAGTGATACTGTACAAACCCCTAACAGTTGCTCATTATGCAGGCAAACTATTCTCATTTGCACCTGACAACCTGCAGCTGGCAATATAGGAAAAAGAACAAGCAAGGTTTGAGGCTGATACTAGCTAGAAATATCCAATCAAGGGTGAGCACACCACAACACTGCCATCAGAGCATGTTTGTTATCACCAAACTGGTCTTTTTCATGTGCCACAAAGTTACTCCTTGCAGAGAAGCTGCACATTTTTTACTCCTTTTTCAGAAAAGGTGAAGACCCTGTCAATCTCTCATAGCCCAAATGTTGCTTTAAAAATAAATAATCAGTAATGCCAAGATTTATGGGAGTGTTGGAGGTGTGCAGAGTAAAGCTTGCTATCAGAAAAGTAACACTGCTCTTCATGTGTTTCAGTGTTCTAATACATGCACAAGTCTTACACAGGGAAAAGCAGGAAGCAGTTTAGGTTTCAGCTGACAGAATTATGGTAGAAAGTGCTAAAATATTAGAATACCTAAAATAGGTCAAATTAAACCTTATAACATCAAAATTATGTCTTAATGGTATCACTAGGAAAGAGTGTAAGTCAGCTTCAGGTTATTTTTTATTTTGCTAAATGTGTTCAGTGTTTTCATTTGTGGTTGTTGGGGTTTTTTTGTTTGTGGTTTTTTTGTTTGTTTCCTTGTTTGTTTTTGCTTCTTTTTTGTTTTTGTTTGTTTTTTGGTTTGTTTTTTGTCCTCCAGGATGTGTCCTGTAATGAACAGCATACTATTATTAAAAATTTTTGCTTTCTCTATCTTTCTCTCTTTCTAAGAGCACTAGCAATTTTCATCTGAGTACACCATCAAATATTAGGGAGACACCTGGATCAATGTCACATATAATCCCTCTACATAAACTATAAACTACTTGGGTTACACTTATCTGATATTGTTTAGGTCTCTTCTTCCCTTACCTAGATAACAAAACCTTCTAGCCATACCTAGTTTCACAATTTTTAATTTTCTTCAAGTCAAGGACATTCTCTCATACTTAAGTTTAAAAAGAAAAGTAGCTAAAAAAAACCCCATTGACTAATTCTCCCCCATACTCTAATTCTTACTAAAAATAAAAATAAACAATAAAAAAAAAATCTGATTTTATACAGTTGTATGAAAGTATCAAAGCTAAACCCAGAAAAATAGAGTCCAGAATTGTAAAATTTAAATTTTAAGAATTTAAGTGGATGAAACTGTAAAAATATATGAAATCAACAAGATTTCTCCTCACAACCTGTGTTTATTTTAAATACAGTGTCACAGTCATTTGCCCAGATGCTGAGAATGATGGCATCCATAAGTGAAAGGAAAAAAAAAATCTCTTAATTGGTCTGGTATATATTAGTCAAACAAACAAAAATAATTAATATGTATATCAGACTAACAAGAGTTAGAACTTCTGCCTATATACACTGTTTCTGTTGTATGCCTCCACAATAACATATGGGGTCATTTACAAAGGTTTATATCATCCAGTAAATCAAAACCACTTAATAACTGATGCTTACAGTGAGCTAACTTGTTGACAGAGTCAACAAGAGCATGGTTTCAGTCAAACACTTCTACCCACACTGGTACTCAGGTACCGTGTTCTGCACACACTTGGCAGGTAGAAAATGTCCCAGTCACCACTCCACCTGGCTGCAGGAACCAGTTGTTGGCACAGATTAAAACCCAGAGGACAGCAAGGGAGAACAGCAGCAGAAAACACTCTGGGCTTCAGTAAAGCATTTTTTAGCCTGCTCGGGGACTGAAGGGATGGATGCTGTGCAGAGCTGTTCCAAAGGGCAAACAGGTCCTGGAAGAGCTGGTCAATCTTCAAGAACAACCTCTTCAAAGCACACCAATTAGCCTATCGCAGCATGCAAGAAAACAGGAAACCAAAGTGTGAATTCACAGGTTATACAGAGATGAGCAACATTGTTCAATCTTCAGGGCAGCTATTCATTCAATAGAAGGATGAACCTAAAAGAAGAGTACATTTATTAGTGAGTGCCCTGAGTGAGAACATGTTTCCTGTTTATCAAATGTTAAAACAGTGATTCAAATCGATCATTGTACATAAACACAGCAGTGACACAAAGTTAACAATGGAAGCAAACAAGCAGAGAATGTGTTTTTACATCAATACTGAAAATTCATGTAGAAATTTGTGCTTGTAGGTTTTTAGGATTTCTTTCCAAGCAATTGTGGCAAATCCTCAAAACAAAAAACAAAGCGTAGAACAGTACAACTAATTCCTTTCATATTCAGATGAATTCTATCCTTTGCAGATCTGACTCACTGAGTCAGCTAAGATGAAAATTAGATGATAAAAAAGAACGGAATGAATTTTAAATTGTTAAGTAATGTGTATTCATCAATATTTCTTTCATCAGCTTTAAGAGTTCAAATTATTCAGAAGACAGACTCAAAATCCATTAGTAGCACTTAAAAATACGCTGTTATATAAACTTCCATATAAATGTGGTAAGAAGATCCTTTTTATAGCAAGAAGTAGTTAATAATCTAATAAAAGCAAGGAAACAAAAAAGGGGGAAGTGAGCTTAAAGAAATATATCACCTTCAATTACAGTCCCAGGAGACTCTCTGGTGTTTCACTTTGACATTGTGCTATCAGCAACTTCACTGTTACAAGATGATTGTTGACTGGTTATACACAGAGTTTGATTTGAAACCCATCTTCTCATCTCTAAACAAAATAATTTACTTTACAGTATCCTTCTAGAATTAGTAGAAAAAGAGTAATGTTTTGAGGCATTTTTAAAGTTTTTTGTTTGCCAATTTCAGCCACAAGTCAATTCAACATGACAGCCTAACAAACTTAGTCCAAAGATGTTAAACTTTATAATACTGATGTGTTATAAACACGTTTTATGACAGAGCAGCACAATAAACTGTAGGCCATCCAGGGAAATCCTGCAGTAGTGAAGCAGTGATAGACAATTCTGCCAGAGGGGGATGTAATACTGGACACAATGGTCACCAGTGAGCTAATCAGTGACATAAGACTGGAGGCAGCCTGGGCTGCAGTGGTCATGCACTGGTGCAGTTTTCAAAGCGTGGATGAAGCTGAACTTGCCAAGGGATGCAAAGAATAAGAGGTGCTTTTATAGGTATGTCAGTCAAAAAAGTATGGTCAGAAAAGCATTTTCTTATGAACACAGCTGGAAAATTGATAACAGCAGATGAAAAAGGCCAAGATATCAAAAACCTTTTTATCTCAGTCTTCACAGGAAACGTCACTTCCCACACCTCTTGAGTGGATGGACTGGAAGACTGGTAGACTGGAGAAGTAAATGCCTTCCCACTGCAAGAGATCTGACTTGTGATCACCTGAAAAACCTGAACACAGAAGTGAATGGGATGCATCTCATCAGGTCCCAGAGTCCTGAGAGAACTGTTAAGGCATTCTCTGCGATATTTGAAAAGTCATGGCAGTCAGGAGAAGAACCTGGTAACTGGAAATAGGGAAACATTTCACTCATTTTTAGAAAGGTTAGGAAGAGGCAATGTGAGAACCTGTCAGCCTCACCTCTGTGCCTGGGAAGTTCATGGAACATATTCTCCCAGGAGCTATGCTGAAGCATATAGAAGACGAGGAGGTGGTTCAAGACAGACAAAAGACCTTCACCAAGGACAAAACCTGCCTGACCAAACCAGTGACCTCCTATGAAAGAATGACTGCAAGAGTAAACAAGGGAAGAGCTACAAATTTCATCTATCTGGACCTCTGTACAGCCTTTGTTGTGGGTGTTTGTCCTGCACAAACTCCTTCTTTCTTAATTGAAGAGATATGGTTTGATTAATTGACTGTTCAGTGGATGCAGAATTGGCTGGATGGATGCAGCCAGAATGTAGCAGTCAACATATCAATGACTAGGTGAAGATTGGTGACAAGTGGTGTCCCTCAGGTATTCCGTACTTGGACCAGTACTGTCTTCATGGGTGTCATAGACAGTGGGATCAGTGAACCCCCAGCAATTCTGTAGATGAAACCAAGCTGAGTGGTGTGACTGACATGACTGAAGGGTGAGATGTCATCCAGTGGGACCTGGACAAGGTTGAGAAGTGGGCCCACGGGAATCTCAAGCAGTTTAACAAGTACAAGGGCAAGCTGCTGCACTTTGATCAGGGCAGCTCCCGGTTGCCTGGGGGAATGAAGGGATTGAGAGCAGCTCTGCTGAGAAGGAGTTGTAGACAGAGGTGGATGAAAAGCTGGATGTGAGCTGGCAATGTGCACTTGTTCCTCAGGAATCCATCTGCATCCTGGTGTGAATCAAAAGCCAGCTGGCTGAGGGAGATGATTCTGTCCTTCTAGTCCAGTCCAATGAGACCCCATCTAGAGTATTGTGTCCAGCTCTGGAGTTTTCAGCACAGAAGAAACACTGACCTTTTAGAATAGGTCCAGAGGAGGGCCGTGAACATGATCAGAGCAGTAGAGGGACTTTCCTATGAAGACAGACTGAAAGAGGTTATTCTGCCTGGAGAGCAGAAGGCTCTCAGGAGATCTTATAATGGCTTTAATTGCTTAAAGGGGGTTTGTAAGAAAGATGGAGACAAATATTTTCATGGTTTTTTGCAATAGGACAAAAGGTGATGGTTTAGACTAGATTTAAGGAAGATATTTTGTACAATAAGCATGGTGAAATATTGGAACATTTCCTCCACATGGAGGTGGAATATGCACCATTCCCAGGCACATTTAAAGTCAGACTGAACTCATTACATTGATTAGACTAGATGACCTTCAAAGGTCCCTTCCAAAGTAATTCTATTACAGTAATTTCACAAATATAAGCCACACCTGAATATAAGCCACACATCCGGGTAGCTGGGTAGAGCACGGGATTTGTCCATATATAACCTGCACCCGAATATAAGCCCCATTTTTTTTCCTCTTTTTTAAAATTTTTTTTTCACGGGGCAGGGTGGGGGTGCTGCTGAGGGGCCAGGCAGCGCCAGGGCCATGCTGGGAGGGGCCGGCCACCAGCAGGAGGCAGCAACGTCGGGAGTGGTGGGCAGCGGGAGCAGCGGGGAGTGACGGGGAGCGGCGCTCGCTCGCCCGTGTGAAGGGATGCAGCGGCAGTGGCGCTCGCTCACCTGTGTGAAGGGAGGCGGTGCCAGCGGCAGCGCACTGGCCGCAGTGAACTCGGCTCGCTCGCCTGCGCAAACACCGCAAAGGCAGCTCATCTGCTCGTGCGAAGGCGGCGAAGCCGGGCTGGCCTCGTCAATCCAGCAGCCGCCCACTGCCCGCTCACCAGTGGCTCCGACTCACCACCCATCCAGCAGCGAATCCATGGCAGGTCTCTCCCCGGCCGGCTTTCACTTCCGGGTTGGCATTTCGATGAGATTTGTCCATAAATAAGCCACACCTGATGATTAGCCACACTATTGGCGCTTATAATCGTGATATTACTGTATTCTATCTAACCAATTCCATGGCACAACATGCTGAACTTAGGAATCCCAGGGTCTCAGATTTTAATGTCAGGAATCACTCAAATTCAAAGACGAATTCAGGTTTCTGTAATCAGAGTGAGAAGTATCTCACTCTCCCTCCACACTAGCTAAGAATGAATTGGCAGTGGGAGAGCATTTTGATCTTGTGCTTTCGTACCAGATTCTGCTTGCATGGAGTTAGTTTTCTTCATAGTAGTCTATACATAGCCTTCACAGTAGTGCTGGGCAGGGAATTTGTGACAAAGCCATTATTGATAACACTCCGTTTTTTTTACTCCTGCTGAGCAGTGTGTGCACATGTTAAGGGCTGCTCCCTAATCGCCACCATGTGCACTAAGCCTCCTCAGCAGGTAGGCTGGAAGTGCTGAAACTGCCAGGGAACACAACCAGGGCAACTGACCAACAAAATGACCAACACGATATGACCTCCATACCTCACGGCATCATGCTCAGCAGCAGAACTTAAAGAAAGGAAATGGCAGAATGTGCATGGTTACCACATTTGACTTCCCCAGTAACTGTTACATATGCTGAGACCCTGCCAAAAAATGGCTCTGTGTCTGCCTGCCAACACTAAGCACTGAATATTTGTCTTTGCTTGTATGTACATATAATATATTGTAACATATTTAACTGTTGTTATTTCAGTCTCTGAATTTTGTTTTTTTTGCCCTTCTGATTCTTTCTTCTCCATTCTACTGGCAGGGAGGGAAGTAGTTGCAAGTCCCAAAACTTAAAATTTCTGGTCATCGAAACACTCAGATGTCTTGCTGAGCTCAAAAAAGAAGCTCACAGCATTGCATTTCTTTAAAGGCATAACTCAGGGAGGTTTTTATTTCTCTAAAAAACTTTAAGAGTAAAAAAATAGGGGAAGTAAAGTCAAGTTCAAATGTAAACTCCAAGTAAGACCTCGAGAATTATCAGTGAGATTTGCATTACTCTAATTTGTCAGTGTCTCACAGGTTCTCCCACAGTCCAAACTGCCCATGCCAAAGCTTTTCAAAAGGTATGGCTTTATCACAATTGTGAATCAAAGCTCTAAAATTTTAATTTTAGATGTAAATGTAAATGTTAATAAATACTCTATATGTTGTTTGAGGAACATATGGAATCTATTAATAGGACACTGCCCATTTCCTTGCTCTCTCAGATGTGTCCATGCAACTAATGGTTTTTAAAACTGATATTTTCCTTCAATCCATCTAAAAATATTGTTTCCTTCATGCCAGAAAATCCAAACCACTAAAATCTAAGGCTTAGCAGTTGTACTGCTGGTTTAACAGATTTTTCTCACTTTGGAAGTTGTGATTTTAATAGAATATGATGGCAACATATTTTGATTTGGTGAAGATTTCTATGCCTTTTTATTTCTACTTTATTTTACCAATATCTATGCAGATCAAAAGTAAAATATTAAATGAAAGGCAGAGACTTTCTTCCTCCTTTCCACTTAATGATCAAGAAGTTATGACTGAATTATTACTGGCATTTTGTTTAGAAGCTTGAGTAATTTAAATAGCTCTGTATATCCTTCCTACTCCATTCTTTTAAAGAAGTGATTCAATACCTACTTCTCAGTACTCCTCCCTCACTCCAAGTAGGTTTAGTCAACAAAATATAAAAAAGTGACTCAGGCTATTGAAAAATACAAGTTAAAAATCAGTGGGTTTGATAGATTGTATTCCCTTTTACATAAACACAAGCTTCATTGTCATTTTCTATGCCCCCCCTCCACACTCAAAACCCCCACAAAAACACAAATCAAACAACCCTCACATATTTGAGGATATTGTTGTTGGATTTTGCTCCCACACAATGGAATTCTAATCTCCTTCATTAGAAAAGTATTATTTTACTAAATGAGAAGCTCCACTGGTGTCACTGGAGATACCAATAACGCTTACTCAAAATATCAAGTTCTTAAATCTGGAAAGGGAAAATTAACTGTACAGAATTCAGTGAGGAAAAACACTCAAAGGGCAAATATGGAAGAAATGCACCCCACCTATCAACAACCTGCATTTAACTAAAGCAGAGACCTGCAGTATGAAGTTATAGGAGGATTCAGTTAAAGGGACAGCCCAAGATACTGCTTCTCAAAGCACAAAGATGTGTCTTCAAACTTCGAGACCATTATAATTTAGTCCAGAACTAAAAAGATGTGTTTCGTCATTCAGTGCCTAAGAGACTACATTTGAATGTGCACACCATAGTAGGAAGCATTAAAAATACACCGAATAAGAACATTAAGATAATTTCGCTACACAAGTTTTGAAAAACTGATAATGCATCACATGCTGTGATACAGCTTTATTACTCTTGAGAGAAAATGATTGATCTTTTAAGAATAGGTAGTTCCTTTTCAGTAATCACATCCTGCAGTTATTCTCTGTACAATATGCAAGCCAGGATTGTTAAAAAGGTTTTCACACCTTTTGCTTCAGTACCTTTCTGGAATGTATGCTGTACTATCTACGGCAACCAGCTGTGCTCACATCGGATATTCTCAGTTAAGCAGGATCAGATTTTGGCACTGCTATTGTTAACTGTAAGCGCTTGTTTGTTTCATTAGTGGCAATTATGCCCAGTAGGGACTGCCAAAGGCACACAGTGATCTGTGAGGTGGATTTAATAAATAAGCTTATATCAGTGAAAAATATTCCATCAAGATGTGAAAAAGTCCTGCATTTTAGATTTTCTTACTTTTCAAAATGTTAACTTCCAGACAGTTAATTTCTGGACATGAAAAATATTACTTTTTAGACATTTGACCCTCCAACCTTCTTTCAGATTAGTTGTGAATGTGGAAAAATTATTGAAGAGCAATCTGCAGATTTCACCAAACAATTCCTCATTTCAAGATAAAGAAGCATTCCTGCTTCTTGTCTACCATGATTAAGCCTTTCTGCTTACTGACTTGGAACTTGACATAAAAATACTTCTTTGTGTTTCTAACAAGACTACGGTGGTAGCTGAAGCATTAGGAGTTTTGCTTCACAAAGCTCAACTATACAGACATCTGGACCTAAATTTGAAGTTAACAAATAAAATCCTAAGTACGAAAGTCCCCTGTTTTATATTATCGTAGAATAAACCTTGAGATTTGGATAGGGATAAGAACAAACAATTCAGATAAATCACTGTAAACTGCTGAAAGCATCAAGTGCTAAATTCCATCAAAGGCTCAAAGTCTTCAGAGAAGAGTAGAAGTACAAAGACAGAACTCAAAGAGCTATCCTTTGACTTCAGATAATTCCATGCTAGAAAATGTGGGGGGAATTTGAGAAAATAAGACTGGTTGATTTTGTGGCTGATTGGGATCTTAAATAATGCTGAAACTTTTCACCATAAACCCACAACTTGTTCAGCAGAACAGGATGCTCACTGTGCTAGCACAGTTGGCAAATGGCATTTTGATTGTCAAATACCAAGGGTTTGTCAAGTGTGTTATGACTTCATCCAACACTTTCTGGCCACAGCACAAGATCTGAATATTTCTTACTGAGATCAGCAGTACGGAGTTTGGGAATCACTTGGTCTATATGTTTTAGCATATAATAATAATAATAATAATAATAATGACATCAAAACCATAACCTGAAAGTTTTGATTGTAATATTTGAGGAAACCTCCTAATTATAACTCAAGAGGCAGATATTGTAAAAACAATGGAGGGTGACACACTGATAACTACTGAGAGTTCAAGCTGCTCTGCAATTAAAGAGTTTTGCTGAGGCTATATATACTTATAACTCTCACCATAGTATAAATCTTGATCTCAGCAATCACAATGAAAATTCTGAACCACCCAAACAAACAAGAATTATGTGACTAATTTCCATTAAGAATCTGGGCCAAAATTATTCTCCTTCTACTAAAAAAAACCAAAAAAAACAACCAACCAACCAAACAAAATCCCTCCCCTAAGAAAATTAATAAAAAAGTCCCCAAAAAGTTAAAAAAGAGAAACCAAAACCAACTTATTCCTGAATAAGAACTCTGGCAACACCAGTTGGGGCAATCTAGTTGTCCTTATAAGCATTGAAGCTAATTAGCTAATTAGTGAGGGGGGAAAAAAATCCAAGCAATTTTTTGTGAGATATATTAAAAAGATAAGTGATCAGTAATGGAAAACAAAAGTTTAATTTAAATGTTCCAATGTTGCACCTTAATCTGACTCATATTTTCCCTTAATGTACAGAATAAAAATTTAAATGCTTTAAAAAATAGCCCCTCCTGTGACTCCATAAAACAGAGTACAAATATTTTTTCTTACTTTATTTACACTTATATACTTACAGGAATTGGAAAGCTCTAAAAAAATCTTTGGGGAGAATAATCTGTTTCATAAAATATCATCTGCATGGGATATTTATTCAATCCTTTTATAAGAAGAGATTTGGCAGCTGAACATTATGTATGACAGACTTCTTTCACACATCTGCTATCTGTAGCAAATCAGAAAGCATTTCTTCATTACTTTTTGTGAAGAACTCTTGGTGCAGTTCAGAACACTTAAAAAAAAAGTATAAACTTTTTAGAGAAGAAATACTGGCAGTGGCCATTCTAGGGCTTAATGCTTTGTTCTTTAGGGATCCTGCTAATCAATAGATTAGTTCACAAAGAGTAAGAAATCTTTAAGGCTACAGAACAGCAAAAAAACCCCCTGTTTTTATCTTTCTAATGTAGTGCCTAACCCAATTATATTTCATATGATCTTCATTCCCACCTAGAGCTTTAGAGCTTGAAAATAACCATAGAATCACCGAAAAATGCTGAGATGGAAGGGGCCCACAGTGATTATCAAGTCCACCTCCTGACCCTGAATAGCACAATCCCAAGACTCACACAATGCCTGAGAGCATTGTCCAAACACTTGAGCTCTGGCAGACTTGATACTTGATGCTGGGGGAGCTAAAATATAAGAGTCATATTGTTCTTACGTAAGTCAGGATGAGATCATAACATTTCCTGTAGCAAAAGCTTTAACTAAGAGGGAAATAGAAAGTTTAAAAAAACCTCACCTCACATATGATTCACTAGGCCAAATTAATTTGATAAATAGAGTTTCACACTGATAAATTACTTAATTTGCTAAAGTCAGTGAAAATTTATTGGAATTTGGGAAATAAGAATGGATTAGTAGAACAAAAAGAGGATCAATGGGAGCTTCTTTTATTTTATTTTTTGGTTTTTTTTGAACATTATTAGCCTCACTATGTTTTTCTTCTACAGATCTTGGTGAATGCTGTAGCTGATATTCTCTATGTACGTATATATGTACCTGTTGTTAGAAGTCAAATTTATCCAGTAGTTAGCCCTCGATCCTCCGGTCTCTCTATTTATTAGTACCTGGCTGTAGTAGTCCTTGGGTTTTGCAGACACACTATTCTTGTTGGTACTCAGACTCACTCTTGTTCTGTACATACCTCCCTCATTCCACTATAGTTGTCCCAGACCTATGGCATTCTCAGAAGATTGCTGTCAGGCTGACTGCTCTAGAAGGTGAAAGAACCACCTGGCCAACCAATTCTCTCACTCTCAGACTGCTAGTGTCCCCACTGTCGGGCACCCAGACTTACTGTCTCCTATAACTTGCTGCCAGACCTCTTATCCCATGCAGCAGATTTAAATAATCTGGCTTGAAATTATCTGGTGAAGTACACACTGCAACACTGAAATTCCCTAGGCAAACATTCACACTCTTTCCAATTACGGGCATTTAGACCTCAACACACAAACTCCAGAAAAGACTCTACTAAGGAAAACAGAAATAGCATTTAACATGAAGAAATGAAAGCTTCTGGTGATCAGATCCAGGGTTTAACCAAACCTATTGACCAGAAATGTGTTTACACTGAAGTCCTTTCTCCCTGCCTGCTTTACCCTGCCTCCTTGTCTCCCCATTTGCATGTGCTTTTTTCCCCAGTTCACACCTCTTCCTCCCTTTTCTCCACTTTTGGTCCTACTCCAGATATCTTATTACATCTTTGACAGTGCCACTATCCCCTTAAAAAGTTCTACAAAATCTGTTACACAAGCCCAAAATGGCCCTCCTTCTGCATTCCATCCTAAGTCCAATATTGCTTTAAGCAATTACAATAATTTCACACTTATAAGGCGTACTTCCAGGTAGCTGGGAAGTCCACGGAATTCGTCCATATGTATATGGTGCACCAGCCTATAAGGCACACTGTTTTGTTTTTTTTTTTTATTCCCCTAGCGAGCATCTGCGCACAACAAAGTAACCAATTAGTAACAATTGCGTCAGCCATGCTGTCTTGTATCACTGACAAGTAATCAGTCATACAATGAGACTCAATAGGCCATTAGCAGAAGATAACTCCCTGGAGGAAGGATGGGGGGTGCAAAGATAAAGAACAATGCCCTTCTGGTTTCAATGGATGGCCCATTGGCAGAGTATCTCCTACAGAGATAAAGATCACTGCCCCACCTGGTCACAACAGATGGTGATAGAAGAGATATTTTGATTACATCCTGTATTATAACCCAAAACACTTTGTCAGTGTTTGGGATTTGTTTCTTTGTAGTACTGTATTTCTGTCTTAATTTTCCTAGTAAAGAACTGTTATTCCTAATTCCCATATCTTTGCCTGAGAGCCCCTTAATTTCAAAATTATAATAAATTGGAGGGAGGGGGTTTACACTCTCCATTTCAAAGAGAGGCTCCAGCATTTATTAGCAGACACCTGTCCTCCAAACCAGAACACATGCTGAGCGCTGCTGAGCCCCGCAGCCCTGTGCGGTTCAGCTCACAGCTCGCACTTCCGGGTTGGCAAATTTCTGAACATTGTCCATATATACGGCGCACTGGCCTATAAGGCGCACTTCCTGGTTCGGACCAAAATTTTAGTCAAAAGGGTGTGCCTTATACACATGAAATTACTGTAAATACCCTTCAATCTTCAAGGCACCTGCACTTATTAAGATACAGTAGCTCTCCTTTTACTGTTTATTTGCTGGTTTTGTGATTAGCCTGTAATTATATTACCTATTAATTAATAGTTTTTATCCTCCTAGAAATCAAGTTGATTAAACTGTACTCTTTTTCCTAAGATTGACAGCAACTTGCTTTATATTTCCTTCTCTTTCCTTCTTCACATTCATATTTCACTGATTCTTAATGCCAACTGTCCCATTTGAGTTATAATTAGAAAATATTCAATATTAACTCTCTTTTAAACCTAAGTGATTTTTAATCACTGCAAATCAAAGTCCATAGGTTGTTTTTATACATTCTGGTACTCTTAATTGAAACTTTGATCTAATGCCAGCTGGATTGATCCCTAAACCTTGACAATGAAGTAACGAGAAACTTAGCAAGAACTCCCAAACAAGCCTCACTTCCGTGATTTTTGAGTTCTTCAGAAGTCCTAAAATGAAACTAATTCCATAGCAATTCAGAAACCTTTCAACAGCACTACATTAAACAGAAGTAGACTTTTCAATCTGTAGTTTAAAAGAAACAAGTTTGCTCTATCAAAGTAATGCAAATACTATCAACAAATAGATAAATGAATGTTATCTTAAAAACTGAATTAAATATACTGTTTTTCATGAAAAACTGTCTACAGATTCCTTTTGCAAGTTTGTGTCTCCTGCAACCTGAAAAGTATCTGGATGCTAAAGGCTGGCAAAAGTTTCTTGTAGATATAATAGAAAGTTTTATGAAGACTTAAAAAAGCAGAAATTACAGTAATTTCACGATCATAAGC
>VRYO01001463.1:79494873-79511376 GCA_009812075.1 Sialia sialis | reverse complement strand
GCTGGATTCTTCAATGAAAAAGGTGTGGCTTATATTCGTGAAATTACTGTACTATCACAAGAGGCTGTTTCATGATCCAGAGATGTCTGTAATTTAGATTATTTTGGGGCATCTAACGTCCTCCCTTCCAAAAAAAAAAAAAAAAGTCAACATTTCTTCAAGAGGTATTTTCCATTAACAACAGTATTTTATCCCTACAAGGATCTTGCCCCATAAGTCGTCTCAGTATTTGTCTATCTATTGCCTTAGAAATACATAATCTTCTTCATTGAAGATTCCATATCCTGCAGTAGCATGTCTCTTTTCATTGCCCAGGTCTCTATTTTAATGCACACACTTCAATTACTTCTCTGGTCCTGACGAGCTTGCAAATTCAACTACAGGCTATCCTTTTATTATCTATATATGAAGCCAAAATTATAATACAACTGGGCTTCATTTTGAGAAAATATATTTGACTCCTTTATATTGTAAGAATGAGGAAACTTTTTATTCTTTCTGTATAGAGGCTTTCATACTCATGCAGTCTCATAGCTACCCCTGCTCATGTTCCTAAGATGATCACTTCTCATTAGCAATTTCCATTTCTAACTCGTATCCTCACTGATTATTCAACCCTTATTTTAAACCTTATTTTAAAACAGAAAAAATACAAAGCATATACTTACACCCAAATGTTGTAACATGAGAATTCAAACCCTCTTTCTTCTCTGCCTAAAGCTAAAGGAGAGGAAGACCAGGGGCATGAAACCTTCAATGTAGTTTTGGGACCATTCTTAGTTTCTCTTTCTCTTTCAGAAGCAGGAAAGAATATATATCTTTTTTACTTTAATATAGACGAAGACTAGCTGCCCATTAGAGACATTTCGTACCTCATTTTATAGTACATTTTTGTATTGATATTTATTGATATTTATGTTCCAAGATAATTCATCATTCAGATATCAGCATGATTAACAGTACCCAACATGTGTTTGCATGAAGTAGAAATTGAAAATTCCTAGGGTCTTTTGTCTGTTTAGAACATTAACAAAAATTGTATATTTGCATCAGATAATTTTTCTGAAATTACAAATGTAATACAAGAAGAAACAGGTATTTTTTAGCATTCAAGCTGAAAAGTTTTACTTTCATTCCTAGGAAACTCAAGGATTTTCCAGTAGACCTAACTTAACCTTTTTCTTTAACAGTTGTAACTGGCACACTGGGATCTAACGTGGGATCTAATCCTCTTTGTTTCCTGTGGGTCATTCCAACCAGCTATCATGTCATCAGCTATAGCATGTCTAAACAATATAGCTCTTCATTAAGCCACATCACCTCCCAGGAATAACCATTGTTTTCAAGAGAAAAATACAAGTTTCAATACAAGTTTTTAATATCATTACTCCAATGCTTTCATGTTTTCCCAAAAATGAGCAAACTAGTTACATTTCTGGGAAAACAAGACCATTCTATCTCTTTTTTTTTCACCCTCTTGCTGTCATTCCTGGATCCCAGCTCTCTATAAAGAGAAGCCTTTACTTCAGAAACCTAAGCAAATTATTGAAAAATTATGTAGCTATCTTGTCCATTTAAATATTTGATTTTCACAAAGTGAATAACTCAATAGCATGGTTGGATCTCAAGTCATTTTAAATTCACCACTAAAAAGCTTAAGATCAAAGTGCAGGTCTTGTGGGAAGGACTGAATTGTCAAATCTGTTAGTGAATTTAATCCAGTGATAAAATCTTAGCCCACAATAGTCACATATATTAGATAAGCAGAGAATTCTTACAGTTCAACTGCTCTTACCCTGCAGAGGGGAAGCTGTGTAAGGCAAGGCTTAAGTACTTCGTTCCTGTTAGTTTCAATAAGTGTCACAATGACTGGTCAAATTACTAACCATGAATGGCAAGCCACAGGCTAATAGATACTATAACAAAAATGTTCAAAAGCAAGATGGCATTTCCGTAAGAAGACATGCACAAAATTCCTCGGAATAACAGAAAAATATGGAAAAGTATCATTTTGGGGAAGAAAAGTCAAAACATCTATTTGTTAAATCTATCTCATATAACCTATACTCTCTAACATATATTCATATTCATATATTTTATTATGCATAAAGTACCTTTCACACCTGAAGGATTAATTCACTTATACCCAAATAATTTTCATTTGTAAAATTATGGCCATATAATCTTAGACATGTTTAATTAGAATGTCAGAGACTGTAAACAACTTCAAAGCAAAATAATCAAACGTCTTAAATGATGTATCAAAATTTCCTCATCGAAGATATCCAAGATATCATTATGACTGCTGGGAACACTCCAATCCAACAAAATAAGATAAAAAAAGCATTTTTTTACTACTAAAAGCACATTTTTTTCCTACTTCCTGAATACCTGAAAATTACTTCCAGCCATACACATAACACAGAAGCCTAGTCCCTTCTCAGTTTCATTGAAAGTATTTATTAAAAAGAAAAGATAATTTTAAAAAGTTATTGTATAGAACCAACAAACTACATCTTAAGACTTTTGTGAAATATATAGTGCCATAGCTATGCTATATAATGGATTTCTTGAAAGTGAGGTCTACACACTACCTAGCCCATAAAAACCTAATGTACTTCTTACTTATTAGTTGGTTTGATACCTATTCCCCAAAGACCAGTTATTAATTGCACACTAATGGATATCAGGTATTTTAGATATCACTTTTGTGACTGACTGCAAGATGATCTGCAGATTCTAGGACAGAGTTTGTAGCATGTAAGTGTGCTTTAAAACTGAGAATGAACCTTGTCATATTTCCAGGAAAAGTCAACTAGAAGGAAAAATATTACAGACATAATAAGCAACTTGCTAGCCTGAAGTCCTTAATCATGCAGAATTTGAAAGAAAACATAAACATTACACAGTTGTCATGGTTTAACCCCAGCTGTCACCTAAGACCCACAGAGCCTCTCACCCACTTCTCCACAGTGGGACAGGGAGAGCATAGGAAGAGCAAAAGTGAGATTTGTAGGTGGAGAAAAAAGTTAAAAGCAAAATATGCGAGCACAAGTAAACCAAAACATTGAATTAATTTACCAGTTCCCAAGGGCAGAGGGGTATACAGCCATACCCAGGAAAGCAGGGCTCCATCACATATCACACGTCACAGTAACTTGGGAAGACAAACATCACGAACTCTGAATGCATCCCTCCTACTTTCTTCATCCCCCAGCTGTATATGTTGAACACAATGCTATATGGAATAGAATATCCTTTTGGTTAGCCCGGGCTAGCTGTCCTGTGTCCTCTTCTGAATTGCCATGCACTCCCAGCCTCCTCTCTGGTGGGGCAATACGAGGAGCAGAAAAGGCCTTTTACTCTGTGTAAGCACTGCCCAACAGTAGCAAAAACATCCCTGTGCTATCAGTTGTTCAGCACAAATGCAAAACATGGCTCCACAATAGCTACTTCAAAGAAAATTATCCCTGCCAAAACCTGCACAAGTCTATAAGAAAATGCTGAAGAATGCCAAGAATTCTGTTCTGTCTACATAAAGAATCAATATTCTGAGCACCAGAGTCATCCTCCATCTCCTCCGGCTATCAGGGCTCATAACAACGGTTCCTTTCTCACATAAGTCAGTCCTGGAACTCACTTTCCATTTGTAAGTCTGTGGATTTCAAGTGCCTGTATATTGATAATTATTTGTCACAATATTTTCAAGTGAAGAATAGGGAAGCCTGGCTGGTTCTTGCAGCATGATTACAGAAATGATCTTGTCCATCTAGAGGGGATCAGCTCATAGGCATAGCTTAGTATAGGAACAGGAAAAAGTGTCACTACAACAGCATTATTACATTCATATAAAGCTGGTAAGAGGAATGCTGTGCAGATGGAATATAAATCAGGGTGTGGAGATGATCAGAATAGTTCTATATAGCTGGATAAATGAACATTTTTTTATAAAAGATACTGAGACAAATCCCAGTCCCAAACACAGAAGAAAATTTCAGAACATAGTACAGTTGTTCTTAATTTCCTCTTTTAGGAAAAGAAAGGGTGAATAATAAATGCAGTTCTTGAAATACTTGCTTTGAGATCTTGTTTTCTGATTTTAATCACTTTACAGAAGCAGTCCCCTTCTAAGTCAGATCAGAAAAGCCTGAGCAAGATTCAGTTACTCCAAAAGGAGGATCATAGTCACGGAACGTTAAGGGCTTGGCATGGACCTTAAAGATCATCTGGTCTCAGCCTTCCCTGTCTGGGCTGTGAGCGCAGACTGCTGGTTCATGATCAGGCACCATCCCACTCTTTTTCTGACCCTCGATCCTTTCTCTGCCCAACCTGTAGGTGTGCCTGGGAATGTCCCAGGTGTAGGACCTTCAATTTCACTTTGTTGAACTTCACAAGGTTTCATGAGCCTATCCAGGTCCCTCTGGATGGTGTTTCTTCCCTCCAGCATATTGACTGCCCCACAGAATTTGGTGTTGTCAGTGAACTTTCTAAGGATGCCCTCAATCTCACTGTCTGTGTTGCTGACTAGAGGATGAACAGTATTGGCCCCACTACTGACCTCTAGGGATATAATTTTTTACTGGATGGAGTGTTTGAATATTCTAGTCCTTCCCATTAAAAGTTTCATTTTAAAGATTTTCTAATTTTATCTACTTCTTTCCTTTTATCACCTCTTTAGCTATCCTCTTAGGATCAGAGCTAAAATTCCTGAAGCTGATTCCTAAATATAGGAAATCAAGTCTTGGCTTCAGCTGCTAAAGAACTAGACATTTTCCTAATGCAGAGAATCCATAGCTCCATAGGCAGAGAAGTTCAGTCCAGTTATACTGCTGCCTAATCTAATAGATTGAAGGGCTTCTTATTTAAAAGGAAATATTCAAATACAGATGGCTAAGCAGCATCAGGTCTAAAATTCCAGTCCTTTTATCTCTCTAAGCATCCACCAGCATCAAGCGAAATAATCTGGGCCAATATGAATCACAAAAACTGGCCCTTGATATTCATTAGGCCTGAAAATACCTTTTAATCCAAACTTCTAGGTCAAGCTGCACACTTACTGAAGTGCCAAAAAATAAGCTAGGCATTTCCCACTGTTATACAAGCTGCAATAAAGTGAAAGATTCCAAGAAAGAATAGCCATTACATTTTACAAGTTTTGAATTGAAGCAACAATCTCTGAAATATCGAAGTTATTATCTTGACTGCACTACTGGTATATAAACAATATACCATAAGAAGTAATTCAACTCTTTTTAGAATCTGTATTCATACAGTAGTTTTCAGAGAATTCTCCAAACATATGAAAGAGGCCATTCAGTTCCTTAAGGTGAACAGTGGCAAAGAATAAAGTCTCTATTTGAGGGAGGGTTATAGGATGAAATTAGATTATTTAACTGGTTTATTTTCAATAAAATGAGTGAAATAAATGTTTTCTCTTCATTGGAATGTGTACATATTTGAAAAAAAAAATTGGCTATAAGTCACAGTACAGAATGAAGTGCAACCTTGCACTCAAACCTGCCTTTCAAACAAATTTGATGTTTGAATGAGGCTTAGCTCTTGCCCAGGGGATGGATCCTCAACATTTCAGAGACTGCTGGAACTCATCTCACTCTTAAGTTACTGCTCCATGTTGCTCATTGTTACAACCACATAAGAATGAAGAACACTGCTCAGCAACAATGAGGTCAATGTTAATTATATGTCTCTGAGGACTCAGGTGAAGAGGAAAGAGACCTGTGGGAGATTCCCAATCAAATCAAGGAGAAAGGCCACAGGAGGAAAAGATATATCATGTCAGTGAATCCATTGCTCTCCATCTGCCAAAGTGTTTTGGCTGCTACAAAACCAAAATGATCTTCAAAGAGCAGACTGCTGTCAAGGAACATGTGATACCTGACAAAAATGGGGGAATAAATCAGAAAAGAAAGATGGGATAGTTTTAGGAATGGAGATGTAAGACAGATGGATACATGTTTTTCAGGGAAAAAGGAAGAAAAATTATTTCATTCTACATAAAGGAACAAAAAGAATACGTGGAGCTCTCATGTAGAATGATAATCTGAAATAGGATCTGCAAAAGGACAAAGAGATACATTAAGGAATAGCTATGGCAGCTACCAAAGAGTAGAAAATAGACTGAGCACTGTTCAAGATATACTAAGTGTCATTCAGACAGCTGGATGATGCTCCAGTACAAATCTTCATTCTCATATAAGACTTTTAGCACTTTGGTAGCTACTGAAAAACCAACATTCTGAAACATACTTAATCCAGAAATTTTAAACTGTGTGTTGGGCTATTTTTTCCCCCAAAATTTAGGGGATAGACCAACCAGAAAGGTGCTCTACTACTTAGCAAGAACTCTTTAGGGACATGAAAGTCACTATCTATGGTGTTGTGACCTGTACATGGAAGAATTAAAGATCTTGAGGTAAGACGGGGAAGCAAGCAGAACAGACAGGGAAGCAAGCAGCAGGAGAATGTTCATAGTTCAGAACTCTTTTCAGTCTATTCAGTGAACAGCTGGCAGGATTTCATAGGTTGCACAGAAAATAGAGGAGCTCATGAAGTCTGATTGATCTTCAGGGCTAGCTTTCTTAAAGCACAAAGATTATTAAAAAAAGTGAGTCAAGTTCGAATCAAATTATATAAAGTGCAAGAAAATGAGCAGTCATAGCAGAAAGTGTCCAGACAGGTTAAAGAACCCCAACTAAGCTCAAATGCAAGGAGAGAGGCTCAAAGAAGTGCAGGTAGCCACATATTTATTACAAAGAAGAGCTCCAAGAGCATTTGGAAGGCCAATGATTCACTGGAGTTAAAATTAAATGGAAAAGTGAGAGCCAATGGGAAGCTACTGGTGTACACTGAAGCAATGAAGCAAAAGGAAAACCAAGAAAAGCTTTGGCTGGGCTAAATCAGCTGCAGTGGGTATTCCAGTGATGAAGCAAAGACTGCTGTATTTGGCCTCTCTTCTGCCTGCAATTTTCAGTCGTAAGTTGGTGTCCTAAGTCCATACGCTTGGCAACAGAGCTTGGAAAGGAAGGGTGTGATTAGCAAAAAAAATTGAGTCAAGGACTGCTTGAATAAGACTAACATGTACAGGTCCAGTGTTTCTAACCAAATATTCAGCATTGCAGAGTAACCTAGCTAAAGTCATCACAAAGATGTTTTACCAACTTGGAAAGACAGCACTGAACAGAAGTTCACAGAATTAGGAAGATCAACTAGAAAAGTATTAATTTTATGTCCCAAAGAGGGCATAGAGAATGATGTGGGTAACTGGAGTCAGCCACTCCTCCATTCCCAAGATCACCATTTCTCAAAGCAATTTCTAGGCATGTGAAAGGCATGGAATCAGCCTGAACAGATTTACTAGGCACAAAGCCTGTACCTGACTAACTTTATTGCTTTGTGTGACACAAACTGAATTCAGCAGTGCAACCACAAAGTATTAAAAATAAATAATTAATATTTCAATGTAAGTAGAATCAAAATAAACACTTAGATAATTGTGCTGATCACCAAGTTATCCTTGACATAAAATTCCTCCATATTCTTATTTCCAACTCAGATACACTCTTCTTGCTTAAGTCACTTAATATTGTTTTAGTTTTCCATAATCTGTATCAGTTTTTACAGTAGTCAGGACAGGTGTCACACAATAACCAAAATACTAGTGTATGCAAGCCATTCATACACTGGAGCTTGTCTCAAGCACCTTTTCTTCCTCAGAAATAAATAGTAGAATAACAATAACTAGCACTAGAAAACCTATTTAGCATTAGGATGTAATTTCTGTTTGCTCAGTACTTTCAGACATACGATCGACAGTTTTGCTCATTTTCAAGGACTAGTCAATTTGTAAACACCACTTTTTCAAACCTGGCTCAGTTTCTACCTGTATTGTAAGTACTGAATTACAAGTATTACTATGTCTCCACAATCAAGCTGAGTGTGTGTCAGTTTGCATAACATTCTAGAGGAAAAGTTACCCAGTCTTCTCACCCAAATGATTTTCAGCACTTGAAATTTTTAGGCTTTTCCTGCTGCTTCAGCTGCTGTCACTTTCACTTCCATTGTCCAGTCTCCTTGCTTTAACTTTGATTTTATCACAAGCCTTAAACCCAAAAACATTATTCTCAACACAAAACAATGAACTTCATTCTAGACAAAGTTTTCTCCTCCTTACTTTGCTTTGACTGTATGCTATGCTGTAGCAAGTGAAGTTCCAGAGTAAAGAGACCTTGCAAAGGAGGTTTTATTATTTTATTTTTTTGTTGTTGTTTTTTTTTTTTATTTTATTTATTTTATTATTTTATTTTTCATTAGGTTTTCATGGCCTAAAATTCACACAGTGTGAAAAGGCCAAGAATAGCTATAAGACTTTTTTGTGGATTTTCTAAAAATTTCTACAGTGTGAGTTTTCTACAAGCGGTGTCTCATTTCTCCATAACAGAACTCAGTTATAGGCAGGTGCTGCAGGCAGGATGCTTTCATACATGGCTTTGGTTAACTTACTAGCAACTCATACAAGCCTTTGGCCAGAGGCTGGGCACAGGAGAGGATACTCCAGGGCATAGTTTTCAGTTTTACCATCGGTTTAATTATAATTACTTTACATTTCTTCTATTACATTTGTGAGAAAATGGAAAGGGAAATATTTTTGTGAGAAAATAGGAATGACATTGGGAGTCAACCCAGACAATCATGATTCAGGCGTAAAATGGTCTGAAGGCAACCCATACATTTTGAGTGCTTTCCCAGGCAATGGAATGATTAGAAGGAAAGTACTCTGACTAGTAAGAGAATCAGCTTTGTTAATAGTTTTCAGTGCAACAGCAGAATAGGATTTTATTATTATCCAGTTCAGAAAGTAGTGTTTATGCCTGAAAAGAGGTATTGCCAGAGATGCAAATAGCTCTCTGAAGTTCATCTGAAAAACATTAAAACTGCTTGAAATTCTTATTTATACACACAGCTGTGATGCAATTAAAATGGTTATGCAAAATACAGTAAAAAAAATGGAGTTATAGCAAAAAACATCTACTGGAGTAAATACTCCATCTGTGCAGGATTTCCAAGCTGTCGTTCAAATGAAACAGACTTTTCCAGACCTCCAGATCAGAAGTGAGACCCAATGTCTGAGAAAGAAAAAGGTTTTGAGTGGTATCATGGTAACTGAATTTTCCCTTTAAAGAACCTCTGTGGTATTGATTTAATATTTTTAATTTATGACTAAGCCTTTTCTTTATGTTCCCTTCTTCCACTTTTGTCTACTTGCATTTGAGTACAGAGAGATTTTAATTTTATTTCTCTAACTGAATATTATCAATCGGTACACCTGTGACAGTGACTTAGACCTCTTAGTAAAAACTTTTCACTGCAACAAATTGTGTTGTCTTCTATATCACTTAAAGGAACATCTGATAAAAAAAATGTCTAAATCATTGATCAATTAAGATCTCTTCCTTTTTCTGCTTTTGTTTTATTTTGTAGAATCATAGAATTTCCTGAGTACGAAGGGATCCACATGTATCAAATGCAACTTCTCATCCTGCACAGGAAAGCCCTTCACACCTTGTGTCTGAGGTCATTGTCCAAATACTGCTTGAACTCTGTCAGTGCTGTGACCACTTCCCTGGGGAGTCTGATCCAGTGCTCAGACATCTTCTGCATTAAAAATCTATTCCTAATATCCAGTGCAAATCACCCCCTACACAACTTCATGTCATTCCCTTGGGTTGTGTTACTGGTCACCACAGAGAGGAGATCAGTGTCTACCCCTTCTCTTCCCCTCACTAGGAAGATGCAGACTGCAATGAGGTCTCCCCTCAGTCTCTTTCCAGATGAACAGACCAAGTGACCTCAGTCACTCATCATACAGCTACCCCTCATGCCCCCTCACCATCATTTTAGCTCTATTCTGGATGCTTTCTAATAGTTTTATATCATCCTTTACACAGCACTGGAGGTGAGTCTGCCCCAGCTCAGAGCAGAGCAGGACAATCCCCTCACTTGCCCAGCTGTGATGCTGTGCCTGATGCCCCCCAGAACAGAGTTGGCCCTCCTGGCTTCCAGGGCACTGCTGGCTCATGTTCAACTTGCCATTGACCAAGGCTCTCAGTTGTCTTTTTGCAGTGCTGTTCCCCAGCCTCTCATTCCCCAGTCTGTCTGTACATCCAGGGATGACCTGTCCCAGGTGCAGAGTTTGGCACTTGTTTTTTGTTAAACTTCCTATAGTTGGTGATTGCCCAGCCCTCTGATTTGTTGAGGGCTCTCTGCAGACCCTCCCTGCCTTCAAGGGAGTCAACAGCTCCTTCCAATTTAATGTAATTGGCTGACTTACTTAGTATTCATTGAAGTCTTATGTCCGAATAATTTATGAAGATGTTGAAGAGTACAGGGCTGAGGTTGGAGCCCTGTGAAATGCCACTAGTGACAGGTTGTCAGTCTGATGTCACCTCATTCATTACAATTCTCCTTTGTGCTCAACCTGTGAGCCAGTTGTTCACACATCTCATGATGTGTTTATCCAACTGTGTCCTGACATTTTGACCCCATGAATGCTGTGAGACATGTTATCAAAACCTTTGCAGAAATCCAAAAAGATCACGTAAGTTGCTTCCTTGGTCAGGTAGGTGGGCTACTTATACTAAAAGGAAATTAAATTTGATAAACAAGATCTTCCCCTCATGAAGCTGTGCTGGCTGTGACTGATCACTACATTGTTCTTCAGGTGTTTTTCAGTAATACCAGTTGATCTTCAGCCACATGCATTTTCTCTCTACAGAGGTAAGCAGCATCTGTATTCCTCCCATGTCTCCCAGACTTGTTTCCACAGGACATAAAACTTATTTTTCTGACTTAACTCCAAAAGAAGATCCCTGGTTAGCCAAGCTGGCCTTCTGTCTCAGCTACTTGACTTCCAACATTTTGGAATTTCCTGCTGCTGTGCCCTTAAGGGGTGGTGTTTGAAAAATGATCAGCACTGGTGGACCCCAATAGCTTCAAAAGCATTTTCCATGGGGTCCTTACTAAGTAGTTCCCCGACCAATCTGAAGTCTTTTCTCCTCATGTTCAGGGTTGAAGTTTTGTTGGCTCTTTTCTACCTGTCAGCCAAGCATTTTGCTGCTCTCCTGGGGTTCCTCTGGTTCTAAGATTACACCTTGCTACATGAAATGCATCTGCACCAGAATTGTTCACTTTGGTGAGTGATGGTTATAAGATTACCTTAATTTTTGTGCTCTTATACATACACTAGTATCCTACTGTAACACTGATAAAGTGTTCAAATTTAATCATATTGTGACCACAATAAAACTGTTACAGGATGGAAGCAGTAGGAAGAAACAAGTGTATGAAAAACTTGCACAATCTGCCAGAAGATATGATCTAATTCAAATAACTTTATTTTGGCTTAAAGTCTTCTAGCAGAAATGAAAAGACATGCCAGGACTCTCATGATTGTTGTGAATATAAATTATTTTTGATATCAGTTAACTTGTCTCATTACTGAGACAGGCTAGAACAAGAGGAGGCAACAAAGCAAGAAGAGAAAAACCTTGGAATGAGATCTGAAAGGGAAGAAGCTTAAATAGGGAACAAGGAAGGGGACTCCAGAATAGAACTATCATTTTAGTGCACAAGAACCAGCTCATTCTTGAAAGAAAAAAGTGTTCCTGTAGATCAACCTGATTCCCTGCAAGATAGGTCAGGTAACTTAATGAAGTCCTAATCAATCTCTGTTCCCACAGACAGAAAGCAGATGACTAAGGCTACCCTGCTCTGAAACCAGTCTCAATGACAGTTCAAAGGGCACCAAGAATAGTCTGCTTTAAGTGTTCCTTCCTCCTCTTGGTGTGAAACCTTCAGAGCTTTTATACATCAGACTTCAAGCATTCACTGTTTCAGCCAAGTTCAATGGGAATCAGTGTCCTGAACCTGTGTAATCACCACAATACAAAGCAGCATGAATCAAGTTGCCTACAATTATGGAGTATTTGTAACCTAAATTTCCTCTTGTATCCTAACCAATGCCATAGGGATAGGAAGACTTTCCCTTTGGAATAGTACTGCAAAGAAGTTAGTTTGAAATGAGCCACTGCGATCACAGGAAACTCTAACAAAAAAAATTTAACTCAATTTTCAAACAGGGTACAAGTAGTGTTCAAAAAGTGGTTTAGTAGTTTGAATACAGACGAGTTTGAGAAAGGGCCCTGTTCTGTGAACAAAAGCCATAAATGCACAGCAAAAATAACCACTCATGGTCACTGCACTAAATTCTGTTATAATGTACAGACAAAGAAGCAAGTTAATTTTGTTGTCTTCACTGGTATTGGAAAGTCTTGTGAATCTTGAATTTTTGTAAGTTAAATAACTCCAATTGTTCCTTGTATAATTTTTTGACATTTTTATAAATACTAAGTGAAGTAGAAATTATTTCATCTATTTTTAGAGGATGTTTTTCTGTTCTTTTTTCACTGTGGTGTAACATAAAATAGTATATCCCAATACATTTTTCACACTGTGCTGTGCTTTTATTCTCATTCAGAAGAGATGGTACATACAAAGCAAATGTTTAATCTCTCCTGGGTGAGAGGTTACTTTCATGGGGAATTCATTTCATAACGATTTCATATCTGTGATACTTCAGAATGATCTTCCAGGATCACACAATGAGACAGAAATCTTGGGAAATGACACTACATATTCCGTTAAGATTTAGGTCAGCTATGTTTTGAAGAACTTACATCAGGATGTAAAGGTGTCCTTAGTGAATTGAAAAGGGCACAATAATAAAACTGTCTGAACTGGGGAATGTGTTCAATAGGAAATAATTTTAGTAGGACACAATGGAACATAAATTGAAGGTTAGAAATGGAAGAATTACAATAACTTTCAAGAAAAGAAACAGATGCCAGATGAATATCACAAATTATCCTGTTATGAGAGAAAAGCTAGAGGAAGGAGAAAAAGGAAAGAGATATTTGAAATGTAAGAGAAAAATTTCTGCAAATAACCTTCTTGTGGCCTCTGAAAAATTTTCATATCAATCTGCTTTTTCTTCTGCTTCATATCAATGAGAAGGCAGCAATATCCAAAAAAGAATATACAGTACTATTTTGGAATGCAAGACCAAAAGACTACTGATAGTTCACAAGGATTCCCGTTTATAAATCTCAGATATACTGGTTTTCAATTCCTCTTATTTTAAATGGGCTGATAATGAACTACATAAAGAAGCAATAACTTGGAGGACCATGAAAACAACAGTTTACAAGAAGTTTTGAGCACCTTAAGAGAGGTATAATTAAGGAACTACAGCAAGGTCTATTCTTTTTATCCTTGTTATTCTATTATTTTCCCATCTTAAACGATGCCCCTCCAAGACATTAGCAAATTAAATCAAACAGAAAAACCAATATAATATTCTGTTCTTGATCTGAGTATTCTAGATTAAATTTAGAATGACAGCATGTTGGGGGTTTGGGGAGTGGATCTACTCTTTCCCTTGGTAAAAAGTTGAGAATTTTTTCTATTATCATGTTAAAGAGCTAGCAGGGTGGCGCTGGAGTTGTTAATTGCTCAAGACAAAGGAATGGAATGGGGGCTGGCTGGATTGCTGGTGGAGGGAGGGGGTGTTTGAGGAGTCAGGGTGGTTGGGGGTTTGGTTTCTTTGTTCTCCCTGGGGGGACACTCACTCGCCGGCTCGAACACAGAGGAGGGAGATTGTTCTTCTCTGCGGTTTGGATCTGCCTGCACCCCTGTACCGCTACCACCTCCTGCTTCTGAGAACAGTGCTGAGCACTAGGACCCAGGAATGGTGAGCAGAATCTTCTCTCTCCCATCTGGGACATGGCCCTGCCTCGCCTCCCTGCTCCTGCCATGCTGCAGCAACTGTGAGGTGCCCACCCTGTTCCACACTGGGACCGCGTGGAGGAGAGTGTCTGTGACTGGGAAACAGACTGAGTTTTTTTCTGCATTATAGCAGATTTTTCATAGCTGATGTTCTTGTTTGTCTTGTAGATATATCAGTAAAGAACTGTTATTCCTATACCCATACTTTTGTGCCTGTGAGCTCCTTAATTTTCAAATTACAGTAAACTGGGAGGGAGGGAATTTTCACTCTCCATTTTAGGAAAAGCTCCTGCCTTTTTCTGGCAACACCCGTCCCCTAAACCAGAACACAGCAGTAAACAGAAAACATTTTTACCCAAAATATTAACTTATGAATCAGAGATCACAGTTTGTTCCAGATGAAAGCATTGTCCATTATCCTTGTATCACATCATCATGTTAGTAAGCTCCATAAGATGTATATGTGTCTTTTTCACTAGTAGAAATCATCTTAAAATGTGTGAACAACAGTATCAGAGTCTACCAATGAGACTGCTTTTTGCTGGCATTTCAAGTTTATGTTGAATGATGAGTGTCTGAGAATAATATAAAAATTTGAAAATAATTCACTCTTTTAGGTTGGAAAAGATCCTTGAAATTAGTGCTGCCACTACTAAAACAAATCCCTAAGTGTCAAATGTACACACCTTTTAAATACCTTGAGAGATGATGACTCAACCACTTTCCTGGGCAGCCTGTTCCAGTGCTTAATAACCCTTTCCATATGGAAAAATTTCTTATATCTTATCTGAACATCCCCTTGTGCAGCTTGATAATACTTCCTTTTGTCCCATCACATGTTATCAGAGACAAGGGACTCATCCCCACTTCACTACAATCTCCTTCCAGGAAGTTTTTGAGAGCAATAAGGTCTCCCCTGAGACCTTAGGCTAAACACCCCTCACTTCCTCAACTGCTTTTCATCAGATTTGTGCTCCAGATCCTTCACCAGCCCCACTGCCCTTCCCTGGACTGTGGAGGCCGATGGCCCGACTGGGGGAGAACTTGTCTCTCTCCCCTGGAGGGAATGCCCTTAGGCACTCCCTCTTCATAGTGGATAGACAAAGTTACTCCCAGAGTGCATCTATTCTATGTTAAATTGGCTGTACCCCATTTGCCCTTCTCCCCCTTGTACCACCCCTTCACCCTCAGATTTGTCGGTTGCTCTCCCCCACCCCTTATCTAACCTATATAAACCCTATTCCCTCTGATCCTTCGAGCTGGTTCATCCCTCCGAGGAAGAAGATCAATAAAGCTTCGCCTTGGAACACCAAACAAGGCTCCCGTCCCTTTCTCCAGTGTCAGCTGAAGCGGGGACTCACAAAAGAGCTGGTCACTGCGCCCAGGAGCGAGGACATGCCTGTGCCTCTAGGATGTCCTTCTCAGGATGTTTCCTCAGAAGGTCGTGGCACCCCCTCCACCGCTCGCTGCGGCGACAGCTGGCACCTCGAACAGGGACCTCTACCCAGGGTTCCTGGAGAAGCATCTCCTGCACATCGGCTTCAGGACTCAAGCTGCTCTCAGGTCAGCTAGCTCCCCGAGGAGGGCTCCTCGCATTCTAGTGAGGGCCATCTGAGGGGTGACCGGGACCTTCAGAAGATCACCTTTGAAGACCGGTTGACGGCCTGACACAACCCCCCAGCAGTTTTGTGTTGACCCGGTGGGCTTCGGTTAGCCTGAAGAGAAAAAGTGAGTTTCAGTGCTTGGGGTCATTTTCTTTTCCGTTCTCTCTTTTGCTGCTGGATGGGAATTGGAGCTTTAAGGATGGGCCATCAGTACGCTAAGCTTAGCCCTCCTCAACGGTATGTTTATCTCCAAGTTTTGGGCACCCTTCTTATGGGAGATTTTAAATTCTTGGAAAGAGGACTTGAAAGATTTATCCTTTGGGTTTTTCGACATTTTCCTAACACAAACCGCAGTTCTGTTCTTTCGGGTTCTTTTTGGGATGATGTGGGCAGAAAGTTGTACAGCATTCAAGCTAGTGGAGATCTTTGTGTTGCAGAATTTTTCCCTTTGTTTCATAACATTGTGAAAACAATGGGATTGTTAAGGGATACTTTGGGTAATGTTTTAGTCCTCTCGTTAAAAAACTCTTCCCTTCCTTCCTCTCCCCAGGCTCCTAAACCCTTCTCCCTGCCTGAGGGGCGATCAGGGGGTGATAATCTTCCCTATGCACAGGGCTGCTTCTGACTCCCTGATACTTCCCGATCCCCTCTCTTCCTGTACCAGGGTGGCACCGGCTATGCTGTTCCAGACCTGTCCCCTAACCTCATGCCTATGCCCACCTACCCAGTTTTGTCTCCTGTTATCACCCCACAAAATGGCGCCAGGCATGTGGCAGGCCCCACCATTTTGCCTCCTTCATACCCCAGTTTTCCTGCCCTAATGCTGCAAAATGGCTGCGCTCCCACCTCTCCTCCATGTTTTCCCGCTCTCGGCTCTCCCCCACCTCCTGCATCGATGGATGTAACCGAGTGGGATCCTCCCCCTCCATCGGGAAGCCCCTCCCTAATACAGAACCCATCCACTCCCCTCCTCTGGTTGGCTCCTTCCCCATTGCCAAGCCAACTCCCGGTCCCCATGCCATGGGAACTGGAAGAGACC
>VRYO01001463.1:79476405-79493873 GCA_009812075.1 Sialia sialis | reverse complement strand
CATTCTGGTCCCTCATGATATCAAGAACATTATACATTGCCTCCTTACCCTGGCTGAATGCATGCTGTGGGATAGGCGGTGGAAAAAACATCTGATAACTTTATCTGACGCCTACTCTAAGGATCCCAACAGAACAAATTGGCAGGAGAAAGTAACTTCCAAAAACCCACTGACCAAGCCCAACAATTACCGGAGGCTACACTGCAGGACATTGCCACTGCAGCAAAAACAGCTTTGCTCCTCACCCCAGACAATTCTCTGCCATCTCAGAATTTTGCAAATATCAAACAAGGGCAAAAGGAGTCATTTATAGAATTTGTGGACAGATTGAAGCTCGCACTTGAAAAACAAATTGAGAGCACCAAGGGGTGGAAAGAAGTGCTAAATAAAATTGCCATGGCAAATGCCAATTCTGAGTGCAGAGCAATCCTGAGATCACTGCCCTGAGACTCTGAGCCCACCACTGAGCAAATGGTCGAAGCCTGCACCAGGCACACTTCTACTGAAAACACAGTGGCACAGGCTGTTGCCAAAGGTATTGCCAATGGGGTGGCAGGAGCCTTCGCAGTGGTTGTGGCGAGAGACAACCAACGATGCTTTTGCTGTGGGGAACTTGGCCATTTCTTAAAGGACTGCCCAGATAGGGACTCAATCACAGACCGTCATTACCAAAACCCGTGGCACCGACAGTGATTGTCTCATCAGCTGCGTCCAGGAAACTCCCAACGGAGCGTGGAATGGCCCCGCACAACAACAGCAAATTCAAAGCCATCTTGCCCTGCATTACCCACCCTCCTGGAGCAACCGGAGAACCAGACACCAGCCTCATCAGCCCCAGGGATTCCAGCTCAGACCCAGCAGACCTCCTGTACAGAACGATTCAGGTGGGGACTCGACACCAGCTGGTAAGCGCACTGACGATCCACTTCGTCGATGAGTGTGTTTTTAGAATCCCAATGGGAAAGTACGAGACACCAGATGGTCCTCGAGATGTCCTAATCATTAGGGGCACTGTAAATGGACCAGACAATCTCCATGTTTTCCCTGAGGTACAGACTTTAGGCATAGACAATGAGATTCTCGTCTCTTTGCTGCACAGACACTCCTTTCGAATTGTACCAGGGAATGCCCATTGCCCAGGCTTTTCTTTTACCCAAGGACTATTCGGAGCAGGTTCCTCTCAATCCAACCATCATGTGGACACAAATCATGGGCCCTAAAAAACCAATTGTGGAATGCACCATATTTTGCAAAGGGGAAAAGATCCTCCGCCCAGGATTGATGGACACCAGAGTGGATGTTACCATCATCGCCCGCTCCGAATGGCCATCGAATTGGGAGCTACAACCAGTGGAGGGAATGATTACGGGAATATGGGTTGCCGTCACAATGAGAAGCAAGCACAATATAATAGTGGAGGGTCCTGAGGGAAAAATAGCTACCATCAAGCCCTATATAGAAAGAGCACCTATCACTCTTTGGGGTCAAGACCTCTTATCCCAATGGGGGCTTCCATTCATATTTCCAATAGGGATTTTTATCTGTGGCCACTCTTCAGCACGCAACACCCATTATCCCTTGACTCACGTGGAAACAAGAACATCCAGTGTGGATCGACCAATGGCCCCTTTCTAAAGAAAAGTTGCTCACCCTGAAAGCCCCCATGGAGGAGTAGCTTTCCAAGGGTCACATCAGAGAAACTAATAGCCCTTGGAACTCCCCTGTCTTTGTCCTCAGAAAACCTGGCAAGGACAGGTAGAAGCTCCTCCACGACCTCAGAAAAATCAATGAGGCCATTGAAGATATGGGCCCACTCTAACCTGGTATGCCTTCTCCCTCCATGCTACCGTGAGATTGGAAACTTGCCATTATTGACATCAAAGACTACTTTTTTAACATCCCCTCCATCTTCAAGACGCACCCAAATTTGCATTTTCAGTTCCTTCCCTCAATAGACAAGCCTCTCTAAAACATTACCACTGGCTTGTCTTATCATGAAAAACTCAGCAACTATATGCCAGTGGTACGTGGTCCATGTTCTATCACCTCTCAGGAACCTGTTTCCAGAAGCAATCATCCTCCATTACATGGATGACATCCTTGTTTGTGCGCCTGAACAGACTTACCTTGACGTCACCCTAAAGAAGACTATTCAAGTTATCAAATTGGCAGGCTTTGAAATCAGCAAGGACAAAATCCAATTTACAAGTCCATGGACCTACCTTGGACTCGGGATCTGAGAAAGTACCATCGTACCCCAGCAATTAGCCATCCGAGATGACCCGAAAACCCTGCAAGACCTCCACCAACTCTGCGGGTCCATCAATTGGGTACGTCCTCTGCTGGGAATCACCACTGAAGACCTCGCCCCACTGTTCAATCTCCTTCGTGGTAGTGAAAACCTGGACTTACCATTTCCACTCACCTCCGAAGCCTGGGAATCCATCCAAAAAGTCCAAGATGCACTGTCATCGTGCCAAGCCCACCGATACGAACCGAGACTGCCTTTCCAGATTGCTATCTTAGGTAAGGCCCCCTGGTTTCGTGGACTTATTTTTCAATGGGATAGTCAATCAAAGGACCCTCTAATGATCCTAGAATGGCTATTCCCACACCACCAGCCAACCAAAACCATACCTACACCCCAGGAACTGATGGCAGACTTAATAAAAAAGGCTAGGGCTCATCTCCATTCACTTGCGGGTTGTGAATTCGCATGCATTATCCTACCAATGGACACTATCTGAGATTTGGAGCATTTGCTTCAATCCAACAAAAGGCTCCAGTTCACCTTGGATAGCTACCCAGGCCAAACTTCAACCCATTTGGTTAGCCATAAATTATTCAAATCAGTCTTTAATCTGGTCCCAAAATTAATCCAGAGTGAAACACCTCTTAAAGCCCTAACAATTTTCACTGATGGCTCTGGGTCTTCTCACAAGTCAGTAATGACATGGAAAGACCCCAAGACTCAGAAGTGGGAGTCTGATGTCCAGGTGATCAAGGGGTCACCTCAGATTGCTGAATTAGCAGCCGTCATTAGAGCCTTTGAGAGATTCAAACAACCCATTAATGTGGTCACTGATTTGGCCTATGTCGCTGGTGTAGCTATGAGGGCTGAACATTCTCTTTTAAAGGAGGTCTCCAATCCAAATTTATATAAGTTGCTTTCTAAATTAATCTACCTTATCTCCCACAGAAAGCAACCCTACCACATAATGCATGTGAGGTCACACACTGACCTCTCAGGAGCCATTGCCAATGGCAACAGAAGAGCAGATGCCATGTTCAGTGAGACTGCAAACGTACCAGACATTTTTGCACAAGCAAAGATGTCCCATGTGTTTTTCCATCAAAATGTCCCTGCTTTAATAAGAATGTTCCATCTCACGAGGGAATAGGCCAGAGCCATTGTAGCCACCTGTCCCAACTGCCAATCCTACCAGTTACCATCTTTAGGATCTGAGGTCAAACCCCGAGGCTTAAACAGCTGCCAATTATGGCAAAATGATGTGACCCATTTCCCGATGTTTGGCAGAACAAAATATATCCACATGTTGGTAAACACTTTCTCAGGTGCAGTGTTTGCTCCTGCCCATGCGGGAGAAGATGCTGCACACACCATTAAGCATTTCCTGCTAGCGTTTACTACTTTCAAAAGCCCACAATGGTAGAAGTTACTTATACAGTATGCACTCCTTTTGCTAAAGGAGAATGGTCAGCTGAGGAGGAAGTCTATTTACTGTCAGGAAGATGTAAGCTTCTGTTTCTGGGAGAGAGACAAGAGTACAGTAAGCAGATAATTCTTCTTTTTCAACACCAAATTAACCGACAATAAACCTTCACAGCACTTTTCCCTACTCATTTTGACCTATGAGCTCTCACCTTTACTATTGGGAGCTATTTTCTTTCTTCTTATAATTGTTTGGAAAAGTTAGTCCAGAAAATTCTCACTCCAGTCTTTTCTCTGGAGGATGAAAAACATCATCATTTCCCTGGTTCCCTGGAAGAAATAAAGGTGTGGAGTTGTTCGCAGATCCCTCTCTTTCAACTTCATCTTGAGTGGTCACTGTTGGCTATTACGGCTCTTACAGTTGTGCAAAGTAGTTATGGACTTGTTTCTGTCTCTACCCCAACAGCAGTGTTTCCCAGATGATCCATCATTGAACAACTGACTACTGGTTTGGTGGGACCTAAGTGAGATCTGGACTCAGGAATACTGTCTCACAAAAAGTTCCATCTTACCATCTAGAAACACTTGGTAGCACTTCTGCTAAATGGACACCAAACCAACCAAAAGCCAAAATTTTGTCTTGCCCTGGACCTCTTGGACATAATAACATCAATTCTACTATTGTTGTCTCTGCATTTATTTATTTTTTAAGTTAAACATTAACACATTCTGCTTTTACAGCTCACTTCAATATCCTCATTAGTACCAAAAGCAGTACTCAGCTGCATACTGATAATGATTTCATTCAGTATCAAACTAAGATGCCAGAATGTCTACCCAAGGTACTTTCTTGGCCATATAGATTATATATTGCATCCTAAAACCAGAATTCACAGCCCAGATACAGAAAGGCACACAAAGAGCTAAATGGCTGAAAAGCTAAATATTGTTACACTAATGATTTTGTGTGTTCCCAACAATTTAGAGAACCCTGAAAGCTGTTTCTCAGTTACAGCTGAGTTGCATAGCATTTTATGCACTTTGAAGTCCCAAGATATCACTCAACCCACAAAAAATAGCTGCCTTCTCTGAAAAGAGACTCCATCAAACATGAAACATCACAGATATTTCCTGTATGGCCTATTCTCTCAGCAGGAAAAAAAGGCACTTGCAAAATTCTTTTCTAGCACTTCAGTGAAGAAAAGAAAGACAGAATACAATAGCTCTCATCTTTCTAAATATCATGTTTTGGGAATATCCTACATTGTACCTCTATAAAGTCCTGCGTTTTCGCTTACTTTAAATTTCACTGCTTACAAGCACCAAAATAATGGATAGTATGATCAATTTTTTCCCCTCATAACATATTCAACTTTACAATCACCTTGCATTGTCATTTAGACTCAAAGGTTATTACAAAGCTAATTTTTGCATGCAGTTGTTTAGTTCTTTACAGAGAGATCTAATGAAGTTTTCTTAAATTTGAATTTACAGTGATCCCTGCACTGGTTTTAGAATCTGCCCTTGAGAATAATATGCTGTTGTTTTTAATCACTATATTAGCCTTTGCTTATGGCTTTCAGTCATTTTTCACTTCATTAAATTTGAATGGAAAGCAAAATTAGTACTTATTTGAATAGTATCTCTACCTTCAAATAAAATCAACAAAACAGACACCAAAAACCCCACACTAGCTTCATCCATTTTACAATGGAAGTGGATATATAATAAAGAGTTTGAGAGCAGAAGACCATTTCCATAGTGAGAACTCTAGGGCATTAACCTTGGACAGCTGCCAGACAACTACCCAGCTGCTTTGTCACTACTCTTCCTCAACAGGATAGGAGGAGACAATAACAAGGCAAGGAAAAACTCATGAACTGCGATAAAAACAAGGAGGCTCCTTACCAAAGGAGCTGGCAAAACAGTCTTGGGGAAAATTTGGATTCTTATCAGTTAAATTAAAGTGTGTTTAAGAAAAAAAGGTAAAATCTAAAACACCTTCTCCTACCATATTCCTTTCTTCCAAGGCTCAGTTTCACTGCTTCGTTCCTGATTCTTCTAACTTTTCCCTCCAGTCTATATTTTTTGCTAAAATTACACATTCAAGCATTTAATAATGGACAGAAAAGAAAATAAATCCATCTCTACAAGAATTGAAGACCAACTTGAATCCTGAACCAGTCCAGTATTTTAGTTCCAGGAAAATTTAATAATTGCAAAAGTCCAGTTAAAATAGTATTCTGGAAGTAGCAGATAGAGGGCAAAGAGGATAATAGTCAATTATTCTCATTTCTGCTTTGATATTAAATTAACACAATATCAATATCAGAGCCTCCTGAGTCCTTATTAATGTAGATTAGCTTAAGTCAAACACCATTCCGCTTTTTTTCTTCAACACTGAAATGCCATTTGTATTACTGGAATGCCATTTGTATTACTTATATTTTCACAGCTCTTACTACAGTTAGTTTATAAATTTAAACAGAATTTTTGAACATTTACTGTTTAATTGTTTAGCACTTCTAAAAGTGACACAAGTAACAGAAATAAAGAACTATGAAAATGGAGCAAATTCTTTCAAATGGGTTGATATTACCATAAGCAGCCAAGCAAATATTTTGAGCATTCTGGTAGTGCATTACTTCATCCTGACGTTATCAAAACCAAACAGTATATAAGCTACTTTATCTCTGAAGCCTCCTTCTCTTTTCCTTTACTGAAAAAGTACTCTCACCAATACAATCATGATGCCAGCCAAACATTTACACAGCAGGTTACTAAATTTGTTTCTTGGTTTTGGATGGGATAGACATAATTTTCTTCCTAGCAGCTGGTTTAGTGTTGTGTTTTGGGTTTAGGATGAGAAGAATGTTGACAACAAACTGATGTTTTAACTGCCGTTGAGCAGTGGTTATATGAAGCCAAGGACTTCTCAGTTTCTCATACTGCACTGCCAGCAAGTAGGTTGGAGGTGCACAAAAAATTCAGAGACAGGAGACATAGCCAGGATAGCTGAACCCAACTGGCCAAAGGGATATTCTAGGCCATGTATTGTCATGCTCAAAAAACCCTAGGGGAGCTGGGAATGCGGTCTGCTAGTTAGGGTCTGTCTCGGCATGAGTCACTGGGTAGTAAGCAGCTGTGTTGGGCATCACTTGGTTTGTCTATTGTCTTAGCATTTTAATAAATTTCCCTTCCTCTTCTGTCTTGTTAAACTCTTTATCTCAACTCATTAATTTAATATTTTTTTCAGATTCTTTCCCCATCCTTCTGAGGGGAATGTAGGCAAATGGCTGTGTGGTGTTCAGCTGCCTGCTGGAATAAACCACAACAACCATTCAGAATGTATTTTCAAGTATCAAATTCTATTCAGAAACACCAAAGGTGATAAATAGTTTGGCGTAATCTTTATCCTTCAACTCCTGAGAATATCTAGTGTCAGAACAAAGCATACTTTAATATTCTCAAGTGTGCCTCATACAACTTTTCCTTAGCCTGTAGTTCATGTCTTTCTCATGACAATAACATCTTTATGGAAGAGCATTCCACAATGCTGCAAACAAGTCCAAGCAAGCCATGTCATTTTTCTCACTATTGATAGCATCAATGAAGGATGTAAAAGTTACTACAAAAGAACTGTAAGCTGAGACTTACAGAACAAAGATATGTTTCTTGTTGTTTAAATGTTTACACAAGAAATTCCAAAGATGCAGAACCAATCTTTACCTCTGCAAGAAGTCACAGTTTAGAGGTGTACCTTGGTTTTGCAAGTCTGTCACAAGATAAAAATCTTAGATTATTATTATGCAAATGCACTAAGACTTGCTGCAGAAGCCTAAATTTAACTCTGAGGAACAGTACAACTCTGTTTATATGTACTCTTTCAGTAGTAGAGCAATTAACAGCATTGCCAAAAATTTCTTATTGAAGAACACAGACTTAGGAAATGAGAAACATGGACACCCACTCTCCAAGGAAAACAAAATCTGAAGCTCCTGTGGTGCTGGAAAATGTTAAGTGCATTAACTCTGTAACTTTAATATTATACTGCTTGTTCCTGGTAAAACTAATTAAGAGGAGTTGATAACAGCACACTGAGATCATATATAGTACAACTCAATCTAATAAAATGTTCTTTGTAATAATTTGTGTTTTGTTTTGGTTTTTTTTTTATTTTAAATATGGGCTGTTTGTCTTCCTACTTAAGTCTATAAAATAATCAGCTCTGAACAGCATTTTCTAACAATTCATGCAGTATCATTGATAAAAGGTATCTGCTAAAACAATAACAATAACAATAGCTTAAACTGAGCTTCATTTTTCTGTAAGCAAGGAGAAGGACTAAACCATACTTATCCTTGACAATCACAGATTTTATAAATCATTCACATAATTTACCCAGATGATTGAATGAGGGCGTAATAAGAAATGCAGTTTACATCTTAATGCTTGTATAGCTGCCATACTGACTCATTCCTCTCCTTCCATCCTGTGCAAGGCTAGTGCAGCTGCTAAGGTTAATGGCATTAAGAACAGCCCTTAGCAAAACTTCCACTAAATACCTATGGCTGCCTTTAGCAGGCTGAGGACAACAGGATCTGAAATACAGTAATTTCACAACTATAAGGCACACTGGATTATAAGGCGCACTTCCGGGCTGTTGGCAAATTTCTGAACTTTGTCCATATATAAGGTACACCAGACTTTCAGGCGCACTTTTTTTTTTTGCAGCTAGGATCCACGTGCAACAAAGTAACAAGTTAGTAACAGAATCACATGATCGCAGGGTTTACTGGCAGGTGCTCAATTTGCAAACATTTTTCACGGATCGGCATAGCCTTAAAAAGCAGCCTCAGGTGCCCTCCCCATGCCTTGGGCGTCAGCACTCCCACCTGCCCCCGGCTGGCGCAGCTCGTCTCTGCGGCTGCCACAGCTGGTGTGGCTTGGCTCCATAGCTGCCACAGCAGCCGCAGCTCGCACTTCTGGGTTGGTAAATTTCTGAACTTTGTCCATTGTTGGGGGTTGGGGGGTGGTTTTTACTCTTTGCCTTGGTGAAAAAGTTGAGAATTTTTCCCATTGTCACGTTAAAAGAGCTGGCAGGGTGGCTCCCAAAGTTATTAATTGCTCAAGACAAAGGAATGGGGTGGGGGAATGGCTGGCTGGCTTGATTCCTGGTGGAGGCCGGGTTTGAAGAGTCAGGGTGGTTGGGGGTTTGGTTTCTTTGTTCTCCCTTGGGGGGACACTCACCAGCTCGAACGCAGAGGAGAGAGGTTCTTTTTCTTCTCTGCGGTTTGGATCTGCCTGCACCCCTGCACTGCTACCACCTCCTGCTTCTGAGAACAGTGCTGAGCACCGGGACCCAGGAATGGTGAGTGGAGTCTTACGTCTCCCATCTGGGACATGGCCCTGCCTCGCCTCCCTGCTCCTGCCGTGCTGCCGCGGCTGTGAGGGGCCCGCCCTGCTCCCCACCGGGACCGCATGGAGGAGAAGAATGCCTGTAACTGGAAAAGTGCATGAGTTTTGTTCTGGTTTATCTCTGATTTTTTTTTTTCATATCTGATTTTCTTGTTTGTCTTGTAAATATATCAGTAAAGAACTGTTATTCCTAAATCCATACTTTTTTGCCTGAGAGCCCCTTAATTTCAAAATTATATTAAACTGTGAGGGAGGGGATTTTCACTCTCCATTTTAGGAATAGCTCCTGCCTTTTTCTGGCAACACCTGTACCCTAAACCAGAAGATCCATATATAAGGCGCACCGGATTATAAGGTGCACTTCCGGGTTTTGATCAAAATTTTAGTCAAAAGGGTGCGCCTTCTAGTCGTGAAATTACTGTATATTAATCCAATGCTGTAAATAGATGCCTGTAACACATATCCATTGACTGATAACATTTGGGTTGGTTTTCTTGGTATTTTACCTCAATTTATTTTACCTCAACTTGTATTGCATTCCTTTAGGAAGGGAGATGAGCTTCAATGGAGCGTTTAGAAAGAAGAGAGGGCAGTTTTTAGGAAACTTAGCAGTATACATAGGGATATTTAGATGGCAGTATGCATTATAACACAACAGCTGAAGAGACAGAGAACAAAGTCTCTTAGAGAAAATACTATCTCCCTTAGAAAAGACACAACTATGTCTCAGAGGCAATTATCTTCTAGGAGCTAAAAGAAATTTTTTCAATTCACAGGAGATCAAGAAGTTAGTGCATAGTCTGAAATCAAGCCTAATCATAAAAATTCTCATTTTACTCCTAAATTTCTGCTCTCTCTGACCTAGTCACTGAGTTGCCTCCATTTTAAAAGTACTGTAATTTTTCTAAACTAAATTATCTTAATCTTGAAAACCCCTCTGTCATCTTTGAGGAATCTATTAAAATAGAAGTCCATATAGGTATAACTCTCTGACCAAGCTATGTCCACACTATTTTGTTAGCATCACATGATACACAAAAACTAATTTGGACTTCATTCCATAAATTATGCTATGTCATCAAACTTGGAATAAAGAATTTTTAAGAAGTCAGACAGAACTGGTGAAAAATTCAAAGAAAGAGACACTGCTAGAAATTCTAGAGTTCTCAGAGTGTCAGCCAGGGGGCCAAGAACTACATTCTCAAGCCCATTAAAGGCAGGGAAAAAAAAAAAAAAAGCAACCATGCTACACCTGCTGAAAGTAAGGACATCACAGTTACAAAGCATTAGGCTGTATGAGTACAAACAGAAGCATGCATAATATATGTGTAAAATCTGAGGGACAAATAAAAACAGTAGACTTTCTCATTTGGCTACATCCTGTCCAGATTTTTACATTGTTGACCATCTCAAAATACTAGCTTCTGGGATCCTAAATTCAAAGCTTCTTCCACTTTTAATAAGATGAGAGTCTTTTAAGCACAAGAAAAATGATATTGACCTTCAGATAGCTGTTTCAATTTTTTATTTTTCTTCCAAAACAGAAAAAAACCTGCAAAAGCATTTGCATTCATATGCTTTTATTACAATATAGGCGTAATAACTGTCACTCAAGATGACAGGAGAATTTGAAAAGCAGGTCTGAGCAAGGCCAATCCTGTATTTGGGGAGCAATAGCAGATTCTCCAGGCAGGTTTAGCTTTTAGAGACCTGTGACTGAAAATATGTGCTGGTTAACAAGTTATCCAAACGAGTTAGTTTTAAAATGTAGAGACCTGGTAACATAAAACTTTCATTAGAAACGTGGTTAGTGTGTATGGAAAAAAGTATTCAAGTTACCTTGAATAATGCAATTAAGCTTCATCCATTAGGTCCATTTTTATTGGTCATAGAACCAACAGCTGGTGAATAGAATCTTATTTTGCATTGCAACAACTCACTTCACCATGCTTCATACACATGAGCTACCCATAGTAGAACATGTGGAAATTCTACATGGACCCAGGGAGGGACAGCTCAAGAACAATGTTTAAATTTAGAAGTAGTTGAAGGGAGAAGCACTTGACTTGACCTTTTGTTATCATGCACATGTTCCTTATAAAATACTATTATTCACTCAGCTGATATTGAGGAGCATTTTCTAGCGAAACATGAAACGACGACTGAGTGAATGATTATGCAAATCACACGTCAGTATTCCCAATAGGTATTACACAGCATAAATCCCAGGCTCCTCCCTGTTAAGAAAGAACTACTGAAAAAACAAATTGGCCAAGTATCAACTGTTTCAAACATTGCCAGTACTGTACATTTGAAGTCTTGAACTTGCATAAAAAAGTATTTTCAAAATATTTCTATGGCTATTTACAGTGTTGATAGTTCTTTGCTTAGCATATACTGTGCTTATGTATCAAAAGCGTGTTTTAACAAAGCCCTGCAGATTATGATAATGACAATATATTGCTGGACTAGAAGCAGATATAATACTTCAATCCTTCACTGTGACACTTGAGGAGTGAGAAAAAAACATGGTTTTGGTTTGGTGACTGCTTGGCTGTCAGAGTAGGATTGAACAACCCACACTGCCTGTCCCCAAGCATTTGAAATTCTGAAAACAGAATCTAAGGTCAGAACATGAATGAAGCAGAAGATGCTTGAGAGAATTGCAATTTTTTTCTCCCTTGGGAGCAGTATGGCAACTACATTGTAGCTTTTCTGTTGCACCATGTCTTCCAGCTCCTCCTGTTTGCTACCCATACTGGGTACACTGGTGCAGATGGTTCAGCTGGGCTGCTGATTTTGCCCCAACATTGGCAAGCTGCCCCCTCTATCGAACCTGGTCTTATACCCTTCAAAACTAATTTACAGCCCTCTCAATCAGCCTGACAACTCATGGACCAGAGTCCTTTTCCCCTTTTTTAGACCAGTGAACCCTATCTGTCTCCAACAGGCCTGGTAAACAAGAAAGAACAAAGATAAACAAAACCATATGAACACCTAAAAGGTTTCAAATCAAGTTACTGTGCTTATGATTGAGACAGAAAATTACAGAAAATTCTCTCAACAATTTTTCTGATGAAGAAGTGCTGAATACTTAACTCATTTTCTTACAGATATATCTAAACTCAAAGAAATGATCCCTACATAAGCATAATTTGCATAGCAGAGGCTGTTTCTTTAAATAAAAGGTGTATATAAGGACTTTTAGCTAAAAACTGATATAAAGTATGTTTATATGCAGAATGTTCAAGTGAAATGAGTTAGAGGTCATTAACAGCCTAGTACAATTTAAAAATATTTAAGCATAACATAATTTTCTCTAAAGAAAAATCACCTTTAGAAAATTTCATATGGTTACTAAGAAGCCCTGAAAAGTACAAGTATCACTATGATTATTCTAATATTATTACAGCTATTTAATTAAGTTTGAAATTGACCTAACTGATTTTGTGGCAAAGAATTTTTTCCTTTGTGTTTATTCCTTTTTTCTTGTATGTTGATCTAATTTGAATAGTCTTCTTAGATTAGCTAAGATATTACTGAATGAGTATTCATTAATCTCTAATTAGCATTTTTAAATCCTTACATTTTGATTTAAACATGCATGAAGTCTAATCTCTGTAGCTGCAATTAGAATTGCTTATTTAATAAATTTGAACTAATGATTGTATTGTTCTAAAATGGTTTATCATCATATACTTCACAGAAAAATGAGATTATAAAATGTTTATGACAATATACTATTGGAAGAATTTTTTTAGCAGCAAAGTGGTCTTGGTCAGTTTTGGGGTTTTTAATTTTTTTTCTTCTAATTTGATATAAACCCAACAGCAGCTCCTGTATATCTAACTATTTCATTGTTATAAAGAGTGATAGATGTTTATCTGCTATAGAGGATATCCTGCCATGAAGTTGTGGTTGTGACATTTCTGCTTATTAAAAAGAATCAAAGATTCTTATTTCCTTCTATTAACTAATAACAACTTTTAAGACAATGAGGAGTTTGTACACTGTTGTAAACCTCATTCTACAGATTGGTAGAGTTCTCCTCAGTTCCTGTTTTTAAGATAATAAAATTCGGACCAAATAACAGCAAATTTCTCTATAAAAGTCTTTTACATAGAGAAAATCACCAGGGCCAAAAATAGTGCAAACATGTATTTAACATCCAGCTAAGGTAATATAGAAGTGTTGAATTTAGAGAGAGTTAAGTGAGAGCCAAATCTGATATCCACATTTCCTAAAGACAGGTTTGTTCAGTCTGTTCTCCTCTACCATATTATGATTGCTATTTACATTTTAGACTTAAACTGAGGACTAAGAAAAGTTAAAGTTAACTGTTTCTAAGTTATTGGCCAGGAAAATTCAAGACAGAATAATAAATTTAAGGTTCCTGGGGGCTCTGGTGTGCATCTTGTATTTTTCCAGGATATACAAAAGCTTGAACAGCTGTGCCAATGAGCCTCCACCATTCGGATAATTTATTTGTCAGTTGGAAGACACCAGAGAAGAACCAGCTTCTGAACTGGTTGTTTGTTGATGATGGTAATAAGAGTGGGCTGGTCATTCAGCTATAAGATTCAGCACTTGAGTAGCCTTATATTTTAGTATTAACATGGCCAGCAACTAGCCACAGGCTAAGAGTTTGCAAGACCTCAGGACTGAGCTTAGTCACAATTGCTACATTTAACTTTTTCTTGACCTGCCTGCAGCATTTTTACACTTGGTTTAGCTGTGGCTTTTAAAAAATTAACCAGGTGTCCATTGCTGATATTTTTTGCTTCTTTCATCTTCACATTGTGCAATCACAACTTTCCATACAAAGTGGTCACAAATATATCATACAAATATATCATTCTATAACTAATGTAGCAAGGTGCATAGAGAAAAGAGTAGCGACAGGGAAGCAGAGGCCTTGATTTGTGATTTGTTATTACTTCCACAAATGCAACCACAAGTTCACAGGACAAGCCCTCCTATAGCTGGGTGTCCTCATTAGTCTGTGACATTGAACAGTATATAACACTTCATCTTGTGTAAAACAGACAAAGAATATTAAGGGACATTCTGTTGATGAACAAGGTTAAGCTCCAACTTAAATAGGAAGCAAGTTGGAGTGAGTTTTTCCAGAATTTGTTTCTGTTTTTTTTGTACTTTGTCATGATAATACTTGCATTAGGGAGTTTTGAAAGTGTTCAGAAGACCAATTCTTCAGAGAAAAGTGACTGAAGGGAAAACTTGGGGAGCTTAACCAACATTTTAGGGTGAAAACCAGTTCTTTGCTCCTTCAATATTTTAAGTAAAAAAAAACCAAAAAACCAACAACTAGAAGTATCTTAATTGAAAATGCTTCCATTAATATTTCAGCTAAGCTTCACAGCAAGACATACCTCTTCATAAGTACATGAAGAGATTGTTAAAAATGCTTGCAATGTAATGGTTTTGCTGATAACAGTAAAAAGTGCAGCTGAGCTCAACAGGATTGATTCAAGTATAGGGCATGTTGCTGAAGGTGTGTGAAAGTCAAACTAGTCAAAAACATGGAAATTAATACTTCAATCAGCTTAGCATAAAGTTCATTCAAAATCTTGTTAGAAATATGTGAACCCATCCTCCCTCCATCTTCAGTGAACTTGCAGAATTTAGCTAACACAAGCCCCTTTATTCTCTGTGTGAGGCCTGCATATTTTGTAGGATTTAATTCAATTCTTCAAAAAAGTTGAAAATCCAATAATAACCTACATATATACTATACTGAAATCAAACAAACACTGTTTGAAGTGTTTGAGAATCTCAAACTGAAAATCCTCACAGCACTTAGATCCTTACAGCATCTTCCAAAATTTAACACAAAGCTTAACTCAGGTGTTTGAGACTTAGATGTGTTGGATTAAAACTGCTTATATTAAACATTATATATCAAAACCTCTTATATTTTCCTTATTCTCATCCTTTGGTGTATGTAAGGTCAGGATTCCTTGAATAAGGGAGGCTGATGAATATATTTTTAATAGAAAATGCTTCTGTTGTCTTTGAAAGACACAATGTTAGATCCTGTATTTTTTCTTAACTATACTATGAAAGTGTAGATAGAGACATCATCACAACTGCTGTTATGATTCAAATCTCATATCCAGTTTCAACATAGCCCTCACAACAATATCTCAGATAAATTTACTCATTTTGTGCGTGTACAAAACATAGATGACACAAAGATTACAGGAAACAAAAGCACAGGTGCCAAGAACGAGATCAACAAAAGGACTAACATGTTCCCAGATTAGGTATTGTGCAATATTTTCTAGGAATTATTTTTTTTTTATTCCTCTTTTTGGAAAAGCATTGCTGTGGTTAGACCTATCAGATATGGGAGGCCTGGCTCTTCAGTTACTCTTTTCCCAATTTGCATACACTGAAGTGACTCCAATACTCCAGCAATGTGTTGTGTAAAGAAGCAAGCACTTTTAGACTGGCTCATAATATATTTCAGAACTTAGGAAGCAGCCCTCTGTGGCCAATGAAATAAGTTTCATGAAGGTGAATTTTGTGCTTCTATGTTTATGTTTGATAATGTTGCAGCTTGGACAAAAGAAAGGAAAACCAGGATGGCTGTAGAAGCACCCTCTCTGCACTCCATCTTTTCTTTACCTCCCATCATAAGCAAAGCCATGAAAAGGTGTTACTGGTCCCTAAAAGAATTTAACCTTGAGCATTAGACATTTAAAGACTAAAAAATAGCATACATCCATGGATTTTGGCAGGAAGTAGGACAAAGAAGAAAGCGTAATTCCTTTTATTACCCAACTTAAAAAGAAGAGACGAATCACTCCATCTCCTACAGCTCAGGAAACAAGACTAAATCAACTTTTCTACTTAAATAATAGACTAATTCATAGTGGGAAGACAACTAGGGCTGAAATTTGAGAATATTGGGAAGTTATATTTGCATTCCAGCAGAAGTTATAACTTGATCCCATAATGCCATATATAGGATGAAAGCCCCCTGAAAGTTATTAATTTTTAAATTTATTTCTTATAATGTTTTGCTACCACAGACTTAGCAAATATAAGCAATTTTTAAATTTACAATGTTCTCTCACATTTTTGTATCACCTTCCCCAAGGCAGTGATGGATGCCACAGAACTGTGTCATTGTGAATTCAGCTGCAACATTTGGATGTTTATACCTTCATTCCACTTGGCTTTTGGGCTAGATAACTAGGTCTAAAGCTGTGTAAGTATTTAAGTCTCTTCCAGAAACAGTTAATATTGCTGATTTACCACCTGAACAATACTTGTAATACAAGAAGTGACATGGATTCACACATGAGCTCCTTAGGAAAACATTTGGTGCTCAAGTTGAACATATATTCCAGGAGATAGCAGTTGCTCTGCAGTATCTCAGTGTATAGCACCCCTGGAAACAGAGAGATGATGGAAAGAATAGTGTGTGTCAGCCTCAACAGACAGTTCTAACAAAAGTCATAGATAGAATTAGAAACAAAGCTAGGAATGCTGCAGAGCTTTACGAACAATGAAACATCACCAGCTGCTGCTTTTTGTCATAAAGTGACCCAATGCAGCATAAGATCAATACAGCAGGCACGGAATCCCTGGGGAAACATTTCAGTGCAAAACATAGTGATTTCTCTATGGAAGTAACAAACCACATGAAAAATATTCTGTTGTTAAATCAAAATCCCTTCATCATGGATACGATACCAGATGAAAAGTAAACTTTGTGCTATTCACTTCTACTTCATTTGGCAAAACCATTGAAAGTTTACTCTTAACTACATGGACAATAAAGGTTTACTTCAATGAGAAAGGATTTTTGAGTCAGCAAATAATGATTAGAGAAATTTTTTGGAGAGAATGCTTTTTCACAGTAGCTATTACAGTGCAGTAAAAGCGTGCAAGTCACAAGGCTCCACCTGATTATTTGAGAGATACATTTAGAAACTGGGGATGACAACATCTATTCAAAAAGAATGAGGCAAGATTTTTGCATACATGTACCATGAAGAACCTTTGTCAGTAAGAAATGAAACTAAAGATGAATGGTTGTTATGGTCTTGAATCTTTTAAGCCAATGCTACTGATAATTTTGAGTACAGCCCTGCACGAGTTTACCATTTACAAAATTGAAAGGTAAGTAAAAGGTTAAGTTTACACACATAGCTGTTCACTAACAATTTAATACAAAGCCCGGCTCAATTTCCAAATTACATGACATTGCTCAACAGACTGTTCTAGCTACAACACTAGGCATCTCTTAATATGTTAATACTCTGATGTTTAAAACCTTGCTGATTCTAGTTAATGCACCAAGGCATCCATCTCATCTTTGTGATTTTTTTTTGCATCCAAACCTTTT
>VRYO01001463.1:79383742-79475405 GCA_009812075.1 Sialia sialis | reverse complement strand
ACAGAACTTCATAACCTGTCCCCTCAAATATTTTCCCCATAGCTGCTGTACAAGACTAATTTTATGGTGATTTATTTACAACAAATAAAATTATTAGCAGAATATCTCCCACGGAGATAAGGATCACTGCCCCCACCCTCAACAGATGGTGATAGAATAGATATCCTTTATCACATCCTGTATTGTAACCCAAGTCTATATATATATATATGTATATAGCATGCACTGGATAGAAGTTCTACCTACAAGAAATCAACTGGTAATGCTGAGTATTTGCACAATTGCTTTATAGTCACAAACATAAGCAAATTTAGCTCTGTATGCAAGTATAAAACTAAAAGCACAAGCCCATGAAGCTTGCTATCTGCTTCCATTCTCTTAGTAGCACAACAGTGGTTAGAGGTTTTCCACCAATGACTTCAGATTTTTTCCTCAATTCCAAACAGGCTTCATACTGAGAAAGATAGATTCCTTTTGTCAACCTAGAAACCACCCAAACTGAAAAAAAAGTTCACAGCCTAGCAGAACACCAGTCAAAACCCATTCAGTATTGGAATAGGGACTACAAAACAGCCACTGTCTTTTATACTTACTTAAACAGTGCTACCTCAAGGAAGCCTTTATGTTTCACTCCTGAAGTTTCACATTCCTTCTTCAGGATCTCAGCCACCACTCACTTGCCTCATGAATGCCAGATCTGTTTTGTCAGATTCAAATCCCAGGGGAAGCCTGCACTACACCTTTCTCACATAGTATTAGTGGGAAGCCTGTCATGGAAGTCAGGTCTTCCTCCCCACTATATTTCAAAGAGAAAACACTGTTTCTTCTACAGTAGATAAATAGATATTTTAAAAAGCAACAACAAACATTTTATTTGAATTTTCTTATGCGATGAGCAGAAACTTAATTCATCTCTTTTTTTAACATACAGAATAAGCAGTGTGCAAACCTACTCTTTCCTTTTTAAGTATTGGAGACATCTGTTTACCATTTGCTAATGGAAAATAATTAACCAATTTCTACATTGTCAACAGATCTGTTTATATATGCTAATACGTTTGGCTTGTTGAATGTATTTTGGTATGTTTTATAGAAAAAAGCAAAAGGCAGTTCTTTTACTGAGAAGGCATTGGATTTTATTTTCAAGTCTTTTATATTTTCTGTCTTTTCTATATAGTATTAGCACTTCCTGATCTTACCTATTGAGTATTGTCTTGAATCCTGCAGCATTATCTACTGTATCTGTTTTATATAGTAGTACTCTACTACAAAATAGAAGATAAATAAAATATTGGGCTGATTTTTTTCCAGCCCAGACTTTTCATATAAAGATATAATTTAAAAAGAAAAAGAAAATCATTTATTCTTATCCTGCAAAAAGCGCCTTTATTCTGAACTGAAAAATGTTCTTATATCCAAAAGTTCTTTAAGCACATATGATAACACTAGTTAAAAAAAAAAAAAACAAAAAAAACCAAACAAGTAGCAACAAAGAAATTACTCTATATTCCTTATGACTGTTGACTCAGAGGGACTGTGAATCAAAATCAGGACAATGTTCTGTCAGTTTCTAGGGGCACAGTATATCTAAAATCAATTAACTGAGGGCAGGAAGAGAAATGGAGAGTAGGAACTTAAACAACACAGATTAGTTTACCAACATATTTATTAGATGGTTTGGATGATCTATAGTAGATTCTGCTTCTTGAAGAGCAACTTCAGTTGTTATTTTTTCTAGTATCACTGAAATTTCTTAAAAGCTCTGGATAACCAACTGTCTTATGGCAGCTCAAACAGACCAAGTGCTGCATTTTGCCTTTTGAAAATTAAATCGTTTCCAGAGGATAACCTTACAATATTTAAAATCTGTGCTAAATTATGCAAATCTAGCAGGTTTATAACTACTGTAAATTGTAAAAAACATTGTAGATTCAAAGTATGTTTCTGTGAACACAGCTTTATAGTACAGTGGTAACTTGAGGCAACACAGTTCGCTGTTTAATTTTTTACTTGAAGCTGAATACACAGTAGAAATTCCTTTCCTGAATAGATCTATGGCTGAAGCAGAATTTATGTAAAATTCCCAAATGCCTTGCAACCAGTAGTAAAAAAGATAAGTTGTTTTTTTGATCCTGCCAGTAGCACCTAGAGACACAGATCTTCCACAAACAGATCTATTAAAAGTTCCTAGGGACCAACCAGATCAAAAGTGAGCAGGCAAGTACTGGAAGTATGCATAGTTACTCTTTAGGAAATGTTTAGGGAATGAAACAGGAGTGGGTGAAAGCATGAGACCAGAGTCAGAGGCTAGGGAGAAGAAATTTGAATTATGCATCAGTAAGCATTAAGAATGATGGATAGTTGAGCCCTTCTGAAGTCAGGAGCTATCTGCACAGCTTGTAGTATTTACTACTATTGAGAATATAATTCATTACATTAAGGTTGTAAACCTCTGCACAAGATAAAAGGACAGACATAAGAGTTTACTGTTGTGAGCAAACCATTCCTTCCAGAATGAATACTAGTTGCATTAAGTTTGTATATGAAGTATTTTTTATTTTGTTTACTCCTTTATATTAGCATAATACTGTAGTAGATTTGGCAGCTGACTTGGAGTTCTTCAATCCTGCTGTTTAGATATAAAGTTATTCATTTCCTGAAGAGGTTTAGTGCTTTTGGGGTTGTTTGGTTTGGGTTTTTTTTTAAGTACAGTAATTTCACACTGGTAAGCCATACCTATTTCACTGAAGATTCGAGCCGATCCCGGAAGTGCGGCTTATTTATGAACAGGTGTCCATCAACAGGTGTGGCTTATTTATGGACAAATTCTGGTGAAATGCCAACCTGGAAGTGCAATCTGGCTGGGTGGAGAGCTGCCGCGGAGCTGTGGCTGGGCAGGTGGGGAGCAGGCTTCGCAGGGCGAGTGGGCAGCAGGAACTCTGCTGCTGACAGGTGGGAAAAGCGGGGCGAGCGGGCGGTGGGCAGGAGTGCTGGGGCCCGCAGCACGGGGAGGACACCTGGGGCTGCGTTTAAAGGCTTTGCCAGTCTGTGAAAACTGTTTGCAAATTTAGCATCTGATAGCAAACGCTGCGATTGCGCGATTCTATTACTAACTCATTATTTTGTTGCACGTGGATCCTGGCTGCAAAAAAAGAAAAAGTGTGGCTTATTAGCCGGTGCAGCTTATTTATGGACAAATTCTGTGGTCTTCCTGGCTACCTGGAAGTGCAGCTTATAACCAGGTGGGGCTTATGAGTGTGAAATTACTGTAAACTAGCTAATAACCATCTCTGATAATTAATTTTGGAAAACTGATTAAAGTCAAAAGACGTAGGAAGAAGAAAATTATCTTTGACCTACATTACAACTAGCCACTCACTATGTAACTGTATGAACTATCAAAGTCAGTTCTGAAGTTTAGCCTGTACAAGGGTGAGAAAGAAAACGTGGTGGGAGTGCAATTAAACTAAAAGTTTTTAAATAGAAATAAGATCCACATTAAAATAAAGAAGTTTTAATTCTTATGATTCCCTTATGTCGTGTAAGCTGAATTCACTATGCTGTACTATTCATGCAGCATACCTTGGAGCAAGAAGACAAGTTCTAATTATTAAAAGCAACTTCACCATGTGTGATGATAGAAACAGATTTTTCCTTGCTGTTTCAGATACTTGTGTGTGATCATATGCCACAAAATGGGAAATCTGATTGCTTTGCTGATGTACTGCAGGGTGAAATACTGTTAGTTTGTTGTAATTCACATAGCAAAGTGTAATGTACAACCTTTCTATTTTTAGATCATCACATTAAGGAACAGATTTGTCTTTTCCATAAGAAAATATGCTGCCTTCAGTCTAAAACTCAATGCACCTAAACATTTTATATAATTGAGAGTGTTTATAATTACTTTGGGCTTAATTAATCTTTCATTAATAAGAATTTATTGTATTGCAAAATATCAGCCAGCGTTAGTGTTGTAGTTGGAAAAAATTTATTGCCAAGAAGTCCAAAACCATCCTGCCTTATATGAGAAATAACACGGCCAGCAGAACCAGGGGTGTGATTGTCTTCCTCTATTCAACACTGGTGAGGGCAAATCCTAAATCCTGTGCTTAGTTTTGGGCCCCTCAATACAAAAAAGAAATTGAGGTGCTGAAGCATGTCCATAGAAGGGCAGTGGAGCTGGTGAAGCGTCTGGAGCCCAAGTCTGATGAGAAGTGGCTGAGGGAGCTGAGATTGTTCAGCCTGCAGAAAAGGAGGCTCAGATGAAAGCTTATTGCTCTCAACAACTGCCAGAAAGGAGTCTGTGGCCAGGTGGGGGTTTGTCTCATTTCCCAGGGAATGAGTGCCAGGACAAGAGGAAATGGCCTCAAGTTGAATAAGGGTAGGTTTAGATTGGCTATTAGGAAAAACTTCTCACTGAAAGGGTTGTAAAATATTGGAATGGCACACAAGGAAGCCATGGAGCTACCATTCCTATAGGTATTTAAAAGATATGTAACTGTGTTTTAAGTGTGGACTTGGCAGTGCTGGACTCGATGACCTTAAAGGTCTTCTCCATCATAAGTGATTTTATGATTTCATGATCTTTCTGTTTAAATTTTAGAAGAGATGTTAATAATAGTACCTATTGATACCAAAGGAGTCACAGTCTATTGGAGCACATCAGTAGCCAAAAAAAAAAAAGAAGATAAAATGCTATTTCTCATAATAATAAGTTCAGTTGGTAGAGATGTGACAATATCAGCTTAGAAGCTGGCAGAAAACACAGCCTAAGACTCTGCTATGAAGCAAGAGACACCAAGTTAAAGTATGTGTTAGGTGTAGCTGCAAATGATGCTGTACTTAGAAAGACAGAATGAGATGAACAAATAGTTCATTATCTAGGCCAAAACCCTGGGTTGCAGTAGTGAAACTAACTTAATTTTGAGATTGTGTTATACAATAAACTTTTTTGAAATACTTGTCCATATCACCCCTGTCTTTTCTTGTATACAATCTCCAAATCTAGTTCCTTCAAACTTCCATCTACTTAAATTATCTCAGATCCCATGTATTATTGCAAAGACTCCTACAGGATGATGGTGTCACCTCTTGCTCTTCATGGACACCAATTAAATACTATCAGAATCATTTTCAAACTATTTGGGTTTTCAGACTAACACCAGGAACAGATTAGAGGCTCTTTTCAGTTTTGTTTTAAAATACCATTTGCAGGAGTTGAGCTTGCCATCTGGTGCTGAGAATTTCTCCATGCTATTTGATTTGTAATGCTGCCAGTCAGTACTGCTGAACAGAGAGGAGAAACACCAGTATTTCAGTCAAGCAACATTCATTTCTCATTAGGTCTCTTCCATAGACAGTAAAGCAGAATACCAGCTTTCCTGTCCCACTCATCTCCCACGAGATGCTATTTGCGTCCTGGTGATGCTGATAATCACCTTTTATTACCCAACATGTGCTTTTAGCACCATGACCTTAACTACAGTTTACAATTTTTCCATGTGCTTTCAAAAGACACAGCTACTTGGAAACCTGTAAATTGTAAATTTTTTTGTTGTGTATGTTAGAAGAGAGAAACTGGAATTAATGCAACATGCTCATGCCCAGCATCAGGGAGGAACTAAGTGCTTTACAGTCAGACATTTCTTTCAGAAATGGAAATTAGGCACATACTCACAAAAGTTGTAAGTTACAGAGTATGGCATAGCTATGAAGGAACAGTTTTCCAGCTCCAGTGTTGCCTAACAGCTAACATTTCTTTCCACCTGTTTTCCCTTCCACTCTGCTTATCAAGTAATTTAATTCTACAAGCATTAGTCTTTCAGTTTAGAAGGACATTTATGCAAATACTCAAGTCCCTTTCTGAAATCTCTGCTAGTTCTTCACAAGCCACAGACAGCTTAAGGCTCTTTTTGACTCAAGATCAACATAACTACTAGAAGAAAAGAAGACTCAGGACTGAAGAGAAATCTTTATTTAAGAACAGAAAAGATAGCACCCAAATGCCCACCTTGAAAGTTCTTCAAAGAAATTAATGTATCCGCAAAATGGATATAAGCATTTAGCCTATTTCTGCTTTTAGAACCTGTAAAAAATTCAATTGTCCCTTTCACAAGGATAACTTTATACAATATCTTGTAAGACCCTCTCTTCTTTTACTTGAGATAAAATATTGTCATAAATTAAAAAAAAAAAAATCACTACCTCAAATCTGATCTATGTCAGTAAAAAACAGAAAATATAAGGCTGGACATATATAAGGCTAAGACAATAGGTGACACAACTGCTCTATGAAGTAAAAATTCCCAGAGGATTTCCACAACTACTTCTCACCCCAGGAAGAAAAGTTACTTAGAGCATATATAGCATGTAATTATTTGGGCTAATGAGTGCAAACAATACAGACAAAGCAAGAACAGGTAATAAAAAACATTTATAAAGCAGCTAAAGTATTTCAAGCTTGCTTTTGAAAACACAAGCTTACCAGAAAAACAATAGCCAAGTAACATTTCATGTCACATAGACAGTATTTCTCACTGATCTATGCATGTATGCTGTCAAGGCTGCATACACAAGAGCCTTGACCATTTCTAAAATGATGTGCAACTATTTTTTAATTTTTTTTTTTAAGACAATTATAGATTTATTGCATCGAGGACAGAATGGGATGACAGCCAAAGAGTCTTCAGAATTACTGTAATCACTTTCAACAACCTTAAAAAAATAAGGATGAAATAAAAATGGAGCATTGGCTCTAAATGCTCTTCTAAAAGAGCTAGTTTACCACAAGAGGATGGCACTGCAGAAACATGACACCTGTATTCAGGAAAAGAGACAACAACTTTTCATATTACTCCATCGGTAGAATATGATGCGATACTGAGACTTCACACTGTGCTTGGACCATAATGGAGTAAGCACTTTGACATGGCCATGCCTCTGACCTTTTCATTGGTGCAAGTTTCCCAATGACTAAACTATCCTTAAAATTAAAACAAAAATCAAACAAAAACCAAACCAAAAAGGCATTTTGTTGGGTTTTTTTGGTTTTTTTGTGGGGAGCATGCAAGGACAGGTGTGTTTGGGTGTTTCAATTTTTTACTTGTTAAAATCTCTCTCTCAATCCAGGAGTTTTCTCCCCCTTTACCCTTCTGATTCTCTCTCCCGTCTCACTCAGAGGGAGTGAGGGAGCAGTGGTGTGGTGCTTAGCTGCCTAGCAGGGCTAAACCACAAGTACTATTTGCAAATTTTAAGGTACTCAAGAAACACTAAAGAGTTTGTTTCTCATGGTAACTTCAAGTAGCTGAATGTCGTGTTTTAGTAATTAACCATTTTTTAAGTGCTATTAGCTGGTGCTTCTGGTGCTTCAATGTTATAATGGCTTCCAGCATAATGGCAGATTATGGATTTGTAAAACAAATATTGTAGATATCATTTCAGAACTATCACAGATCAAATGGGTATTCTCTTGTTATTTTATTTATTCTTGTTTATTATTCTAATAAAGCAACAATGTAAAACTTTAATTTCATTAGAGTCAGGCTTGTAACTACATGGAATCATACATCTGGTGTTTTTATATTAGTGCTTTGTCTAACCTCATATGATTTCCAAAACGAATATTCTTAAACTACCAAATGATAAATTATTATATATGTCTTCCAAAATTTTGTTCAAAGAACAAGGTTTCATTCCAAATCTGATTGACTTTTTTTGTACTTTGGAATACCATGAACTAGAGAAATTCAGACTCTAAGCATTCCTAAGATCCTCTTTAACTCTGCAATTACTTATGTTCATAGTATCTCAATCACTTCCAAATTCTCCTCACTAAAGAGTTTATCTTCCTCTGTAATCTTATCCAACTGGAAGATCAAGCCTACTCCTCTGTGTCTGGGCCTCTATGAATTATTTTCTGAGAATATTTAAACTCCCAGTAGTCCACAGATCATTTTTCATACCATCATTTTTCCACCTTTTGTTTTGTCTATTTACTCGTCTGTCTCTGAACTGTGCATCCTAATTCCACCATGTCTGGTGCTGCAACTCTGTGCCCTCTGCAAAATATTTCTCCAGGAAATTTACGTTTCCCTGAAATTCATATGAATAGCTAACCTTTGTTTCATATTATTTTATATGTGTGATGGCTGACAAGTAGACAATTTTACTGAAGATCATACAAAGTCTTGTACTTAAGGAATACATATTGGCATCAACAAATAAGCAACAAAGGTCACTCAGTTCTTATAAGGTTCCTAATATAATTTAGGTTTGAAGCCACCTCTGGATAGCTATCTCTTGCATAAAGAATACTAAATTCAAACTTAGATGTGGTTTCTCAGGACCATGTACAGCTGAATTTTGAAAATCTCTATGGATAAAGGTTCAATACACTCTGAGCCCTCCTTTCAGTGCTTCTAAATGAGGAAAATTCCTTCTTTGTGTCCGATTAGATTTGCCCTTTTCTAAATTATAACCTTTTGATCTCTGCTTTTGCTCTGTGGATCTGAGAAAGAGTCAGGATCCACCTCTACAGTCCTTCAGAGTTTAAGCTGAGAACACAAGAATATGCAGATGTGCAGGATTAGTTAAATATGACCATTATTGATGCTTAACTTATTTGTGGGTATGTCTCAGATGATCCTCAATGCAAAAATGAAAACTGGAAGACAGTCCTGTTCTAGATTGTCTTGGGTTATAGTACAGGATATGATAAAAGGTATCTATTCTATCACCATCTGTTGAGGGTGGGAGCAGTGATCCTTATCTCCATGGGAGATATTCTGCTAATGGGCCATTCCTTGAAACCAGCTGGGGCAGTGTTGTTTATCTTTTCGCAACCCATCCTCCTCCAGGGAGTTATCTTCTACTAATGGCCCATTGAGTCCCACTGTACAACAGATAAAATTACTTCATCCCATTGGGAGATGCCCTAGCCAGCGGGAAGAGCCCAACATTTCTTACCAAGATAAAACCAGCGGTTTTGGGACACTAAGGCAGCCCTTGTTCCCCTGGGCTCCAGAGGAAAACCAGACTTTTCCACATCATCACTGGATCTTCGGAGGGAAACTGCACCTTCTACAGGAGCATTGATTCAACTGAATCACATCTAACACTGCATAAGGACTACAGCCACCATGTAATTTGACTGCTACCAGCACCCTGCCTGGTGAGGTTATATTCTGACTCTGTCAGGGTTTGGGGTTTGTTTCTTTGTAGTACTGTATTTGTATTTTAATTTCCCTAGTAAAGAACGGTTATTCCTAATTCCCATATTTTTGCCTGAGAGCTCCTTAATTTCAAAATTATAATAATTTGGAGGGAGGGAGTTTACATTCTCCACTTCAGAGAGGCTCCTGCCTTTCTTAGCAGACACCTGTCCTCCAAACTAGGACATAGATAGCATCCAAACTATAGAGAGACATCCTAGCAATGTGGAGACAGGCTGATAGACACACAGAAAGAAGTAATGGGATAAAAATATTTTAGATAACAGGTGATTGTGAAAGCATAACAGGACCAAGCCATTACAACTTCTTTTTAGGATTTGTGTACTTGCTTTCAAGCTCATTTTCCATCTTTGTGGATGGGCTTTGTGAGTAAGTATGCTAGTTGGGAGGTGCTTGAAGACTATACAAAGAAAAAGAATAAATTACCTGAGACACGTTCTTTCAAATGAAATTTTTAAGGAGGAAAGATGAAAGGAGACACAGGGAATTTACACAGAGATTTATATAGCTTTTTCAGAGGAAAACATATATCTTTGCAATATTGAATTTTTTTTTTTGTTTGGTTTCTTGGTTATTTGGATTCTTTTATAAAGATATATACAACTCTTCCACATTGAAATTATTTCAGGTAATTTTTTTCTTGGATGCAATCCAATTTTCTAGATCTTTTAATCACTCTCCTTATTTCTCAATAACCAGAAAACCCAGCTGTGTTTCAAAAACTTCTTGCTAGGAACTTCATCAATATCAGTTGTTCCATGAATTGTGTTTACCCTTTGCAAAACAGCAACTTTAAGACCAAAAGGCATATTTCCTTTGAAAGGGTCCAGTAGTATTAAAAACTGTGTGAGAAAGAAGAGGGTAAATCAAGGGAGATATTTATTCTCAAATTAACATTTAAATATTTAAATAATTGTAATATTTTAAAATTATTTTGAGTTGTTTCAGAGGATTCAGTCATGCATTGTGCTATAGAGGTCCAAAAAGAAAATATCTGCCCCAAATGTAGGTGAAAAGAAATTGATCTTTTCTGCACCACTCTAAGGAAAGACTGCAGCATATAAGTGCTGCTTTCAGAGATGGGTATCCCTGGAGAAGGGATTAATACAAGTCATAGGAATTTCTAATAGCCAAGGTTAATGTAACTGTGTTACTTACTGTATGGTTCAGCTTTCTGTGACCTGAAGTCCAGGTTTTGTACAGTGAAACTATGTAACCATAGCTAAAGTTGCTGAAGCAACAATTTTGTGATTAGAGAAACTGTAAGAAAGTACATTTCATTTGCACCATGCAATATATAGTAAGAGATGTAAGAGATGTAAACACAAAAAGTAAGGAGAAGATAAACCACAGCCCAAAATTTTATAGAAGTATGCAAAATGCTGCAAGGGAAGAAAAACATTAATATAAGACAGCTCCAAAGCTCCATCTCAGGGAGCAGTAGATCCCAGGCTTTTCCTATCAGATCAGCTACTGTCTACTAGAAAAGACATTGAATGTCTAAGCATGACACAATTAGTTGGAAATCTGAAGTACACTTAAATGAGTAGGTAAGTGCTTGGCGCAGTGGCTTGATAATGCTAATTATCATTTGTGTGACATGTACAATCAATGACAGCTTTATAATTTTAAGTTTTATATGGAAATCTTCATAGTCTTTCAGTGTGCACATCTTTCATGTGCAAAAAGATGCCCCAAAAAAAGTGACTCTGAGAGACAGATAGTTACCTCAGTTGTTACTGCTCATGTCCCATCTGAATACTGAGAATAAATTTGGGTTTTTAAGTACTGCAGTTGCATTCCTAGACAAAAGTGGAGGCATAAATAAAATTTAGTGACCTTGGGTGTAAATCTCTTCTGAGGTAATTCTGAAGTCATTGGTAATATAAGTAATATAAGTGTACTGGGGAAACACTCTGAATCGTCTATGAGAGGGAGGTAAAACTGATCTTCAGTCTCCTTACAATCTTTTTGAGCAGGTCAGAAAAAGCTTTTAAGGTTAGCAGAGAGTACCATGATGAAGAGATGCATGTAGGTCATTTACCAGTTACATCCAATAAAAAACATACAGTATTTCAGTAAATATATATATATATATATTCAGATTTCAACCATCAGCAAACCTGTCAATGATTTCCATATCTCTGGCCAAACAGAGGCACAGAAATCTGAAAATTTACTGAAAATTGGTCTGGAGCAACAAAAAGATTTGTTGCTGTAGACAAGAAAATGGATTCAACACTCAAATCCACAGAACCATGAAGCAGAGAGAAAGTAAGTTACATAAACTTGATGTAGGTTAGAAAAGACAAATAATGTGTATTGTAAATAGGCCACCCTTAAGCACAATAATGATATGTGCTGTTAAACTCATAACCTAAGGGCCACACCTAATTTTCCTGTTCATTGAGATTTATGTCAGGAAGGTAAGCTCTAATTGCTGCTACACTGCCCCAGGCTTGATTACTTCTTTTGTAAAAGGGAGGAGGAGGTGGCATGTCACAGTGTATCTTTATTTATATTTAAGTATTTATGTGTAGCAAACATAACACAATTCTTCTGTTCAGAATCTGGTTTGGACTGAAGAAGTAAAAATGAGAAATTGCTTTGGTGTTTATGGAATCTGTGATAAATATATATATATACACAGATATATACATATATGTACAGCCTTTCCCATGTAATTACTGATATATGAAATATTGACTCAGTATGTGCTCATGCATTCCTTGATTACAATAAACCACTTTTAAGACTCATGTCTCTGTTACTTGTGTTGAACTACATCCAGTGAATCTTCATTTGGCTTGCCACTTCAGTCATTGGGAAAGTGATTTAGAACAGCCAAAAAGAAGTAACTAAGGGACTGACGGTATGAAAGACTGCCAAGAAGATGTGCAGACCTCTGGCGTTAGCTTGAAGAAGAGTTGTTCCAGTGCTGTACAGCCAGCAGCATCCAGTGAGAACCTTTAAAGTCACATCAGACTTATCAGTGCCTCACATTCCCATTCTCATATTCTTGAGGAAAGGAAGTTGAATGGATAACACTATTCTTTATGCTGTGTCCTTGACTCTGAGGATGTTTTACTGATTAATGCTCAATTCAAATAATATTTGAGTTGAACGTAGATATTGGAACTGATATATATTGAGTTTGAACATTGCTTTGGGGCCTGAAAGTAACTCATACTGTGTCTGCATCAGAAATTTCAAATTACAGACTTTGAGGTAACTAGTTTTTTAATGTTATCTTGCAATAATTATTTCTACTTAAATAATATAATACCAAATTCCACATGCTACAGAATTAGTAATAAATCCTTTTGAAACAATGCAGAAAGTTAATTCTTTCAAGTGGTTTTTCATGATTACAAATTAGAGATGTTTCTTGTACTACAGACATGCATACTATGCTATTAAGTATTATTTTCAAGAAAATATGAGAAGGAATTGCAGCTTTCTGATAGCTCTAAAGTCATGATTACTGAAGACAGCAAGGAAAAAGATAAAGACATAAAGATATTCTGAAAGGCAGGGAAATCCCTTTGGAAAACTACTATATCAAATACAAAGCTTTTCAAAGAAAAGGTGTTTATGAGAGACAGTAAGAATAGTGAAAAATTCTGTCCTTCTGAGCTATGAGATGCCAGCAATCACTTTCAAGAAAAAAATAGGGCAAAACAGAAGAGAGAAGTGATGTGTTACCACCCAAAGCAAAGGACTGTATGCATTAAATCTCCAAATGTCACTTATTTTCAGACTGTAAGTATATAAATTCATTACAACATGTGTTTATGTCTAGTATTCAAACTTTAAACAAAATTTCTTGCTTTGCTAGCAAAGTATGCAAAATAAAATGCATCGTGAAAAAGTTCTAAGATACCCAGCTGTAAAAGCAGATGAGAGCTATCTGCAGTAAGCCAGGAAGGTACATTATGAAGACAGTTTTGCTTCTTAAAGAAGACAAGGACACTGAAAATTACAGTTCCTTCTACTTTTGTTTATTCTTGCCTTCTTCCTTTTTTTGCTATAAAAGCTGCAATTATTTTCAGTTGCTACTTTTTCTTGCTGGAGAAAGCACAAAGACTCAAGGAAGAACACTTCTCCCTGCGGGTAACACCAAAACATAAAGTAACACTGTTGTAATCTTGACCCAGTTGGAGTATAAAGAGATCAGTAATGGATTGGTGTTTCTGTAAGACTGTGCTATTTCCCATGCAAAGGTTTATAAAATGAAGTGGATAAAGGATAAAGGACAGCTTCAAATTTCCTGGTGCTTGCCAGGCTCATCCAGTTGTGTTCTTCCCGCTCTGCTTTGAAAAAATAACAAAGACCAGATCTTTTCTCAGTCTATTCTCCTGAAACAGCATCGGGAAGAGCTCCTGTAGAGGTTACATTCCTGTAACCCTAGCAAGACTCTAACATGCATCGAATTTCTGCCTTAGTGGGGATCAAGCTTTTCTCCTTGATAAGACTAAGCAAAGATAAAACACTACCAAGTCATTAGTGAACAAAAGTGATATTACAGCAGTCATCTCAGACAGTAAACCCCTTTGCACACTGTGCCACAGTGATGCTAATTAAACACAAAGCACTCAGTCCAGCCCATATTTCAGCTGAAGAATTGCCACTGAGGATGATATTGCACCAGCATTGAACTTGACCTAATGTCCTTGGGAAGATCACTTTAGAGTGCCATTTCTGAAAAGAGAAATGGCATAGATACAGCAGTGAGACAGAGGAAGAAAAAGGGCAGTAGTTCAAACCTTTTCATATGGATGAAAATCACTGATTATATCCTGGAGATTCCTTCCTCTTTTAAAATTTAAATTAACCACAAAGCTCAGCCCTTGCTTCTCATATTGGCACTTCTCATATTGGTTGCTTTAAAAATATTCCATAGCTAGGTAGATTAGAAAAAGAAAAGCCTTTTCCCTCACTCAATCTCACAAAACTCTGTTTTGTTGAAGCAGAGGGAATAATACGGTCTTCCATATAAGCTTTTGCAATAGAATTGAAGGTTTGACTTGCCAGTGAGTTCTCAAAAAAATCAGTGAATTTTTCAGAAAAAATATGTATCTTCTGATAAAATGTGAGAGAGGAGGACAGATGAAAAATCTTTGTTTTCAATTGTCAGCTGAGTCGAGATTCTTCATAAGGGTCATGAAGACAGTCGGAGGCTGGAGCACCTCTTCTGTGAGGAAAGGGTGGGTGTTGGGTTGTTCAGCTTGGAGAAGAGGAGGCTCTGGGGAGACCCTATTGAAGCCTTTCAGTACTTAAAGGGGGTTTATAAGAAAGATGGAGATAAACTTTTCATCAGGGCCTATTGCGTTAGGACAAAGGGTAAAGGTTTTAAATTGAAGAAGGGACAGTTTAGGTCAGATATAAGGAACAAATTTTTTTACTGTGATGCTGGTAAAACACTGGAATGGGTTACCCAGGGAAATGGTAGATACTCCATCCTTGGAAACATTCAAGGGGCTCTGAGCAATCTGATCTCATTGAAGATGTTCTTGCTTAGTGCAGGAGGGTTGAACTAGATTTTTTATATGCTACATAGAAGTAGAAGAGCTACTCAGATTGAGTGTCTGAGAGAACTTTTCCCCTCCGTGGGTTTTTTTTTCAGATTTTTTCTTTTTTTTTCGTGGTGGCAGTGTGATGCAGTTTACAAAATGCTGGTTTAAATAGAGACTCATGACAGCTCTGAAGCCATGTAACAAATCACACCAGAGTGTCCATTAGACAAGGAACCATGGCTGAATGCATTTCAGGGGAGGCAAGTAAATTCTATAAATTTTTTCTATTTTTAAATGTTGAATAAATTTTTATTATGGAAATGAGAAGTGATAATCGCAGTTTTCTAAAAATTTGGAAAATGTCAAATTGTTGAAGACATGATGTCAAGAGACTAATGAAGATGTTTATGAAAACAATGAACACTTTCCTGCTTCACACTCCATTTGCCAAAACAAACAAACTGAAAATTCAGAACAAACATTTCACTCCACTCTTCTTTTCTTCCTTTGATTTTTGAAATGACAAAATAAGATGTCCTATCCTCTCTTCAAGCAATATTTTTTCTGGTACTCCTGCATTCTTTTGACTCTAATGCAAAAAAATCTGATAATCCAGTTTTCTGTTATTTTTATCACAGGTTTTTTATTACCTGCATATTCTGTTACCTGCATGTCAAAATGTTTGCAGGCTCCCTTGTTCTGCTGGTGTCCAATCTCTTGTCTTACTGTTATTCAGACTTTTGTTTCTTCAGAACACATGAGGAGATGCACTGGATTGGCTACACCAAAGCCTGCTATTAATTTATGGCCAAACTGTACAAAGATATTGTTGGAACGTTGCTTCAACAACTTTGCTAACAAAATCTGCTGCTTCACTAAGCATTTTTAAAATTGCCAGTCATCAAGGTAGCTGAGCACACAAACTCCTTTATATTTTTAAACATTTATCTAAACTGAAATACATACAAATACCTTTTATACTTACTTCACAGTTGATAATAAAAAAAAAACAACTTCAAAATAAAGTAAAATAGGTCAAAAAAGGCTACAACTGAAGGAAAAGAGACTGCATTTTAAGTAAAAAGCCTTTTCTCTGTTGACTGAATGCATATGCCTTAACTACAGCTGTAGCTAGCTCAGAATTGCATTTGCAAGTGAACAGCATATGGTATGTAGGGCTGATGATAGACAGATTAGCACACTGTCAAGATTGAAGATGAGAGATTTTCTTTCACAGAGTGACAGAAGAAGTTTTAACATACAGGAGGGAGCTAATGTCTCCTAATGAGCATAAAAGATTTGCAAAAACCCTTGAGCTGCGTGACTCATTGAAATCTCAGTTTACTATCTAACAGGAAGAAAAATAGAAAATGAACTGGAAATGTTTTTGGTGTTTCATTTTCAAATCAAGAAAATAAATAGATTTATTTTAGAGAAAGAAAAAAGACTTTTCTGTTTCATGGGATCATTTCCTGTTTAGATTTAGTTTGATATTTCTTACAAGATGAAAAGATATCAGAAAGAAACAACAGGAACAATTAATTAAAAAATTATTTAGCTCTTTCAATCTGGAGGTAAAAAGGGGATGAAGAGCATGAAATCATGAAAGTTAAAGTGCAAAAGATTTCTGTGATACTCAACAGTTTTTTGTTAAGGTTTTTGATTTTATGGCAAACTAAACTGAACATAAAAATTTAGAATGCTCAGAAGACAGAGAAAATACTCTGCAAAGCAAATTCTGTGTCAGTTCTTTTATCAAAACCTCATTCCGAGTTTGAGAGGCTTTAACTTGCAATCCTGATAGCAGCTGCATAGGAAATATAATAAGAGACTACCTGAGTTGTGTCAAAATTTATGATGGAGATAGCAGATATTTTCTTATTATTTCTTGTTTTCTTTAACAGCCAATGATGGAGTAAGAATATTCATATAGTGTAAGGCCTGAGATCTCTCTCATTCACAGCTAAATCAGATTCAAAATGCTTGCAATCAACACTTTCTTATTTATAAATTATTTCTTATTTATAAATATCATTTGGAAGTGAAAAAGCACAAGAGTTTTATTTTTACTTATTGGGGTATGTAATATGTGAGGCCACCAATCTTAAGCCAATGTAATGCTATAGCAGCAGCTGCTCTCTAAGCTTTCCTAATGGGTAAAAAGAAAAGTCATTCCTTTTGTGAAATTTACTACCACATTTGCCCGGTCTTGTAATAGCCAGTCTTTCACTGAACTGAGTTTTCTTTCTCCAGAGCTAGGGTGATTTTAGCTGAGTTTCTCCTCTGTCAACTGATTCTTTTGGTCATTTCAGTGAGTAAAGAAAACCTAGGTAAAAATATTAAGAGATACCTAGGTGAGAAAGCAGCAGTCTGCTATCTGTGCTTAGCACACGCTAGAGTGTCATGCCAATATGTATTTCAACAAGAAGCAAGTATTCCTTGGATATCATGAAAGTGTGCAGAGTTCTGCAGCTACTTTGATTGTATTATATCACATACTTGTCCATTCCAGTAGCTCATAATCTTGAAATGAAAAAGCTCCACAAGAAGTATTTGAGGTTGAACAATTTTTGTGCAAAATAGGCTGGAAGAGTATAATCATGTTTCAATTATTGTTGAGAGGATGCTATTCAGATTGTATACTTTTCAGTGCAAAGGCAACTGTATTTTGCCTGCATGCTGCCATCTGTAACACCTCCATAGTCAATATCAGCAATTCACAGGTGTGCAAGTAAGCTGGTGAAATAAATTTTGATCACTGTCAGGTCCTAGCGCTATAGGAGTTTATGCTGCATAGTGCAGACTTCATGACAGAAACTTTCATTTTAACTGCCAATACTCACTTTGGTTTTAAAATTGTATTCTCTCTGCAGAAGTTCTGTTTCATTGTACTGATTTGCCCTGTCTTAGATACTGCCCTCTATTACTTACTCTTGCTGGCACAATATCCTACATGTCACTAAATCTTTCTATTCAATACCCTTCTATTTTTTTTTTTTTTGTTTCCTCAGTCCATGACTCTAAGTAACATATTCCAGCCTATGAAATTATCCAGTTAAATCTCAAAGCTTAGGCAATGCAAAGTGTATGGAGAGGTTCCCTGTAACCTTTTGGAATACCTACCATGTTGTCAATTAAGAAGAAATTTCAGGCATATATCTTCTGAATGCAGTATCTCTTTGTTCATCAGCTGAATACATATTAGATGAGGGACTGTGTATTTTGTTTGTTTGGTTTTGGGTTTTTTTTCTGTTTAGTTACCATGTAAAGGGTGGCTCTAGTAATTAGCAAAGATGCAACAATGGAGTGTGTGCAAAAAGAAGGGGATGATGCTATTGCAGGTTCCAAGTTGGCACCATCAGACATAGCACGCTCTGTTCCTTAACAGAATATGCATTACAGAACGAATATGAAGATATTAAGGCTGCTGATTTGGAAGCAGAGGCAATGTAAAACTGTAAAACTGTAAGAGAGCAGAGATGGTGCTGCAGGCAATCTTGCCCCTGATAAGGGGCAGTTGTACAAGACAGGTGAACAACATTGCAGAAGAAGAAGTGTGGAATGCTGATGTGTAGTGACCAGTCACAAAAGAGCAAAAGGGCATGCAGGTGTTATGCATGGAAGAACCAAGGTGTAAAAATTTGTACTGGGGAATAAAAAAGTGCTGATGCTTGAAACCATTCTTGGTATCAACTGTGTGTCCTCCATCATAAAGCTAAAAAACTGTGCTGTGTATAGATGCATTACCAAAGAAGCATTTCTCTGCCTTGAAATGGAAGACTTCAAGATTTTGTAATGTTTCATAAGTTCTTCACAAGCTTAAAATTACCATGAAAACTTCTCTCTGTGCATATAAAACAATTTTTTTAAATTATATGTGAAAAAAGCAATAAAATCCCTTTCTTTTTCCAGAAGGAGTAATAAAAGGTGCATTGTTTATGAAAAATATCTACCTTTCCTGCCACGAATACGTGCTTACTTACACATCTAATCAACTAGATAATGGAAGAAATTTTCTAATAACCAGTTGTGAAATTCTGATAAGCTCAAATAACTAAGCAAAGAAAATACATAAAACGTCTTTGATTTCAGTGTTCCAACTTAGATCTTTTCTGCTTTGGGGGAGAATCTAGTTTCCAGGTTTAGGGGGCTCCATCTAAACCATTTCTCTGGTAAAAGAAACCACAGTTTTCTCACCCAGAGTAAGGAACATATTGCAGAGAGTTGGATGCAAAGAAACATCCCAGTTTTTACTTATCATCTAGCCCTTCACCCCAGGAAGTGCAACTTACTGTTATTTCAGCCTTCTGTTTAATTATCCTTTCTGTAGCTTATGAAATAAGGAGGAGTAACAAAGTCACTTGAGGTCAGATATTTTGGTTATTACTTGCAAACTGTGTCGCATTAAGTGGACAGAATATTGGAAAATATGTAAGATAATAATTCAAATCTCTTTAAATTTGACATGGGAGGTATATCCAGTACAAGAATTATTTTGCATTTCCTACTGAACAGAAAAGGAAAACATTAACAGCCAAAATTGGGTTATCCAGAACTTTTTTTCCCCTGCAGAAAGGTTACTCTATGTTCATTATTTTCTCTGTAATTTGTTTAAACTCTGTATTCATCAGCATTCTGCATTCAATAATTTGGTCTTTTCTGTGCAGTTTCCCTTTACGAAATTACATATTTATTCAATAAAAATGATCCTACTTGAAAATGGCTTATTTAATTTGAGAGTTTAGTTCCAATTTCAGATTTTTTTCAGATTTTAAATTTTTTTTTTATTCTCACTTGGTTTATATCCTTGATAAATTGTAATAGATTATTGCAAAATGTACTTTTGATGCATTTTTCTTAACTGAAGCATACTTTATTTTGTCACTTTATTTCACTTTTGTATGTTGTGAGTTTTTAACTGTCATTGATACTGGAAATAAGAAAAAAATGATGTTTCATATTGTATGCACTGTTTTGTGAATTTGGATTTCTCATATCAATAAGCATTGAATATATATTTAATTTAATGCATTGAACAGTCCTGAACTCAGAATTGGAATCTATTCCAAGATGTTTCTAGCAGGTGATTGGCTTAGAATCAATTTCTGTATTTCCAGTGAGCTAAAACCTCAAACTTATTGTCTTCAATTATTGATCATGTGCATAGGGGAGCAGAGCAGAACACTTTCAGTTTTCCCACTCAGATGAGAAGTGCTCATCAGCATATCAGAGAACTATTCCAGGAACATTTTCTGGATATAAACTGATATAATTTGCATGTCATTAAAATCAACAAGGTGATATTAGAGTAGCAAACACTGTCCTTTAGAAGATCTAGGCATCACATTCCTAGTAATTAGCGTGTTTATCCAAATGGGACAAAGTTTCACTAGAGTAAAATTATTTCTTTCCTCTACAAATATGAGTCTCAAATGTACAGAATATTTGTCATTGCTTTTTGTGAAATGAAGTTCTCTTCCTTACTCAAAGCTCACAGCTGTCCCTAACGGAACTGAGTCCTGGAGCACTAAAGATGGAGCTGGAAATCCAGCACTGCCATTTCCTCACGCTTGTAGACGTGGCTGAGTCTAGTGACATATGTAAATAGCTTTCCATATGTAGAACCATATGTAAACTTCTCTACAGTCAAGGATAATAAAAACATTGGGGAGTGGGGGAATCTTTAAAATTACTAAAGTATTCCATTTGTAGGTATGCAGAAAGTACATACATTTTTAACCATAACTTGATTTTTTATTGATGTCACTCTGTGCAGCATTCAGAGAAACCTGAAGTAGAATTAAATTTAAAATAAAGAATTTATTTCATTTCAGTCAAAATGATAGCTGTGTAAACAAGCTACAGATTTTAGTTGGATGTTTTTGTGAATTATGAAATATTGATCACTTCTTCAAAGGTTGTACATGGCTTAGAAAATGTTATTAAATAAATTATACATGCTCATCCTAACTGCATATTTGATACCTTTTTACCATATGCATTTCTACCTAGCATTGTCATTATTATTGTTCATTTTGTTTTAGCTGAGACTGCATGATGATCTATTGGAGAGGTGATAGTAAATATTTTATAACCATTTGTTTTTATAGCAATGTAAGTCATTGCTGCATACAAATCATGCTTCTGTTTTCTATGTGTCTCTTCTTAAAACACTGGTGGAAAGAAAAAAAAAATTAGAAGTGGTTTGTAGAAAATATCATATTTCCCAAATAAAAGGAAAAATGCAACATTCATTTCTAAAAAAGGAATTGAGGAAGGGGAGAAGACTTCAAAACAAAACTAAATTGTATGGGTTTTGTATGTCCACGTTTTGGTAATGGGAGGGCTGCAGGAGTGGCTTCTGTGAGAAGCTGCTAGAAGATTCCACCATGTCCAGCAAAGCCAATGCCAACTGGCTGCAGACAGACCCATGTGGGCCAAGGCAGTGCCCATCAGAGATGGTAGTAATGCCTCTGTGATAACAAATTCAAGAAGAAGTTAAAAAAAAAAAGTTATTGTGCAGTTGCAATTGCAGACAGAGAAGAGCAGGGTGAGGATACAGGAGAGGAACAGCCCTGCACACCCCAAGGTCAGTGCAGAAGGAGGGGCAGGAGGTGTTCCAAGTGTCAGAGCTGAGCTTCCTCAGCAGACCATGGTGCAGTCCATGGTGAGGCAGCTGTGCTCCTGCGGCCCTTGGAGATCCATGGGGATGCAGAGATCCACCTGCAGCCCCTGGAGCAGACCCACACTGGAGCAGGAGGATGCCTGAGAGGAGGCTGAGAACCCATGGGAGGCACCTGCTGGAGCATAGTGCTGGCAGACCCAGGGAGAGAGGAGCCCACACTGGATCAAGTTTCCTGGTAGGACTTGTGACCCCATGGGGGACCCACTCTGGAGCAGCCTGTCCTTGAATGGCTGCACCCCGTGGAAAAGTGACCCACGCTGCAGCAATCTGTGGAGAACTGTAGCCCATGGGATGAACTCACATTGCAATTCATGCAGAACTACTTCCCATGGAAGGGATCCAGCTCTGGAGCAGGGGAAGGACTCCTCTCCTTGAGCAGTTCCAGAAACAACTTGTGATGCAATAACCATAACCCCTATTTTCTGCCTCACTGTGCCATTGTGGGGAGGAGGTGGAGCTGGGAAGGAGGGAGGGGTGGAGGGAAGGTGTTTTTAAGGGCTTCTCATTGTTTTGCTCATGGTTTTGTTAGCAATTTTTTTTTCCCAGTAAACTGTGCATCTATTCTCTTTGGGACTGAATTATATGAGGAATCAGGAATATCAGTGCAGAGGTTTGCCCAGAATTCAGTTATGATATATTAGCTATTCATTATATTAGTCTGGGTTACATCATTAGTCCAAGTCTGCATATCTATAATATAGTATGAAATATAAAACAAAAACATTCAACCTTTTTATTAATCCACAATTTATATATCTGATATTATTTTTTGTTTGCTTGCAATGATTTAGACATAAGTATTATTATTTAGTCCTTACCAGGTAGTTTAGGGTGCAAAATGCAGTACAGCATATCTAGAATCTCCGTTTCTTGCAGTCCTGAGGAGTGAGTGATATGAAGTAAAGGAAGAATTTAAAGAATGTTCTTTATTTCATAGATTAAGTCCTCAGAAATTTTGGAAGTCAGGTCTCTTCAGCAATCAAGCATCACTACAGTGGAGTTCCCAAAGTGTGTGAGTACCTGCTGCTTAGCATATAAGAGAAACAGGCAATATGCTAGTGAAGTTACCGATATAGTTACAGAAAAAAATACCTAAAATACAGAGAAGAAATTATAGAACAGTTTAAAGTTTACATGCACAAATTGGCAGGTCATGGGAGTGGCCAGTCATGCTCAGAGGCAAACCAAGATCTGGAGGATAACCACGGCCAAGAGAGATGATTCTTCTGTGAGCAAGGTGAGCAGGCAAAGGTACAGAAAAAGAGCTTGCTCAAAAGAAAAAAATATCTGAAATATATCATGATGGGACAGTGTAAAGGGAGGAATAAATTTTGAAACGACCATCAACAAAATGTTCAGAAAAATGAGCATTGTTATTGACCCACTGAAAGAGTCATGTATAATATTACAAATTTGCTGTTGCAAAAACAAAGTTTTGTCCTTTAATATCTGTGTGAGCTGATGTGGCTGTCTCACAAGTAAACCTTCAATTTTTTTTTCTGTATTCATATAGAGAAATATTCTATTAAGTTCCAAATTTCAGTTAAATCTGAAAAATCATACTGTTGTCTGAAAATGAAGTAGAAGTATAAAGTCCTAGAGAATGTGTTAGTGAAGGAAATGGGGAAAAATTAATGCCATCCTGTTAATGTTCTTTTCTTTTGACTTAATTGATTTCATTTTATGAAATGATATTTTTAGCTGCAGATTAATTTCATTTGCAGACATATTTTATAGGTAGCTAAGTGCCAAAATTAATTTCAATTTTTACACTGACTTGGAATTCAGTTCCTTTATTTCTGATGTGTGAGTATGAGTTGAAAGGTGCTGGATAACAGAGGACATTCAATTTTCCTACAAAATATGAATCCTTTGATACACTAGTGAGCACTTCAAACTTCAGGATCTGGAAGGCATCCTGAATTACCTGAATGGTGCATTTCAGGTTTTGTATTGCAGCAAGGGCCAAGAACAGACAACTAGGAAAAAAAAAAAATTAAAAAAAAAGATTAAAGAGTCTCATGGAGATTGCTGTGGGTTGTGAACATAAACCCTGGCTTGAAGCCAGATTGTTGACCAAGAAAAGAAAGTAACTATGAAAAAGAAAGAGTCCATCCTTAGGCCATTCTGAGATTATATGAAAAAAAGTAATTTAGCTATAAAATAAAGTAATAGAATACAAATACATTGATCAGGATTCTGTGCAGGGAGGTTTGTGCTATGGAATGACTACTCCTTTAATCAAATCACATCCCTGGGATCTGTAGCACCTTTTAACCCACACCTATCCCTGCAGATGAGCTGCCTTGAAGAAGTAGTCACTGACAGTGTTCATCTCCCCTCCATCCTGTTGCATCCTGCACTTTCTTTGGGTGTTCTGCCAAAGCACAAAACTCCAACCACATGTCTAATCACTCTCACGTTCAGAGAGCTGAATTCTGCTCTCTGCATGGTGCTTTGCAAGACATAGGTTCTTCTTTTCTGGACACTGTTTTCTGCTTGTCCCATTCAGCTGTCTCTGGAGATGTTCTGGCAATCTGATGAACTACGAGTTTCCTGGGTGCTGCCTTATGAGGGAGGGCAGGATATCCTGCCAGGAGATTGAAGATGCATCTGTTTGGAATATACCATTTCTCTGGGAAGACGCACAACAGGGCTTTTACTGCAAAACAGTACTACTACTCCTTCTGCTGCACCTCAACAGGAGGGACCAATTCCCAAAATACTCTGAAAGACCACCTGTAGGTTTGACTCTTGCCTATAGCACTATGCAAACTACATGATCCCTGAGCATGTCTCTGGCTCATGGAAAAAGGTTGAGCAAGCCATCAACTCTTGCTGTAAGTGATCACATTTATGCTGTGAAGCTACTTTTAATATACACTGTAGACCTAGCATCTGACAAGAACAACATAATTGGTTTATCTGTCCCCCAACATTTCAATGATCCTAACTCAGCACTGTAGAGTTTAAAGAAGTCTTCTTTACCAATTACATGTGGAAAATAGTGTGGAAAGAGTGAGCTGGTGGTGTCTGCTGCTCTTTCAGTGAAGTCACTTAAAGTTAGCCTGACTGCTGGTTTCAGTTTAAAAACCCTTCTTGATGTTTCAGAAGAAAGCTAAAAAATTAACAATCATAAATTTGGCATCTGTTCAGATATCCTCTCATTATACAGGGAGCCAAAATTTCATGTGTAAGAGTAAAATTTATCTGTCAGAGTGTGAATTAAAGTGGGGAGGGGAAAAAAATCAAAAATAACTCCCTTCCTGACAATATCACAGAAGAAAAATCTTCCAAACCATGGAATTTCATTGCCCATAAGTTATCAATAAAGACTGCCTTGGATCCTTAGTAAAAACTTTATGCTGAGTTTCACTGAAGGATGTTATTTATTCTTTGAATCTCTTTCTCCCTGTGAACGGACTGTGAGTACATTATTCACTGCTGGGACCTGTGAAAATAAATTTTAATATGAAATTTAAGTCAATTACCTCTCTGCTAATGTGAGAGAGTCATCTTCTCTCAAGTCAATTGCAGCTCTGGTAAATTAGGAGAGGAGAGAACATTTACAAAAACATTCACAAAAAATGTTATCATCTGCACTGTGATATTCATGCAAACCACTCAGTGGCTGAACTGGTCATTGAATTCCCTCTAAGTTCTTTGTCTGGACTTCTTTCCCCACAGTGCTGACATCCATATTCTCCTTAGAATTTGTTAGTTATTTATTGTGAAATTATTCAATTCCATTCCAGACTGACTTCACTAACGATGTAAGCAGAACTTGTGACATTAAATCAGGACTACTGTTACAGGAGTGCAGAGAACATCATTGCACCATAACTCTTTAGTAAGACACATATGCATTTTGGAGTTTTTCAGATAAATTTTACAATTTTGTTGCTTATTTTACATTGGAAGAATCAATGAAAAGCTGCCTACTAGAAGCTTGAAATCTTGCTGGAACCATTTCCTCCATTCCACTGATGAAAACAAAGCAACCAATCGGACAAGCAAAAGAGAGAGTAGAGCTGGCTAGACTGGTTTACAGCCTGCTGAGAGTAGAGATTCACTCACAGTATTTCCCACTCTCATCAAGTTCTCACTCTTAACATCCTTCATCCTATCTCAGCAGAAGTGGAATGGGTTTGTGAATGTGTTAAAGGACTCTTGTGTTGTCATAGCTATTGGAATGGACTATATCCCATAATTTCAGATTTCTGAGGAAAATAGCTTTGAGAAAAGGTGCTGATTGAGATAAAAAATCTCTGGTTGATCCCTCTTTCTTTGTGTTGAGGCAAAGTATGGCTTCTACATGAAAAAAGTTCTTGATAAGGTAAAACCACTCTGACACTTTCTGATTTGTCCCTCTTCCCGCTACACATCTGCACACACAGAGAAACACAGACTTCCTCTGCACACCCCCTGGCTGCTCCAAATTCTTATGCTAAGTGGTTTCACAGTTCATGGCTTGTGCCTGCTTCATGCACACAGGTAGTTGTAAAGTTAATAGAAGTACCTTCAGCATTCTTTGTTTCTTAGCCGGACTTTCTTTCCTTGAGAAGCAATATGGCAGTATCTGGAGGGAACTGGTTTTTTTTTTTCTTTTTTCCACTTTTAAGTCTTTATAAGGTGATATTGGAATGAATGTGTTTTATCTCTTTATCCTCCATAATTTGTGAGGAAGAAGGCCTCAGCAAGTTTTGAAAGCATTTATTTTCATTACTTTTTTTAGTTCTCTTTCAATTCATTTGTCTTTTTGTTTCCTCTTTTTCTATTTTTTTCTTCCCTTCTCATAATTTTCTTCCTAATTATTTCTAAAATATCATGAGTTGCCTTTTAGAATTAATTGGTCTCCCACTGTTTCCCTGCTTTCCCATTCTACATTTACAAGATTCATATTTCCACTTTCTCCTTTTGTTTTGTCCTGTGGAACAAATAGCTTATTTATGGCACTTTTTCTTCTTTTTCTTCCAGGTTTGGGGAACTTTGTCTAAATTTGTGTTATTCTACTGTAGAGGTCCGTTGGCTCAATAAGTGTTATGACTTTCTGAAGAGCAGCACACACTGAATGTGCCTCCTGTTGTTGCTTACAAAGCAAAACAACAGTGCTAGGAGCCTGGTTTTTACAAGACCAAAGAAAACCTGTTTGACAGAATTCAGGAGTCAGATTTTTTCTTTTTTCCTGAAAGTTTCAGAATCTGTATAGGTTTATTTTAAATTGAATACACATAATTATCTTTGAAGACTCCTTAAGAAAATTTTTCTGAATATGCAGGGGTGAATTCTTCTCAAAACTGTTCATTAACACCACAAATGAAGCTTCATTTTCTGCAATGTGCTTCCCTTAATACATCTGCAAGTCATTAGGAAGTGGTTTATTTGCACTAAACGGTGAGGTGGTAAAAGCAAACCACACATTAAACAATTCATCAAAAAATAGTGCAACAGTCATCAGGGAACTGTGTCTTTAGAGATGTAGTATAGAAAGGTGGAAAGGCGATGTTCAAAGAGCAGAACTGTAGAATGCACCACCAGTTCCTTTTTTTTTTCTTTAAAATTGCTATAATGCTACTTTTATATTCACACTTATTTCCTGAGTTTAGTCCACCATGTCTGTATTTGTGGTACTTATTTTTGTATGGATATTACAGCCTGAAATTATTGTATAGATGGTTCCAAGTGTAGCTGAGAAGTCTAAAACTACAAAATCTAGTTTTCCTTCTTGGTGGAGTATATCATGTCTGAGCCTATATAAAATCTCTGCACATCTGAGTCTGAACATTTTCTGTTTTGGACTATGTTGAGAAATTGGAAGGCTGTACAGAGAATTTGTTAGGTCTCAGTTTGGCTGTGTCCATTTCAGAACAATAAGTGGCCACACCACTTCCCTGTCGAGGTAGCCACCACTGTTACCATGTTACAAAGAGCCCCTGATCTGCTGCTGAGTGTGGGTATGGCATGTCCTATGGCTGCAGCATCCCACAGTGGGGAGTGCATGGGAGACCTGGTATGCACATCCTGCAGTGCAGCATGTGCCAGCCAGTGCATTCTGGCTTCACACATCCACAGACAACTCCAAATGGATTTCTCTGTAATGTTTGGTCTGCTGTGAACGGATGTACACTGCTCAGTAATTTGCATTTAAACAGAACATCAGCTTTCTGTAGAAATTGGACTGACCCTATTACTGTTACATGAAGTGCATTTACTAAGCATTGTTTCTTGATATTTTGTAGAATGTTAAATATAGCCATAATTACTAATCACAAAATCTAATTTTATGCTTGAATCAATCTACTGCACAACAAGTGGTTGTTTTTTTTTAATTCACAAGACAGTAATTTATTATTTGGCAAATTAACATCTTGTATTTTTCAACATTCTTTTGCAGCAAAAGTGTCATTTTAAATTATTGATTATTCTGCACAAATAAAATTCTGGGATGGATTTTTGCATTGCTGCTGTTGCCTTTCCTGAATGGCCTGATACATTATCAGGTGAGGTCACATTTTTGGAGGAATCTTCTTTGAAGACTTCTATCCAGTGAAACAATACAGCACTCTTAGCCTTCAAACTGCAAATCTTTGAAAACATAAAACTTCACCTGCTCAAAACTGTGCAACCACATTTAGAGGAAGAATTGTTAATAGGTTAAATAATTTATTAAGAACAATATTTCCCTTTTATTTCTTCACTAAAAACCTAATAAATAGAGACCTACAATATATTAAATCAGACATATATAGAACAATTTGTATACATGTGGATATTTATACTTTCCTGTTTTGTCTTGTTTCAGTCTATCCAGCATATAATGCCTTTCATATACAGAAAACATATATGCATATATGAAAAATGCTTTCTTGAATTAGTCATTTATCCAGAGAAACAAGGATGCCTCCTTGACTCATACATTACAAAATACTAATGAGATTTAGTTTAATAATAAGGATCAGGGCTCGGAGACCACCAAAGAGTAGATATCCTTCAAACAGAAAAAAGTGTTTCTTAACTCTAAGACCACTTGAAGCTTGTTGCCAAAGACAACATGATATTCAACATAAGATCATGATTCACAAATTAGGAATGTAATTTAAATATATATTTCAATATAGAACAAAATGCCAGAGTTACTGGAAGTTATGTTGATTTAATCATAAACTAAATCAACAAGTGGATGCCCTTGTAAGTTAGCTGAGTAAGATGCCAAGATAAGAATGAAAATTTTGCAGGGTTGTTTATTGTAGCAAATCTCTCTGCATGGTGTACCATTTTTAACAGATGTGCTTTATGATTCTAGATGAGCTATGGAAGTCCCAAATTACAGGTGAATGTGCAAGAGTCTATAACTCCTAAAATCATAAGGATTCTTAATAGAAAAAATTACATGAAATTGTTGAGTTCTAGTTTTAATTAGAAATTTATTTAAGCCTGCAGTGAAACTCAATGAAATGGAAAAATCACTTGCTGACAAAAAAGTCAACAAATCCCACAATCCATGCTCATGTACTGGAGTGCTCTATTTCCATAATATTGGGAGATTGACTCTGTCTTCAAGGATGTTATCCAAATCTAAAGAATTGGTGGAAAATGTTATAGTATCAGAGAATGAGAGTAATAGGAAAGAATGTAAAGGAAAAAAATAGATTTATAGAGGTTAATCCCCAGCAAGAACACAGCCTTGAACAAAATATCTTAGCAATCATTGCAATAATAGCCAAGATTTCAGACAAGGTCTATTACTGAAAATAAATCCTCAAAAACACCATAAAGTAGAAAAAAAAAAATCATGGATTTCTGAAGCAATAAAAACATATAAGAAATTAACTGATGACAAACAATTTTCATAGCAGGCATTACAGAAGTACATGCATTTAGAAACTGAGCTGGATATTACCAGTATCAAAAAACATTTTTAAACCAACATTTCAAAATATTTTTGATAACACTTGATCCAAATATCGATTCCTAAGCCTGCATCATAATTTAAAAATTCAGCATTTTATAGTTACTTAAATAAATATTAGAACATTTCTTCTTGGAAATTTTAATTCACTATTTTTAACTGGCATAGAGTTTGAAAGACAAGTACGTTTTGTCACATATTTTGCATACACATCTATCAGTTATTGGAGTAATCAGCTGTGAATTGGAAATAGACAGTTTGGAGGCTCTTGTAACACGGTAGAAACAGGAGTTTCCTTAAATGGAAACAAATATGGCAATAAATAATGAATATGGCATCACTTCTTGTATTTTGATATGTACTTGATAATTATTTGGAGCCTAAAACTGACAGTTAAATATTTATCATTGATTTAAGGAACAGAGAAGACCATTATGTTCTATTCAGTTTGATGTTTTGTGTAATACAAGTCACAGATCTTCACTCTGAGAAAATACATATTGGAGATATGAACACTACAGAATATAGATTTATTACATTGTGACAGATTATTTTGGAAGGACAGAAGAGTTAAAGAATATTATATTAATATGTGATATATATTACAGATACATAGATGTTTCAAAGTTATGAATGCACTGTTGCACTGCCATGGTCATTGTTGATGGTAATTAATGTAAATATTATAAGCCAGAAGAAGTCTTTTAATAGTTGACCCTGGGAAAAAAGAACTACTTATACCCACAGGCATGACCTACAGTGAAGGTAAAGCATAATCTCGGGTCACAGAATGAATTCACACCATTCCAGCCCTGATATGAAAAAGGATATAATGCAACAGACCAACTAAACTCAATCTGCATTAAAAATCTGGTTGAGATGATGAAACAAACTATACTTACTTTATGCTATCAGGCTTAATGAGAAAAAAAAATCTGCAGGAGTAGAAATGTAATAAAGTTCATAAACCTGCTGGGCGTAATCACGGTGAGTTACAAATGGATTAAAGACCAAATGAGTCTTCTGAAGGGAAAGGAACATTATGCCACACTTGAAAAAGATTACCAAGAACTTGGCATTCAGTCTTTGTTCTGAGGGGATCAGCAGTATCATCAATCTGATAACTATGGCACAAATACTTTTGGCATTGCGTAAAAACAAAATCTGCATCAGTTAATGAGTGAATTGTTGGAAGGTTATTTGGGTACTACAGAGCTATTTTTCCCATAATGTATTTCCATTTGAGTGTACTGCTATGAAATTACAATAATTAGGGCCAGATATTTTGGTAGAAAATTGAAATTAAATTGCCTTAATGTAATTTGCAAAGTCAGATTCTGGGTATTAGTTTTTACCAACTGCCAGGCAGAATTAGTGCATTCTGACAAATGAATAAAATACCATACTCAGAGTTCTCTAAAAGTAACCAAGGAGAAACCACAGAGTTTGCTGAATCAATGAACCAAATACATTTATAGGGTTTTTTTATTTTTTTTTTCATTTGCCTCCTTACCCCACATCATTTTGAATGAAGCAAGAAAATGAACACTCCTTGCAGGAGAACCAAGTTCATAACTGTCACAAAACACTGGAAGTCAGCATGATAATGAGCCAATTTGTGTGGAAATGAACTCATTAATGCTAATGTTTTGCTGACTCCCAACTGATTCACGAACTCCTTAACAAAAATCAAAACAGAAGAAGGAGGGGAAGTTCATGAATTTTGGAGCTGTTGTGTGAAGAAACAAATGTGTCCTTTCCTCATTCATATTCCAATTTCGCTGATCTACTCTGTGCTCTGATTATCTCATCCCAGAATACAGTCTGGGGAGTATCAGTTTGTATAAAAGATATTATAGCAGAATTCTAGAAATACTCACTAGGCAGAAAAGAAAGTATGGATTTCTTTTAATTTTAAATTATTTTCTAACAAAACACTTTTTTTTTTTCAAATGGGTAGGCTTTCCAACCTGAAAAAAATAGAAGTTTTTTATGTAAGAAATCTAAAAAACAATTCTGCAAGATACTGATTCCCATACAATGCTTCGGATATGTACAAATCTGTCCTTCATGCAAATAATGCTTTTACCAAGGTAATTTCCAGGTAGAGTATACCAGTACCACCAGTAATTTCTACATCCAACCCATGTATTTGAAATTCACCATACTTTTTTTCCCTTAAAACAAACCCATAAAAAAAAAAAACAGGGAACAGCTGAGGTGCAAAGGTAAAACATGAAGTTTTGTTATCTCAGAGGAGTATTGACAGTTTTATCACTACAAGCTGCAAAATATTAGAAAGCTTCTACTGCAAAGCCTATTCAAAGAGCTGGAGGTCACAAGGTATATGCAGTTCAGATAAACATCTCAACTCTTAGCTCAGAAAGATTAGACTGTAAATCTTGCTTGAGAGCTTGAATAAAGAACTGCAGAAGTGCATCACATAAAGTTACAGCTATTTTTGAGATGATAATAAATTTTTAAGACTTATGAAGATAAATTCATATTGAGTTTATTTTAAAATTGATATTTATTTGTTTAGGTAAAGATTATACAGGGTTCAATTAACACTTAGAAATTGATAATTATTTTATCTACTCTAATTCATACTTAAAGGTGCTAATTAATTAAAACTTTAGAAAATCAGTCTTCTTGATGATGCCAATTACCTCAGTCAAAACTGCACTACCATTTATTTTTATAGGACCATAATCAGTACAATTGTATTTCTTTGCTACTGGGCTACATATGTAGCAAGGAGGAAAGCCAAATTAATTTAGCAAAAATATACTTCTTTTATTTCCTAAATAATATTCAACATTTATAATAATTTTCTAAATGTGACAGTTATACAGTGATGCTATGTTTTACAGAATCTATTCAAATGAATAATTTTTAACATTTTTTGGTTGGTTGGTTGTTGGTGATTTTGTTTTTTCTTACATCAAAACAATTTGAGTGGATTGAAGTTCTTTGAGGTCATATCTGAAGTGAGACGTCTAGGATCCTGACCATCTCCTGGACAGAAACCTAGTATTACCAAACAGTTCTTTATCTCTTTGTTAAGGTAAAATATCACAATTTATTTTCATTTTCTCTCCAGCTTAGAAATTCCAAAATTGTGAACTTGTTGATGAATTAAGAAGATTAAACAGTGTAGTTAGGGGAAGTAAATAGCAGTGACATAATTACATGCAATTTCATTTCCTTTTTTGTGACTTCTTAAGGCTAGTTTTTAATGATTGATGAAACAGTCATTGGTACTGCATTGTTGTGCTGCTAAAAAGTCATGCCAGAAAACATTCTGACTCTGCATCATAGCTCTGAGATAACTGAGTTAATTTTAAGCAAGTAGTACCATAAAGTGGATAAAAGAGATAACCTGTGGGCCCATAAAGGCGGTTATTTTAATTATCAAAATAAGATCGCTTTATTCCAGTGGAGGCATCTCTCTACTACTACATTTTGTTTACGTACTTGAGTGGTATTTGAGTCATCCCTATTTCTTCACTCTAGAAGAGTAATCAGAAGGCTATATTTACACCAATCAACCTTACACGTTGAGCACATGACCTGCTCTCAAGATTTCTGTTTCTCAGTGACAGCAGTCCCAAAACTAGCCAGTTACTTTTACTAAAAACTTGCAGTTAGTCCTTTCCAAAGGTCCAAAGTTAGACCTCCAAAGACCTTTTCCTGGAAACTTGTTTCCCCATCATTTGCATCATATGGCAAGAGACCAGCAGAAGGGAAACATGCAGTCAAAAGTTGCTGGTGTACTGCAGAGAGAATAGGGAGCATGGCTTGCAGCCTGTTTTCTGCCCACCTCATTTTCCAAGGAGAGGGAATTTTTAGAAACTGTAACCATGTGAAAATTTGGACAGCAAAAACATTTCCCTTAGCAAAGAGTTGCAAAGGCTCACCTGCGTGCTAAAGAGGTTTCCTTATGAGCAAATACTATCAAGAAATACTTTTTCCCTAAAGTGCTCTCATTGTAGTTCTATCTGTCAATACCAGATGAATATCTGACTGCACTCTTTGTTCATTCGGCAACAGTCAGGTAATGATTGGTGGCCTTATGTTATTTTTTCCAGTTTTATTTTTATGCTTGTATAGCATTCAGCCTTTGCAACACAGAATGGGTGAAAAAAAAAACCGAACCAACAAATAAAAAGGGCTAAATTTCATTTCTGGGAGCTTCTGAATTCTATTGCATTTCAATGAAGATTCACCTGAGCGTAGAGCAGCTGATCTACAGAAGCATATTTTGCACAGCTGGAACACATTAATATATAAAATGTTATTTCAATGATCAGTTTCTCCCCTGTGCAGAGAAATATATTCCAGATAAGCTTCAAAACCACATAATTTAGCACCAGAGCAGATACAGCAGTTTATGCAGATGGATAAAAGAACTATAATAATCTTGTTAGGAGAAGTTATATCATAGATAGAATTTCTTTGGGTATTTAGGCCTTTATTTATAATCTTCATAAATCACCTGAGCAAACAATCCTACTTTGAAAAACTTAGATCTGCTGACAAAACAAAACTGCAAATATTGAAAAAAGTAAAACCAAGAGTTAAGTAAGCAGTTCCCACTGTAGACAGAGAAAAAAAAATGGATTATTATGTGCACCAGATGACTAGCGCAGTATTAAAACAGTATTGAGACATCTGAATATCACTGATTGCTTAAAAGAGAAAATGGGTGGGCAAAGCATGAGCTCTGTCTCTCAACATTCCCCCATGAACCTGCTGGGGTGGGCGATATCCTGGAAACGGACACAACCAGGCCAGCTGACCCAAATTAACTAAAGGTATGTTCCTTACTATATGACATCAGCTCAGATATAAAAGCAAAGGGAGCAGGTCGGAAGAGAGGATATTTGATTTTTTACAGTGTTTGCCTTCTGGAGTAGCTGCCACACCTGCTGAAGCCCTGCTTCTCAGGAAGTGTATGAGCATCACTTGCCGATGGAAAGTAAAGAATATTTTTTTCCCCTTTGCTTATGCATGTGCAAGCTTTCATTTTTTTTCTTCTTTTTTTTCTTTAGTAAACTGCCTTATCTCAACCTACTAATTATTTTCCATCTTATTTTTCTCTCCCCTGTCCCACTGAGAAGGGAAGTGATAGAGTGACTTGGAGGGCACATGGTGCCCAGCCAAGGTGAACCCACTACAGTGACTACTATTGACATATAAACAAAGAGAGAACAGAACCAGATGTTTTGTATCTGTCCCTTTTATCAACTGCTAAAGAACAGTTTGTATGTATCTGTCTGTATGACACAGAGTATTGTCAAAGGAAAAGCCAGGTGAAAACCTCGGATACATGAAGCAAAAAACTTTTTATTATAAACTATTTTTCTGCTTGCATTTAGATTCATACAGATACTCTTTTTTCTTATAAATACTTTTTTATTCTTTTAAACAAAATGCAAAATTATGTACCCAAATTACTATAAATAAATAAGACACACACCTCATTTGTCTCTGGTATTTTCAGAAATACAAGAATAAATCCAACTTAGATTTTGAAAACACCAGAAATTGTATTACATTAACATAAAATACAGCCTTCTGAAACTGCTCTATAACTTCAGTTTTTTGACAGAAAAAAAAAAAATCACCACTCTTTACAGAAGCATTCAATTAAATAATTTTGTTTCCACTCGGAAAGATCACTTATCATGCTCTCTTTATCAAAGCAGTCATTTTCTTTGCCTTGTACCTAATTAATTTAAACTTGCCTTATGCAGTCCTTGAATGATAGTCCTTAACACTAAGGATGATAATGGACAATCATACTGCCTCTAAGGATAGAGAAGATAGTTTGCAGAAAATTAGGGTGTAAATTTATAGCAGAGTCATCATTCCTCACTGGTTTCACCTACAAACATTTAGTGCTCTGTACCCATGGGAGGTCAGACCATGCTTTGCAAGTGGAGTAAATGGCCCCATGAAAAAGACACCTAGCAGGTAGGATAATTTTTCAGATTGGCAGTCAGCAGTAAGTCTCTGTTTGGTCCACACCGCTGAGCAATGGTGGACAAAAATGGGCAGAAATTCTCCCCAAATTGTGGACATTGAGGAAATTTCATCATGTCCTCAGAGAATTTCTCCAGACTGTTCATTTCATATTTAGATGGGCACAAGTTGACTGTATATCTTGAACAACTGTTATGATTATGGGGCTGAGCTTTTCTGGCTAATTTTTCTTAACTTCTTTATGTCTGTGCAGGCATCCAGGACTTCTAGAAGTAAAAAGACCAGACAAACAAAAAACAAACAAACAAAGAAAACAACAGAGAAAAAATCCACAAACAATCCTCATTCTTTTCACTATACCCTCCTCCTCTCTGTAAATTGGTTCCCATGTTGCAATTTTAATAGTGAATTGAATCATATCTGTCATTTCCCCAAATTTAATTCTATACAGAAATGCAAGATAAAGGTGGAGGGAAATGGGGATATAAATATCTAGTTGTAACTGAATCTCTACACCTCAATCCTTCAGCAGTGTTCAGCTGTCTGAAGTTGATCAGAGTAGCCAATGATCAAATACCAGCAGGCTCCTCAGGTGATACTTAAGGATTAAACAGATAACCTAATTCACATCCATGTCATGAATTTTGATGCCTAAAACTATTCTTTATCAAGATTCCTCCTAGAGATCTATAATCCTTGTAGATCCTACTCCCATTTGAGCTCAGTTTTCCCTTTAAAATATTATTTTTAGCCTTGGCACATCCAGAGGGTTTGGCAGCAAGGATCTATTCAGGCTCTATTTATTTACTTAATCCTTTCCTTCTTGACGTGAAAATGAGAAATGACTAAAAGTATATTTCAAAGGACAAAACGACGAAAACAAAAGGGCACATATTTTAACCTAATATACTGATTCCTCTTCTGTGTAACCTATGCTATTGACAAATACGGTCCTTATTCTCTTTTTCAGAAATATCAGCAAGACAGTGATTTTTATGGAAGTTATGATGTTAAACTTGTACACATTGAGAAAACAATAGTGTTTCCAAAGTGTGTTTTTGCATTGCTCTTTTCTGAGACACGGAGAACCACTTTTCCTCCAGTCAAATGAACCAGAAAGCTCCCAGGTCTGAGACTTGGACCTCATATTATTTTGTATTCTGAGTCATGATTTACCTCTTGAAATCATTTGCTGCTGGTATTAAATCAGTTTAGGGTTTGCTCTGAAATGATGTCACTATCAAGAATAAAATACAGTCTGTTTTTTTCTTTTCATTTACCAGAAGCAACTATAAAATAACCATAATCTTTTTTTCTCTTTCTATCATGGTCTACTAAGGTAAATAACCTACAGATTAAAAAAAAGCAGAAGGAATATTTCAATAACAATCTAATTTATTTTTTGAAGTAGGTTTATGAAGAGAGTAAATTTAAGAATAGTTAAAAAATACCTTTTTATTATGCAAAGCTAATCTCAGTTTGTTTTAAAATTGGTTTAGCAAAATTGTAACTTATAATATGTGATTTCCACTCAAAATATATCCACAAGTAATTTGGTATAATTTTTAAAACATCACAGTCAGATTTCAAACTGCCATTATTTGTTTATTTATTTTTGTTAATAAAATAATAGGGATCAGTTCCTAAGGGAAAAACAAAACAAAAAACAAAAAACAAAAAAACAAAAAAACAAGCAAAAAAAAAACTTGCTAATGAAAATTACTGTATATGATTATGGTAGAGTTCAGTTAAAACTTCCTGTAGTTTACTGTAGGAAGAAGAGGTCCGCAGGTGATATCATCCACAATTTTTTTGTGGCCAGACTATAGTGTTTGCAGTCAGAATATCATGAGGTGATAGAGATTAAAACTTTAAAAACTTCTTCCAAAATAAAGGTGATAGAGTTTCTCAGCCTCAAACCTAGTGTTTCTTAAAACTCTCTATTATTCCTAAATCGTAAAATGTATCTTAAGAATAAGTAAGGGTTACACAGTTCAGTGTCTGAATTCACCAGAACAAATATGACATGCATTAAAATAATTCTTAAAGTTATTATTTAACATTATAAGAAGTGTTAGATGAAAAGAAGCTAATTAGTGCAAAGAAAAAAAAAATCATAGGTCTAACTTCTTTTTACTTTTCTAGCTTGAAAATTAATCCTACTAGCTTTCATCACTGTATTTCTAATAAATAAAGAATTATTACTTAATGTATCTCCATCATACTTTTTTATATAAAAGTAGTCTTTTGTAAAATATTGGGATTGGCAGGTAGATGACATGAACATAACTGTAGCCAAGATTTTTTCCTCAGCTTTCTATATTTAAACTACTACCATTTGAAATATTAAAATAAAGACATTTATAAATTATGTGTATTGTAAATTATTTAAGATCTGAAGAATATAAAAAGAGATGAAATATAATTGTTAGTGTCTCTTCTATAAACTGATAGTTAAATCAATGGGAGTCAGCTTATTGGTTCCAGCTGATTTTGCATCTAAACAAACAGCAAATCAAATTTTATCCTAATCATTCCCTTCACACTTTGTTTACAATTAATGTTTATTTTAAACTTCAAAAATGAGATTAAAGATTCATTTTAACCAAATAAATGCCATAGACCTAAGTTAACCTTGACTATGAGTATGCTACAAGTATTTCTAGGAATCACAGAGAGTAGAAATAGCAACACTCTGTTATCTGAGCAGTCACTATGACTGAGTGAAAAAATTAAGTCAATGGGTTTGCATCCATAACTCACCTAACTTATAGGAATGTGCAGAATATTCAATATTCTATTTCCCTATATCATAAGATTCAAAGAAACACCTGATTAAGTAATTTTATGCTTATTCACTTGGGAAAACAGGCAAAGATTAAAGACTAAAAGGCTGTCAAATGCATTTTTCTTTTACTTCAATATTTTCTGTCCTCTAGTTCTCTGGAAAACAATATCAGTAGAAGTACATTTATTCTTCTGGCTAAAGAATTAACAAATTTATTTCTTTTTTTTACTCAATTAACTATTTAAATATTCTCAAGTGAAGGATTAGAATGACAATACTTGGCCTCAAGCACATTTCATCCTTCTGTTTGAAATCCTTGTAATACCTGTATGCTATTGACATGTTAGCTATAGCTTAAGGAAAAGTGAAAATTACAGAGAAATTAATGGTAACTTTCCATTTAGAGGCTGGCAAGAAAGAGTTAAATAGGAACTTTTCTCTGAAGACAAGAATTCTTAAGAATGTCTACGAACTTACAATTAATTAAATGAATTGTATTTTGTTACTTATAAGATCTGATTTACTGAAACAGAGTTAATTTATTTTTTTTCCACAAAGATTGAAAGAACTGTATTTTTTAAAGGACTTTTATTTGACAGCTGCATTCTTACACATTTTCCACCAAGGTCTATTTTTTGAGTTTTGAAAAATTAAGTCTTTAATTAAAAAGTCCAGTTTTATAGAATCTAAATGACTGAAAGGAGCTATGGAGTACAAGAGGAGGAGGCTGCTCAGCAAGCCTTGGCTGCAGAATGGACTGACAGCACAGGTGTAGTGTCTTCCATGGGGCACTGTGTTAACCAGACACTTGTCATATGTTTTCTGCAGTGCAAATTACATTAGAGACCTAGTCTCAAATATGCCACATATATTATTCCATAATCAGAATGCTAAAGAAATTCAAGAATTCAAGCACTAAAATCATGGATTTCATGAGGTAAAAAAAAATAAAAATAAAAACTATTTTTAAAATTTATTTTTGCAATCCCTTGTGCCCATAAATGTCACATATTATACTAACTTGTATTTATTTGCAAGACGATTTCCAATCCTTTGATAATTGCTAGCAGAATCCAGTACAAAAAGATTCAAAACCTTACACCTATGGAAAACTGTATGATATACAACATTAGGCCCAAAATAGCTATAAAGAGAAAGAGATTTTCCTTAGATATGAGAGCAGCAGGGAAGTATTGATAAACCAGTCCCCTGTGATGCAGCTCAAAGTTATCCAAAGATGCAGTGAGTTACATATTATTGACAAGGATAGGAAAATACATTCAAGATATTCATTAAACAGGTATTTTGGAGGGAGATATTTCCCAGGGTTCACTAGGGAAATGAATTAGGTACCCTGTAAAGAGGCTTGGGAAGTTTAGTCTAGTGAAATGAAAGCTGACAAGTCATTATTGAGGAAAATATTAAAGAATAATACAAGTACACAGCTAAGTAAATCCTGCAATAATATGAAAAACCATATAGTGATAATGAATTAATTTAATTTAATTTATAATCCTCATGAGTCAAAGCTATGACACATTTTAATGGTCTGTGGCACATGATTTGTTCCACTTTCTGAGATCATTTGGGAGTTTTATTTCTTAAATATACTATCATTGCAAAAAACCTGGGATATTGGCAACATCAATGGTATTTTGTCTTTCTCGAGTACATTAGATATATCAATTTTATTTTTCACTATATGTCATAAGTTCATTGCAAAATTTCAGTTTAGTCTGTATTCTACAAACCCTTCTACATCTATGTTTCTATTACATGCACTTACAGAATTTTGGATGGTATGGTACTATTCAATTCTGTCTTCCTGAGTGTGAAAAACTAACTTCCTTGAAAGATTTCCAAACTTACTCCAGATTGTACCTGTCTGTAACTGTATTACCCTGGAAAGAAAATCACAATGCTTTTTCCCATTTCAGGTGTGATGCTAAAAATAGATACTAAAACACACAATGTCTTTCAGTGCATTGAATATTCGTTTGTTTGTTTGTGGTTTTTTTATAATTTAGGAAGGTTAAAATAGGAACAAATACAGACAACAATTACTGCAGCTACTAAGCTGCATTTGCTAGCAATTTTGCTTCATTTTTCAGCTGAATCATTGTTCTGTACTGACAGTTAGAATAGCCTTTCCTCATAAAGACAACAAAACCAGTTTTTTCACCACTGAGCAGGTAGAGAAATTGAGCCCAGTTCTTACATAAATGCATTTCAAATGTTTAATTATTTCTGAAATTTGTAACGGGAGTGGTCAGTGAAAACACTCTTTGGGAATGGACGATCATGACTGTAGAATATGAGGTTAGCTCACAGAACCCTTTCAGACTCCCACAGGCTAAGCTGTTTGGAACTGCAGCTGCCTTCAAAGGCAGATGATCCATCACCTCCTCAGCAGGTGGCATGGGAAATAAGAAACTACAGAGGGAAATGGAACAATAATAACTGTAATAATAGCTGCGAAAAACCCTCCCAATAATAGTAAGTATTTGCAAGGCAGGGATAATGTGTTCTATCTCAAACTTGCTGAGTTTGCAAGCCGTGCAAGGCTGTATTTTGACACATGCTGAGATCCAAACCATTAGGCAAAGAATAAGGAAAGATATGACTTTCTGTAAGACCTTTTCAGAGACCGCAGGGGTAAATTGAATCTGTATGTTGATTTCAAATAGACTTAAACCCTCTGCCCACATCCAAAACAGAACTCAAAACTTAAGAAATAGTGTTAAGGATGCAAAGATGAAGGTGAATAATTTTTTATCCATCTCTGATGGTTTGTATTCCCAGTTTCTTCAAGAAAGTCTCACCGGTACACATTTGCAGAAGGAACAGACTTGCATTCTATTTTATGTTTTCAATGTGTCAGATCATGATTAGCTGTAAAGAATCTACTCTGCTATTTTATTCCCTGTTATTTTATCATAAATCTCAGCAACCTTGTGAGAGTTATACATTCCCATATGTGTGACAATATAAGAAAGTTGAATTTAGATAAAGATGGGAAGAAGAGGAGGGATGAATTCTCTCTTTCCTGAATGGTTTCAAGGATATCTCCAGGAAATGTTGCTTGGTGTTTCTTAGTTCATTTTCTTCTGTTCTTCTGTTTCTTCATGTATAATAAAAGAGGCCTCTGTAAGAAGCCTTAAAATTTCTCTCTGGAGTTTTATTTCCCTTGCTTGGATGATGAAGTTGTTCAGCAGTTTATCCAGAATGCTATGATGTTTTGAAGTCCACAGCAATTTCAGCAATTACCAACAGTTTTTCCTCTTGCTGAACTTTATCTTCCAGTGAAGTGATAATGAACATAAATTAATAGATTATTGTTCTAAGGATTACAGCTTGGACCAGGGACTCACAAAATTGAGAATGAGAATGTACAGTCATTTGAGAGTTTTCTTTCATACTTGAAGATATTCAATTTCATGAAAATTACAAATCAAAGGCAAAAGCAAAACCAAAAGTAGCATCACTTACTAATGGTGTCAAGAAAGATTTGCCTTCTGTTTGAATATTTGTTTGTGCTTTGTTTCATAGAACTGGAAGAAACTTCATACATCATCTAGTTCACTCTCCAATCCAACATATACATAAATAATTTAAAATAATTTGGGTGTAAAAACTTTAGATGATTAATATTCAAAATATTTTCTTCAAGGAGCTCTTGAATTAGCTGTCATAATCCAGTGTTCTTTTTCTGTACGGACTTCAGAGAAAAGTATCTTGGTAGTATTTTGCTAAAAACTAGAAGAGAGAAAAAATTACAAGAATTCATAAGATACTGCTACAGCTTCAACCAAATATAAACGTTCAAGATTGTCTGAAGAAAACCTTCATCCCATCCTTAAATTGGATTTTTTACAGCTGAGACAACAGCTTGCTCTGTTGTTGCAGAGAGACATTGAAACTGGGAGAAACACTAATACTGGAGCACAACCCAGCAAGTAAAGGGTGGAAAAGTTACCCAGACAACCTCATAAACTCACAAAGTTGTTTATAATCAGTCATAAAGACTTTCATGAAGAAAATATATTAGTTACTGCTGGGTATTCTCTAGTTCTGTAGGATTTTTACTTCTCTTTGGAACTGTAAGGAATCAAAAACTTAAAAAGCATTATATTTTTCACTGGGCATTTCAGAAGAAACCTTCAGAAACAGCAAATCACAGTTGACTCTTGTGGCTGTTTCAGTGACATGGTGTGATTTCAAACATACTACTTCCACATCTAGCACCTGTAATGAAAAGGAGTGGTTGAGACACCAAAGAAATTACCGAAAAAAAATTGAAAATTAGAGGAATGCCTGTATGAAACATTCCAATGACACATGTATAGGTCAAGTCAAGTTCAGAAGACTAGATGAGCTGCAGAAAGAATATTACTGCTAGATTCAAGCACTCCTTTTGAAAGAACAACTAGCTAGATGTGAGAGACTTTTATTTTTAGTGTCTGTATAACGCGTGACATTTCCCCATATTCAGTCTCTGAGAAAAATCTTAATAAAAATGAATGAGAGAAATATGAGATATTCGATGTTGCTACTGAACATTGGGCTGCACAGTCTCCATGCTTGACACCAGCAAAAGTTTGTATGAAAGACCAAGGGGTCATTTGCTTCAGCTCTGAGGCTAGCTGATTTTCAATGTGCAGTCTTAGATGGACTATACAGACTTAGATGCTTTAAGATGCTTCAAGAATGTGCTTCATAGTTGTGAGTAGTTATTTGAAGGGATGGTCCCAAAGACTAATAAAAACTTCCTAAATGTAATAGATTAGATAAATGATAAATCAAAACAAAAGACAAATATCCTGGAAAAGAAACCAAAGTTGCCAGATTGTTCTGGATGATTATGTATTTTGTTTTTAATTCACAAAGGATAAGTAGTTTACAGTAACCAGCTGGAAGACATGAGGGTAGAAGAAAAAGCATAACAGGGTGGCACCGGGAATACTACTCAATCTTTTTTCCTTATGGCAGTAAATTCCATAGCCAGCAGTGAAGAAAGTGACTCTTCTTTGATTCTGTGTCACTATACTTTGAAGTAAAATAAATCAGCTCACACCATTCTGCAACAGCTGGTCTACTTTGAGTGCCTTTGCTACCTCCTCTTACATATACCTGAACTACAGCTGTCCTCCAGTGCACAGTGAAAACCCACTTGAAAAATGTACTAATAATTGTCTATAAAATAGCACCAGATATTTTCAAGATATTAAAATAAAATTATGTCCTTAAGTTTACATTAAGTGGTTTACATATGTTCAGAAATTGAAATTTACATTGCCCACATCCATCTCCTCCAAATGCATTTGTTTTTTAACATTTCTGGGGGGCTGAAACTTTTGTATAGGTGTATTCAATTCTATTTTTGCTTGATATTCCTTCTGAAGAAAAAGTCCTGTGATTTATTCATTGCAAAGTAAGCCTATTAAAGTGTCAAAGGTTGAGAAATGAGAAATACTGGTACACTCATCAAAATGTTTCTGGCTGGGACATGTTGTGTTTAGTTTAAAAAAAAAAGATTATTTGAACAGGATAATTTATAGTAACTACTTTTAGATAGACTGATTGTAATTTAGTTTGCTTGTATAGGATGTTTTGGGGGTGCTTTGAGAGAAAGCTGATTAATAAGCAGATCAGTCTTTGTAGTAACATGTGATTTCTTTTTAAAATCATTACTGAATTTATATTTGGCACCATCACTATTAACAGTGATTAGGAAAATAATCTAATATAACTATGATGAAAATAAAATTGATAATACATTTTATGTAGTGCCCTATTTTTAGCTCGGTGGAATGTGTCAGTGTTTGGTGATATTACAAAGTGGAAAGTACCTCTGAACATTCAATGATAGTCCTTTTTTTAGAGAACTACTTAAACTATTTCCTTTATAGTCCAGACAAGAGAATCCCTCACAGTTGCTGTTTACGTCTCTGTGATAATATTTGTCATATGGTATTTTCTTCAGGAATTTAATTTGTGAGTGATAAGTATAGAGTATGAAATGTCAAATCTTAAATTTTCTTGCAGGCTTAAATTTTCTTGGAGATTAAGCATTTACTGAAATGTCAAAATTGGTGAATTTGACTGATGAATTCATATGAAAGGACTTGCACACTCGTGGCCTCCCTTTCATTAGCACATGTTCTCCAAAGTTATGTGCGGCTTTGACATCACAGGGAAATTGAAGAGGGATTTAATTTTTTTCCCCTATTTTTTTGTTTTAATCAACAGACTGCTGAGATTAAAAAGTTCATATAGTCAGATAATCAATAGTCTTCAAGTGAGAATGGTCATTTATTCATTTGGGGTTTAGGGGAGAGTTTTTTGGTTTTTTTAATTAGGAACTTTAATGGGTTTTTGGAGATTTTTTGTTTCTACTTGATGTATTTTGCCCAAAAAGTCATAAAATTGCAGAATCACTTGGTCGGAAGAGACCTTTAAGATCATCAAGTCCAACCCATGCCCTAACACTTCCAATAAACCATGGCACTGAGTGCCACATCCAGTCTTTTTTAAACACATCCAGAGAAGGTGACTCCACCACCTCCCTGGGCAGACATTCCAGTACTTTATCACTCTTTCTGCAAAAATACTTTTCCTAATATCCAACCTCAATCTCCCTTGGTGCAGTTTATGACTGTGTCCTCTCATTCTGTCAGTTGCTGCCTGGTGAAAGAGACCACCCACCACCTGACTATAACCACTTTTCAGGAAGTTGTAGAGAGGGATAAGGTCACCCCTGAGTCTCCTTTTCTCCAGGCTGAACAACCCCAGATCCCTCAGCCATTCCTCGCAGGGTTTGTGTTCCAAGCCCCTCATCAGCCTTATTGCCTCCTCTGGACGTGCTCAAGGGTCTCAACATCCTCCCTGAACTGAGGGGCCAGAACTGGACACACCGTGCTCAAGGTGTGACCTCACCAGTGCTGAGTACAGGGGAAGAATGACCTCCCTGCTCCTGTGACCACACTATTCCTGATACAGGCCAGTGGCCATTGGCCTTCTTGGCCACCAGGGCACACTGCTGGCTCATGTTCAGCTGGCTGTACCAGCACCCCCAGGTCCCTTTCTGCCTGGGCACTGTCCAGCTGCTGCGTCCCCGTCCTGGAAAATTGCAGAGGGTTATTGTGGCCAAAGTACAGGACTCAACACTTGGACATATTAAGCTTCATTTCACTGGACTCTGCCCATGCATCCAACTGTTCCAGGTCTCTCTGCAGAGCTTTCCTACCCTCCAACAGATTGACACATACTCCCAGCTTAGTGTCATCTGCAAATTTACTAATGAAAGACTCAATGTCATCAATGAAAATATTGAGCAGGACTGGCCCCAGCACAGACCCCTGAGGGACACCACTGGTGACGGATCCCCAGCTGGATGCAGCACTGCTCACCACCACTCTCCGGGCCCAGCCATCCAGCCAGTTCCTAACCCAGCACAGAGTGCTCCTGTCCAAGCCACAGGCTGCCAGCTTTACCAGGAGTATTCTGGAAACTAAAAGCCTTTATTTGACTCAAATACCAATGCATGCAGTCTATTTCACAGCACATAGGCAAGAAAGTTTATGAATTGTAGACTAAGGATTGTAATTTGACTGTAATTAAAGTGTAATTTCAGGACTGTTGGCTGCAGGAGGGAAATGTTGGACCTTCAGACAAAAGCTTTTATTTGTATGTCAAACTTTTAGGAAATGGATATTTTTCTTTATTAAACCCAGACTGTCAGATACCTGAAAAGAATTGCATGACACAAATATTATCCTGTCACATCATCTAATGGAACCCATAATATTCATCTAGTTTCTCTCTTTCCTGAATTATTAAGGTCTTCAATGATATCACTTGGAAACAGAAACTACAAGTCCATTCTTTACAACTGGCAAAATCTTATTTGATAACTCTCATTGTATGTTTTTCTGTGGAAAAGATCTGTAGCAGATTTTAAAGAAGCAATGCAGAATCTCAAATTTCATTAGGATCACAGGCCACTTTTTGTTTTCTAAAGCAAATCTAAGTATCTACATCACAAATAAAATAATAATAAAAAAGGAGATAGAAATAAACACTTTGTTGAAGCACTATTCAGTATTCCAAGGATTTTCAGAAGCATTCTGTGAAGTTAACTTGAAAGAGAATATATAGTAATGGTTCAGTGCTAGTCTTTGTTATAACATCTGTGGTTCAGAGCAGTCATAATATGATTTTGTGAATAAAACTGATTGTCCCTTTTACCTTTGAGCTACCTTTGTGGATTCCATCAAATTATCTCAGCAACCAAAAAAAATATGCTCTGAAGTAGGATCATAGAAATTATTTTCCTTCTTATATAATAAAAAGACCAAATGAGAATCAGCTGAAATTAACAAAGTAATATTAGAACATAAATGGATGGAAAAAAATGAGACTACACTATTTTACCTAAGAAAAAAAATAAAACTTAAGTGAAAGTTATATCAACCATTGCTTTAATGTTTCCTTTGAACAATAAAAAGCCTGAAAACATAGAAGATGTCCAGACCTGTTATTCTTATGGTCACCATGACAGCTTAATTTGCCACTGGATTTAAAGTTTATAGTCACTTAGAGGAATTCAGGGCTGATATTTGATCATGCTAACATCAGCAAATAAAAAATGGTTCTATTCAGTAATAAATATATTGTGTGCATATACAGTCATTCACTGAAATAATTTTTACTGAAGTTGAAAAAATCTATAAGAAGCATTGACTTAAAAAAACAAAAAACAACAAACCATCAAAAAGGACACAAATTACTTAAAATAGAGAATGGAAATTGCATTCTCGAATACAAACAATTTGACAAGATTCTAACACGATCCACACAGTTATGAAATTATGATAGCAATTAAAAATTAATTGTCAAGTGGTAGAAAATGAAAAACAAATGTCACTAACCATAAATCTCAAGGAAGAATAACAAAGATCGCAGAGCTGGGGTCTAAGGATCCCTGGGATGTGAAAATGTTTGCTGTTCTATGTGTACTTCCAGAAGCTCATCATGGACTATGCAAATCTTGGCAAAGCCATTGCACTTAATGGATATAGTATGTTACAAAATCAGATTAAAATAGGAGTGTTTAAGTAACACAGTTATTCTAAGTATTCCTGTACCATAACTTCAATAAACCAGTGATAATATTCTACCAAAAAAACCCACAAAAAACTAAACCAATAATTCACCATGAAGTTAGACATATTATTAAATTTAATATAAATTAAATTTATTTTAAAAATATTTTAGATCATCTAGTTCCAATGCCCCTGCCATGAACAGGAACACCTTCCACTATACCATGTTACTCAGAACTCCATCCAACCAGGCCTCTGAATATTTGCAGTGATGGGACATCTGCAGCTTCACTGGACAAACTGTTTCAGTGCTTCCCCTTCCTCATGATGAAGAATGTTTTCCTGATACCTAATCTAAACCTTCCCTCTGCCAGTTTTAAGCCATTGCCCCTTGTCCTGTCACTGCATGCCCCTGCAAATACTCTTTGCCCATCTTTCTTGTAGCTAAACAATTTAATCAACAAGACCTGAATATTAAGCTCACAAGTGTCAAATATGATAACAGAAAATATTTCAAACCCCACTTATAATATTTTTTTTAATTAATTAGATTAAAAGATTTAGAAAGTAATACAGGTTATCTTCAGAAAATATTAGACTGAAGTTTAAAGGGTAAAGTAGTCAGTGTAGATACAACAGACATAGCAATTTGGGATTGCCTGGAATATTAATCATTATGTAATTTAGTAAGACAATGATATGCTGGAGCATGTCCAGAGAAGGTCAACAAAGCTGATAAAGGGTTCAGAGTGCAAGTGAAGCTGAGGGAGCTGGGGTTGTTTAGGCAGGAGGTTAAGGAAGACCTTGCACTTTACAACTACCCGAAAGGACATTGCAGCAAGGTGCAGGTTGGTCTTGTCTCCCATGCAACGAGTGATAGGACAAGAGAAAATGGCTTCAAGTTGTACCAGAGGAAGTTTAGTCTGGCTATTAGGAAAAGTTTCTTTACAGAAAACGTTGTCAAGCATTTGAACAGGCTGCCCAAGTGTTGGAGGTATCAAAAAGCCTTGTAGAAGAGTCACTTAGAAACATGGTTTAATGAAGGACTTGGCAGTGCTGTATTAACAGTTGGTTTTAATGATCTTAGAGATCTTTTCCAAATTAACCAATTCTATATTTATGTTCTTGACAAGAGCAGTAATACATCTTTTGCTATTCAAATCTTTCCCCAAAAAACATTTCAGTAAAAATTAATTGTTGAGATAGAAACAAACAATCAAACATACAAACAAGATGTTGCACAAAACAGGGAAGCATTCATATTTGGGTTAGTTTGGATCCAGTCTTTGTGATCAAACACAAAGTATTCATCCAGCAAAAAGCCACACAGACTACAGTTACAGAAGTAATAAGTGCTCACAGCAGAGCTTTCAGAGGAGAAGCTAGTGGGATGCTTTGCTCCAGAAATCTTTCTCCAAATCATTGCTACAGCAGCCAGTAGCTATTAAAAATGGTCTCTTGCCTGATAAGGCAGAAAACAAAGTTAACAGCTGTTTAACAACAGATAACTGACTTCTAAGTCATTGACTAATTTACACAAAGCCTAAGCTTTTGATTTCTAAGAAATTTTCAAGGACTAGACTATCTGCCATACCCCCAAAAAAACCCAAATTATTTAAAGATTAATAAATCTCTCAACCTTGCAGTCAAATTATTATTACTATCTATCAAAAATCTTGTCTTATTTCCTCTACAGATTTATCTGTAGAAATTCACTACAGAGTAGTATTCTCTGTGGCATATTCCTGTATGGGGAAGAATTAAATTCATGAGAAGCTAAACCAAAGCAGAGATCCCCACTAAGCTGTATTACTCATCAGTACTAAGAAAGCATGTTTGTTGTGCTTCCTTCTACTGTGCGAGCTTTGGGCATCAGAAAAAGGATATATCAAAGTAATAATGACCTATTGACTGATGTTGTCCCCATGTGATATCTTAACCATCCTGTGATAAATCTTCCTGTCTGCATTTTTGATTTAAAAGTCCAGACAAAGAACTTCTTCTATCTAATAAAGCCTGCCTCCACAATTTTGTGGATTTATGCAGAGTGAGTTCCTTGGAATATATCATACTTCTCTGGTATCTGTTTCAGAAAAAAAGAATTGTTTTTATGAAAAAGTTCGAGGGTTCTTATTTGGATTAAAAAAATCCTGAAAGAATACTCGTTTATGAGTTTATAAGCATTTATAAGCATATCAATGAATGTAAAAAAAAAAACAAAACAACAAAGCACAAAGAAACCCATAAACCAACATTAACTTCTAGTGATGACTGGTCCTTCAACCCATATCTTAGGAAAACAGAAAACAAAGGTGCACAATATAGATTTAGAAAAGGAAAAATAGGCAATGAAGCATGTTTTTTGTTGTTTGGTTTTTTTTAATTCTGTGTTGAAATGAGATACATTTCTGTATTATTATTTTCTGGAATTGTTCATCCAACTAGAAAAAAATTTACTCTAAAATTCTCAGATGAATCCCACTGGAAACACATGATTTTAACTGATATATATTCTCAAGGAACTCATCCCTTTCATACATTATGAATATTAATCATGAAATGAATGTTGGCCATCTCTTTTTTTAAATGGTTGCAATTACAGGCTGCAAAAAAGTATATAAAATCCTCTTTTGCGTATATCTTCTAGCTAAAACTATTTTCGTCAGCACAGCAAGGGTAAGTTCAATTTCAGTTTTGCATCTGGACACTAATACTAATGCTAATATTTTATTAATGATGCCTTGCTGTAGGTACAGATATAAAAGGAGGAAGTTTGAGCTATTAACAGTTGTTTTAGGAGTATACTCACTTTGCATTTTGGGCTGGATATGGCCTAAGCTGAAGTGCTGCTGCACAACTAACAAACATTGATGGATAAAATTATCCTTGTGTGCGGAATATAAATTAATTTTAAGGCCCTTTGAGATGCTTAATGGTTAAATATGTCATAGAAAAATATCACAGTATTGTGGGAGCATAAGTCCATCATTCTGTTATTGCCATGAGCTATTCGTAGTACCATTATCAGACTGAAGCTTCAGGATAGTTTTTATCTCAGAAGAGGTGAGATCTCTTTTCAAAACTATTGATTGATTTCAAGCTGCAGTGCACTTTGGATTAATAGCAAAATACAAGTATGTTATATTAGGCAATGAAAAGAAAAAGAAGAAAAGATGAAACACAGTGTAGAGGAATATGCAGAACAAGTCATTGTAGTGTGTTGAATAGAGTACTCTAGATGCTCATTCAAATAATCACCTTACCACTATGTATGTATCAATAAGACCACAGCAAGTAGATGAAGGAGACAGGGATCCTGTTCAACACTCTGAAGAGTACATATAAATAGTGCATCCAGTTTTGAGTTCCTCACAGTGGATAGACATTGATAAACTGGAAATAGTTCGGCAGAATTCTATCAAGCTGGTGGGGTGTAGAGCTTCTACTCTGTGCAGTGATGCTGAGACACTGAACCTTGTTCAGCCTGGAGATGCAGTTTTGGGGGACCTTTGAGCAGCCTGCAAGCACCCAAAAAGGAGATTGAAAGAACACAGAGTTGGGCAGACACCATGGTGCCTAGCGAGAATACAAGGCACAGCAGGCTTAGGTTTAAACAAAACAAGAGGAGATCCTGTTCAGACATGAGGAAATTCTTGCCATAGTGAAAACCTTCAATATTGGAAAAGGCTTCTCAGGAAGAATATGCAGACTTTATCTTTGGAGATTTGCAAAGTCTGATCACATAAAGCCCTTAGAAAGTTGGTGTGACTTCTGTCTTGGTCAAGGAGACTGTGCTAGAGAGGTCCTGAGGTCCCTTCCCACTGCAAGGGTTCAATGACACAGGCACAGTCAGAATCACAGCACAGCACAACAAAGTACTTAGATACCTGCAGAGACTCACCAATTCCTTCAAGTTCTTGCCAATTAGACTATAAAGTCTGTTAAGGATGTGAGATGCAATCTGCTGCAATCTGAGAGTACATGATGGAGATTTTTAAAAAAACCCTCTCAGGTTAAGGAATAACCAGAAGAAAGTGCATTTTTATCTCAGGAAAACAAACAGACAGACAAGCAAACAAACAAAAAAAACTAACCAAATGTTGTTTGACAATGTCCACATGCCAGGCATCCATTAAATCAGTTCATTCACCCTCCCCTTCCACAGATGGCCAGAGGAGAGAAAAATCTAGCAAAGGGTTCACGAGTTGAGAAAATGTAGGGAAAATCACACTATGAAAAGCCGGTGTCCATAAAGGAGACCGAGGAATCCTGTAACTTTATTCTAATAAGGGAAGAGACTACAGGGGCACATGCCCGTGTGGAGGGCGCAGCCCTCGTTTATCCTAAACTCCCGGCTGAAGGTTGCCCTCTTCCTTTCCCCATCCACTGAGGTACCAGCAAGGTCTAGCCTTCCCGAATCGCCTACCACATATCCCCCCTTGAACCTACTATTTTACCCCAAAGTTCAGAAGTTCAGGCTTGTGCACACCCACTTGTTTGTTTTAGAAGGAAAAGACTCTGTAGCAAACCTGCTGCTTGAAGTCAGTAGGGTCATTAAGACCCATTTCAAAGACATTAACACCCATCCCTTCACCCATAGAATTGTTTATAAAGACATTAGCATGCATCTTCCCTATCAACAAGGACCTGGAGAAAACACTCCAAGGGCAAAACAACTTAGAGTACAAAGTGAGATTATTATAACAAATCGAGGAGAATAATAAGAAATAAAGGAAATCCTTAAAAAACCCTTTTCTTTCCTAAACGCCTCCCTCCTTTCCACCTACAACGCAGGGAGAAGGCATGAGGGTTTTGGTCAGTTCATCATCAGAGGTTTTTTCCACTGTTTAGGAAGAGAGGAGTCCTTCTCCTGAGAGACTGTGAGGTCCCTCCCATGGGACACAGTTCTCCATGAACTTCTCCAGCGTGGCTCCACTCTCACGAGCAGCAGCCCTGCTAAAACTGCTGCAACATAAGTCCCTCCCTCGGGCACACAGTCCCCAAAACTGCTGTGGTGTGGGTCACTCTTCCACAGGGTGCACAGGTCCTCCAAGGACAGGCTACTCCAGCCTGGAAGCAGAGGCCCTTCTCTCCATTGGATCTCCCACTGGATCACAGCCTCCTCCAGGCATCCACCTGCTCTGGCATGGGCACTTTCCCCATGGGCTGGCTTGATCTCTGCATCCTCTGTGGATCCCCATGGGCTGTGGGTGGATCTCTGCTTCCCCCCTGGATCTCTGCATCCACCATGGATCCCCAAGGGCTGCAGGGGCACAGCTGCCTCACCATGCTCTCACCACAGCCTGCAGAGGAACCTTGGCTCCAGTGCCTGGAGCAGCTCCTGCCCTCCTTCTGCACTGACCTTGGTGTCTCCGTGTTGTTTCCCTCACATGTTCTCACCTCCTCCTCTTCTCTGACTGTAATTAAAACTGCGGACACTTTGTTTTGATTTTCTTGTTAAATATGTCATCACAGAGGTGTTATCACCATCTCTAATTGGCCCAGCTGTGGCCAGCAGCATTTCCATCCTCAGAGCCATCTGGGATTGGCTCTGCTGGATATGGTGGAAGCTTCCAACAGCTTCTCACAGGAGCCACCTCTGTAATCAGGCTGTGTAAAACTAATGCATCAAATAAAACAAAAAACCTCCAAAACCACAAAAACAACAAAAAAGAAAACAATACCCAACACTCACACATAATACGACCCAAAAGTAAAACATGAAAGTAATTTCATTCAGGCTGGAAGCATATTCAAGTGTATAAAACTATTCTAAACAGCAAAAGATGTCATAAATAAGAGAAATTTCTTTCACACTAACTCTGCACTGCTCAAAGCTGGAGGTTTAAAGTGCTCTCTTAAAACCACATCTCTATCTCTCTCTATTGTTATCTATATAATCCATATTTCTATATATATATATAAATATACAAATACTCTTGGAGAGAAAGGAGTCTAAATCTTTTACTAAATAAATGCCCAAAATATGCAATAATTTGGAGTCCTGTGCATCCCAATTTTGTGAAATTTGACAGGAATTTGCTTTTCTTCCATCAAAATGTGTTTTTAAAAAATTATTACAGCAAATAAATTATTTTTTTCTTAATCTTTGGTAGATTTTTCTGTTTTAACATTATTGCTATTAGTCTATTGATTTTGACTGATTAGATTTTTAAAGGCATGAAATAGACTTGAGTGATCCCAAGCAGTGTGCTGCTCTTGGTGTTTAGGTTTATATAGTCTACATTTCTTTTAAGAAGTATTTAGATTGTAAAGTAACAGTACTTGATAACAATAGTTTTCCTTTCCAATTATAACACTTCATCATTATTTAACCTAAACAACCACTTTTTCAAATTCTTATAATTTTTTAAGATTTATAAACCTTTCCACTCCCCAGTCTGGAAAGATACTTTGTCACAAATCTTATATGGAACTGCTAGTACTTAAACTCATTCCTGAATTTGGCCTAGTAATAAAAACACTAATTTCATTTAAATGAGTAATGTTCTGGAGATTGAAATCAGCTGGACCTGAGTTTTAATGACAATCTCCTACTTATTTCTTCTACTAACGTCAAGTAAAGCAATTCTTGCTTCTTTTATTAATTAATTAAAGCTTTCCATATGCCTGATGATGCAAAGATTGGCTTATAGTAAATTATATCATGTCAGAGGAAAAGAGATCACTGATATTATGCATTCAGTAACATGTCCTGCCAATTTTTTGTTGCGGTAATAACTGAAGGCATTGAAACCTAATTAAACTGTTCCTTGGTTCAAGCATTCAAAAAATCTGATTTTAATTTTTAGATGGCAAACTGCTGATTTTGTTGGGAACCTAGGCAGCATACTGTTTTTCTGAAGGGCTCTGATTTGCCCTGCATTTCAACAGGATAGTAGCACTGAAATGATAAGTTTCACGCAACTGCCTATGGTGTTATGATGGCATTGTTATTCCTCTGATCGTGGTGAGGAGATATTGAGACCAGGTAAGAAGCTGGATCAGAGGAGGAGATATTTTGCTGTGCTTCTTAAAACTACCTAGGAATAGGCTTAACTTTCCTCTGGCAGTGTTTACAGGTCTTCATAGATGATGTAGATTGACTTGCTTCATCAAGACAACATTTCCAAAGACCTAGCAGAGCCACCCATGAACAGTCCCCACAGGCTCTTCTATTAATCAAATTCTCATAGCAGTAATCTCATTTGGTCTCACAATAATTAATCTAATTCATCCCATGATAATTAGTGCAGGATATTACTACCTTTAATAAACCACATTCTCAAATCAAGAATTACATTTTCAGTCTTTCTTTTCCAATACATTTTAAAATAAACTCCTTAGGTAAAAGAAAATTAATAACATTTAAATTAAATTCTTAATTATTATGAACAAGATATATTTATGCTTATTTCTTACCATGCACCAGATCATATGCACAACTAGCTAGTAATTTACAAATGAGCAATTATTCATCACTAGGGAATGAGAAGGAGATAGACAAGTTCAAATGTTATATATCAGTAATTAATATTTTAGAATATAGAAAAAAAGAATCCGTAAGAAAAAAAGGAAAAAAAAACTTCTCTGTAGGATGTGGTTTTAAATACTTCCATGGAGAAAAATATCGGAGAAAAATGTCAAACAAAAAAATAAAAGTACAGTAATTTCACGAATATAAGCCACACCTTTTTCATTGAAGAATCCAGCCTACCCCAGTGGTGTGGCTTATATTCAGGTGTGGCTTATCTATGGACAAATCCCAGTGAAACGCCAGCCTGGAAGTGAGAGCCGGCCAAGCAGAGTGGCAAGTGGGCGGGCCGGCCCCTGTGCCGCTGGCCGCCAGCGGCAGCGTGGGACCGCCAGGAAGAACAGGGTGCTGCTGGGAAGCCGGGCTGTGTGGGGCCGAGCCGGAGCGCCCTGTCCCCTCTGCCGTGCAGAGTTAAAAAAAAAAAAAAAAAATAAGGCACATCTTATATTCGGGTGCGACTTATATATGGACAAATCCCGTGGTCTTCCCAGCTACCCGGAAGTGCGGCTTATAGTCAGGTGCAGCTTATAATTGTGAAATTACTGTAATTGTTTGAGAGTTGGTTGGTACAGCTTTTTTTCAGTGCTAGGTTCTGAGAGAAGAACTTTAGACAGAATTTCTCCTCGGTTGAATGTTTTCTGTCCCAGAGTACACTGGCAGCAAAACACAGGAGTATGAGTGAACCACCACAGCAGCTAAAGGGATGGTGAAGCTGTAGAGGGGTATATTCCACCTGCACCTGCAGTAATACTCTATTTGTAGCCTTAGTACACATATAACCTATTTATTTTGTTAACCAGAAAAGTTTTCATATGAATATTAAAAAAAAAAGGCCAACAGCCAATGGTGTTCACACAGACCAATACCCATGAATATTTTCCCCTCTCCAGGACTCTACTGTAGAGACTCAGTAAATCTGATATACCTCCCAGTTCCTAGTCCCTGGCTTTTGATGCAGTAGGCCACCATTTTTTCAGATGAGAGGAAATTTTTTTTCCAAAACACATCCAAACCAAACAAATTAATTTGGCCTATCATATTTTTAGTGGAATGGGCTTGTTTTGGTGCAGGCTTTTTGTTTATTTGGGGTTTGTTTTTTTGTAATTTATTTTCTGTTAAGAGTTAGTTAGAATGCATGACCATACAAATGGATGAAATCAGTTAGAAACTCACAAAGAACATTATTATACAGTTATCCCAAAACTATAAGTTTCTGGGGCTGAAAATGCCAAAAATACTTTCTCATGGCTGTCCAACAGTGCAGATCCCTGTTTCAGAATGTCAGGAGACATGGATACGTGTAAAATAAAACTTAACAATTTTCTAGTGTTAACCATGTGTTTTATGTGCGTAGCAACAGTAAACCTTTAGTTTAAGTAAAGTTGCAGAAAAATATTTCACCTTTACATCACTATTTATAACTGTACTTTTACTGTTCTTTTTTTTTTTTCTTTTACGTCTGAATTCATCCTAGCAGTATCTGTTCTTAAATAATTGAAATTCATTTAATTATGACTTTATTTGAAAGATGCACAATTAAAGAACCTATAAGTAAAACTTTTAGGGATGATTTAACAACTTTAGTAAGAGAGTTTTAATGATTTGGAATATTTATTTCCTCTTATTATAAAACGGATATTTTTACATTGTGGAATATGTTTAAAAGCAAAACTCAAATAGTTTACAATAAGGACTAATGCCTATGTAACCCTGTAAGCTTTTTTTTTTAGGTGTTTTTTTTTGTTTTTTTTTTCTTAATGGAAGGGGAAAAGAAAATACTGGGATACATATTTCAGGTTTAATATTAGATTCTCAGACATGGAGAGTGAGGGTAAGGGTCTATATTTTCTATATTTTCTAAAGGCAATGAAAAATATATATTACTGATCTTTTAGCTAAACATACTTGCAAAACAATACATCTAAAAATTCTTTAGGATTAATAAAGAAACAACAGACACATGTATAGAGTTTTTACTTACTTAAATATTAACTAAAATTTCAACTTCATTGTCACCACTATTGTCTTAAAATGTCAGTTTAAAATTGTCTAAATGGATTCTCAGTGTCTGGGCCATCTAAGTCATGGATGAATGGGAATGAATGAGGAGGAAAAGAAGCCCTGCTTTGCTGCTGCAATCCCTCATGACTTTTCCTATGAGGCAGAAGGTGAATTTCTCTGACAATTAGAATCTTTGTAAGATTCATTCACTTGTCTGTGATGCTACAAACAATATTTAAACTCCTGTCCCACTGCAGTTGAACTGAGTGGATTGGGAAATTTTGTGTTGTGCACAAATGACCTGCATTCATAATATGAGAGTGGACAGATATGTTATGGTTATATGAATCTGTTACAGTTATGCATATATTTACACAGATTTACAATGGTTAACATTAAATTCATCTGCCCAGGTACAAGCATTGGAGATCCATCATCATGAAGCCCAGACAGACATATTTTATTATATTTTACCTAAGTAGTTGCAATAGAGTGTTCATATTCAATAATTTTTTAATGATGTTTTAATATTTTGCAAATCAAGACCTTAATTAATCCTATGCCAAACACTTATATTTGAATCTAACTATAAATATGAGCTAAAACAACTTCATTTTATCTTTGCAGAATCATAGGATTGTTTATACTAGACAAGACCTTTAAGATCAGGTCTGAAATATGACTAACTAGCCCCTTTCAATAGTTTTTAAAAATTCCAATCTTAAATAATACAGTCTTTCTCAAAATGAAAAATAGCCTATTTTAAAATGAAAGACTAAAAAATCCTCCTAAAATAAAGCATTATTTAAAAAAAAAAATCTTAAAAAACTTCTTTCATGTTTTCTAACTCCCTGTTCTGGGTATTTTTTAAGACCAAACAGAAGACACACATGACCTAATTTAAGTCTTTCTGAAACCATTTTTCAATTAGTAAAGAAATTTTAAGTTCCATGTCTCTCATCCAAATTATCTGTTTGCAAAAAGCATGCGCTCATCTTCCCATAAGTTATCTATATTTCTCAAAGGGACCTCAAGAAATCTCTAAATTCTCTAAAATAGCTAAATTTACACAAGATATCAGTAAATGATCGAATCTTCTCACTTCTCATTTATTTTTCTATTTTTAAATTGCAGTTGAAAAACCATCATTTTAGACAGGCCTATTCTGTTGCTATGGGCTATTGACCTAAAGAGTGGTTATCTAGAAGCCTCTAGTCCTGATTTGCTTTTAAATGTCAGGATTTATATACAAACCTTATTTCCCACAACTGACGAAGAGTCCTGTTACTCCTGTGAATTTGTATGCAGCTTAATCAGATGGAAAAGAAGACATTGGTGTTTGAAGAAGTGTTTTTTCCATGCGGCCCCATATGTTGGACAGCACGAGTGGAGGATTAAATGCAATTTAATCCTTCATGAAGGTTTCGGATGGGGTAGAATAAGATTTCTTCATAATGGCTGGTATGGGGATGTGTTTTTGACTTGTGGTGGGAGCAGGTTGCTAAATCAGGAATGTTTTCATTGCTGTTGAGCAGAGATAGGTCAAGAGCCAAGGACTTTTCTGCTTTTCTCCCCACCCCACAGCAAATAGACTGGGGCACACAAGAAATTGGAAAGGAGACACAGCCAGGACAACTGACCACAACCATGGCATATGATGTCATGCTTTGCATGTACAGCTGCAGGAGAGGTTATTGCGGAGGGCTACTGCTTGGGAGCTGGCTGCGCATCAGTTTGTTGGTGGTGAAAAGTTGTTTCAGTTTGCATCACTTGTCTTTTCTTGGATTTTCTTTTTTTTCTCTCTGTTTTTTTCAATAATAATAATAATAATAATAATAATAATAATAATAATACAGTAATTTCACAATTGTAAGCAGCACCTTTTTCATAGAAGAATCCAGCCTACCCCAGCAGTGCGGCTAATCATCAGGTGCGGCTGATTTATGGACAAATCCCAGCAAAATGCCAACCCGTGAAGTGAGAGCCCGCCAGGGAGGGCGCCTGGGGCTGCATTTAAAGGCTTCACTGGTCTGTGAAAACTGTTACAACTTGAGCACCTGACACCAAACCCTGCACTGGTGCGATTCTGTTACTAATTTATTACTTTGTCACACATGGAACCTCGCATAAAAAAAAAAAAAAAAAAAAAAGTTCAGCTTATAATCAGGTGTGGCTTATAATTTTGAAATTACTGTAATAATAATACATAATAGTGATTTTCTCAACCCATGAGTTTTCTCACTTTTACACTTCTGATTCTCTACCTTCCCACTAGGGCAGAGGATTGGGTAAGTGGCTGTGTGTTTAGCTGCTTCCTGGGGTTAAGTGTTGGCAGTATTAAACACAATAAAAATTACAATAATTTTATTAATTTAAGGCGCACCCCTTTGACTAAAATTTTGATCGTAACCTGGAAGTGCAACTTATAATCCGGTGTGCCTTGTAGTTGTGAAATTACTGTAATGCATTTGCACAATTCAAAATAATAATTTAGTTATAGGAACGTAAAATGCAATTTTTTTGGTTTTGAATAAAGCACCTTTTTCTTCTGATAGTTCTTTGATTCGTTATCTGTAGATCAGTTTTATTTCTAAACAGAAATATTGAATTTTGCTTTCTTTTTACATTAGTTAATGATTGAACACACAGGGTTTTTTCACCCCTTCTGAAATTCCAACATATTGGAGAGAAAAAGATTTAGTCTTTTCTAGGAATCATAATTTACAAGGACAAAAAGCTCTGTGCAACAGTTGTTTCTTACAAAGTGCAACATCTACTTTACAGATTATATTAACCAAAGTGAACAAGTGATATTTCACTAAAGGGAAAAGGCATTACCATGATGCCTGATAATAGAGATCAAGAGAATGCTTCTGGGCACTGTACCTCTAGCATGGTTTCAAACATCACCATTTCTTGCAATTTATCACAAGTATTCATAACTGAATCAATTTTAACAAAATATAAATTGTGATAGTAAAAGACAGTTCTTTTTTCTAAAGGGTAATAAGAATTGGTGGATGTTATCCAGTTGTCACATCTGATTGTAACAATCATTTCTTGTTTTAAGAATGTGTTTAATTGCCACAATTTCACACAGACCCTTGAATTTCAGGATCTTTTCCCATTCTCCTGTTGCTTTCCACCTAACCATTGCTGTTGCTTCTCAAGACAGGCATCTTTCCATCATCTGGACATACTTCCAGCCACATCTGGCAGCTTTGGATGTGCTTTGCTGCCCTGCACCTTGAAAACACCTAAACTTATGGTACTCAGTAAAATTTACTTTCCAGAATGCTCCCCACCACATTCTCTTAGGCAAAAAACGGTATATCAATGAGGCTGGAAAGTCTTGGGAGCTTTCCTCTAACACTTAATTGTGACAAGAATATTAATAAGGGTGTCATGTTATGGACTGCAAGTAAGTGACTGATTTAAGTATATTTGTCTAACTAAGAAGGACTTGGAACAAGACATATGAGAAACTTATGGACATGATAGAAACTCCAAGTGTGAGAAACTTGCTGAATTATAGACGGTGCTATGAGGGACTGCTGAGTATCACAAATGGTTGAAGAGAAGCCGTGGGAGAAGTGACCCAACTTCACAGATAGTTGGTGGAGAGCACTACGAATATTTTTGGGAGCAAGGCCAGGCCCATAGGTAAGGCTGACATTGCCAAAGTAACTCTGTCATAAATTCTAAGTTTGTGTACAATTGTGACAAAACCGGGAATTATGGAAAATAGAATAAATAGAGCAGGTTTCATAGCTAAGCAGATTGTGGTGGAGACAGAGAGTTAAAACAATGGTAAAAATTAAAATTAGGAAATGACCAAAAAATATCTCAAACAAACAAGGTGTGTGCACTGGTTTTGTCTGGAGGCACCTGTTGGCAGCCTTGGGCATAACCAGAACCCTGAACATAACCAGAGAAACAGACCCCTTTTTTCAGACCTCACCAAATGTGCCAGACTGCTGCCATGGTCACAAGGGCCACAGATGGTGGAGCAGATGCTTTCCCAGGCAAGCAAGGGGGACACATGGATTGACACCTCAAGCATCCTGTTGTCTGCACATCAATGACTGCTGTAGATGTGGTGGCAATAGTAACATCCCATTGCTTCGTTCCACACAGAAACAATCCTTGCACAAATATATTGACTTATTAAACCATAAAACTTTCTACTAGCTCTTGACAGAGAACATATGAGGGAGGAAACAAAATGTATTTGAGAATAACAATGGATATAAACTAGTCAGTTCATCAAATACAAGCTGCTGACATGAGCAAAATCCATCACAAAAGTCAAATGCTGAGATGAGCAATGTGGGCCAGGACACTACTAATTCATATATCAGTGCCACTAGAAGAGTAACTTCAAAGCTCCACAAATATTTAAGAAAAGGGTAGTTTGAAACTGCTGCCACATGGAACAGTCATCATCACAGCACATTTACTGAAGCAGGAATTTTTTTCTTGATATGTATAAATCTGGCTTAAAATAGCTTAAAATGCTTCCAGAACCACTGCATGTTTCTCTATTTTTTCAAGTGCATAAACCAAGGGAAAAATTAAAGCAAAAGCTTCATGTCACAAGAGACACAATGCATATATTTTTTGGGTAAGGTGTTAATACTCCATCATGAAAATAACTGGGGATTTGGGGGATGGACCTGAGGTTTTAGTGATTTTATTTAATCAAACAAATTTCAATACCCACTTATTTATTTATACCCCCTCAAACTTTTTCATTCTTCAAATAGACGCAAAGGTCCAGATTTCTTTATTTCAACACATATGCAGGTGATTAAATATGGACTGAGATTTTTTTTTTTTTGATAGGTGAATTTAAAACCAAGCAAAAGAGGCAAATAATTACAGTAACTGAAGGTATAATGTTCAATTTTTTTTCCTTCTGCATTAGTTTATCAGCATTGTATACGTTTAAACAATCAATTTTTATCTGAAACTTTCATTATGTCTCCTCTAGGATAATTACAAGGATCAACTGCAATATTTCAGCATAAAGGGCAAAAAAATTTGGGCCACATTTTCTTGTGTTTTTGAATGGATTATATAGGTCCATTCCATGTAAAATTTTGCATCTGAATAATTTGTTTCTGTTTTTTTGGTTGTTCTGGGGTTCTTTTTCCAACTTATGAAAAACACAAGAAAATAAAACTTATATTTTTTTTTTAAGGGAGAGTATCCATAGGTTCACGAATATTACAGACAGAGAGATTCTGTCTGCTGACCCTGAAAGAAAATTTGATTAAGACGGCATTCAAGCAGACATAAGGTATTTGTCAAAGAGTTAAAGAGCCCCATATTGATGTATTTGCTCACTGCTATTGTTGCTTTGGAAGTATGTACTCCAACAGAGCCAAATGTCATCCAATAGAACAAATCCCGTGTGTGTGTTTCTGTGTACACATATTCACACACACAAAGTAATAGGCAGGTACAGAATTCTGAAATTATCAATAATGATTTTTTTTCTCAGAAAATTTGTGGTTTTAAAGCAATACAGGTGAGAGCCATAAGACCGAGCTCACTAGGCAAATCTGCAGGTATGAGCAACCATGATCAAACAGCCTGTGAAATTCAAATATGTTTCTGCTTCTGGTGGAATAGTACACTGTAGGATATGTTGCCACTGTGAAGAAAAACAAATCCAGAGAAAAATAATAAAGAAGTCTCATGGAAACCTGGAATTGTTTATGACCTCTAAGATCGAAAAGACCTCAAAGATAATCAAGTCCTACCATTATACCCAGCATTGCCAAGTCCACCATTAAACCATGTACCCAAAGGCCACATCTACACATCCTCAAAGTATCTCCAGGGGATGGTAACTGTACCACTTACCTGGATAGCCTTTTCCAGTGTTTGACAACCCTTTTGGGGAAGAAATTCTACTAACAGCCAATGTAAACCTCCCCTGGAGCAAACTGAGCACTTCCTCTCTTGTCCTATTGCTTGTTTCTAGGGAAAAGAGACAGATCCCTCTCCTTTCAGTTAGTTCCAGGAAGTGACTTCTTTTCCCCAGGCTAAACACCCCAGCTCCCTCATCTGATCCTCATCAGGCTTGTGCCCCTGACCCTTCACCAGCTCTGTTGCCCTTGTCTGGATACAGTCCAGCCTCTCCATGTTTTTCTTGCAGCAGGAGGCCCAAAACTGAACAGAATCACAGAATCACAGAATCACATAATTACAGAATTACAGAACTAACGCAGCTGTAAAAGACCTTTGAGATCATCAAGTCCAACCTATGACCTAGCACCACCTTATCAACTTAACCATGGCACTGAGTGCCACATCCAGTCTTTTTAAAAATACCTTCAGGAGCAGTGACTCTACCACCCCCTGGCCAGCCCATTCCAATGCACAATCACTCCTTCTGTAAAGAATTTTTTCTAATGTCTAGCCTAAACTTTCCCAGGTGCAGCTTAAGACTGTAATCTAGTTTTCTCAGTCTTCTCCTGGGAAAAGAGACTGACTCCCACCTTTCAGGAAGTTGTAGAGAACAATAAAGTCTCTCCTGAACCTCCTTTTTCCAGGCTAAACAACTTCAGCTTCCCCAACCATTATTCATGGGGCTTGTGTTTCAGCCTCTTTTGAATGCATTCAAGCATCTCAACCTCCTTCCTCAGCCGAGGGGCCCAGAACTGGACACAGTACTCAAGGTGCAGCCTCACCAGTGCCGAGTACAGAAGAAGGTGAAAGGGAAAGAACTGGCAGGACAAAAGTTGCTGCTGTAGAGCCTCATAAGCCTGATGGCTTTTTTTGTTGTTGAAGCTCTGCTCTGTAAGAAAATGTATTGTGATATCCCTGAAAAGTACTGCAATTTATAAGCTACTCATGCTGCACAAGCCAGTCCCGTGACAGCCCAATAGACACCACTGTTAGGGGAATTATTTAGTCTGGCAAAATATGATATAATGGAACTTAGATTGGGCCATATCATATGTTGTTATTCCACTTAATATCTTAAATAATACCCATCTTCCAGTGTTTTCTTACCCTTCATGTTAGTGATCTTTTTTCAGCTGTCCAATCTACGTATATTTAACTATTATAATATTTCCTTCTAAATGATACTGCCACCTCTCTGACTGTTTTTAATCCTCTTCCCTGAAATCTCTTCAATATTTTTCTGGCAACTAGTCATCCTACATTTAATGCAGCATTTGGAATATACTCATACTGCAGCTGAACAGAAAATAAGATTCTCTGTGGCAAGACACCTGTAAGAATTTTCTGCCAAATTGTGTTAGCTGTTTTTGCTACAATGTCACATTGCGTTCTCAATATTAGCTTGCTGTAACTGACCACACAATTTCTTTCATCATTATTGCTTCCTTGATTTATGAGGTGTTAATTTTGCCCACAGGATAAAGACCCACACGACAGCCAGCATGGGCTATAGAAGTGTTGCACTCCATTACAACAGGCTGTGGGGTGGGCAAGAGGTGCAGGCAGTGGCTCACTGAGAGTGGAAATTCATTTCTTTCTTGCATTTTGGAGCTATTCCACTTCTTTCTGTTCTTAGAGACTCATAGACTCATATAATTGTTACACTTGGAAGGGATCTTAAAGACTATTCAACTACCTTGCCATAGGCAGGAGCATCTTCCTCTAGACCAGGTTATTCAGAATCCCTTCCAGCCTGGTCTTGAACACCTCCAGGGATGGGGCATCCTTAAATAGACACTCAGAAAGAGAATAAATTTTGTATGTCAAATCCTAACTGAACCGTTTCTTGATTAGTCCCTTCTTGTTCCTGGATGATGTTGTCACTCAGCAGACAAAGCATTAAAAATCAGTTTCTAAAGAGATTTTTATCTGCTCTCCCTTGCAGATAAGTAAATTCTTCCACGTTCCAAATACGTAAATGAATATTCAAAATATTGGTGCATTATCCTGGAAAAAAAACTACTCTCGAAATAAATTTTCATAGACTTAACTTTGTCCATGTGAGGTTCTTGCCAGTCTCCATCAGCATTTTTATATGCTGTTTTACAATCTGAGTAATCTTATGAATGAAAAACTGCTATCATTGATCATTGAGGCTGTTGCAGACTGAGGCCATAAAAGGACTTCCATGAAAAAGATTAATTAATTAAGTGCTCTGAAGGCTTTAGCTGATCCTCCCCACTTTTGTTATCCACTGCTTCTTCAATTCTCTCTTTATCCCACCTTAGTAGTGGAAATTGTACAGTTCTGACTGCTGTAGACTGCTTTGACTTTTGCCCAAATCCTCTAACACCTGAAAAATGTGTGTATTTTCTCTGTAGCATTTTATAAGCTTCCCTTTAGTTACATCACTGTACTCCTAAGATTCAATTAGCACCTTTAGCACAAATATTCTTCTGCAAGGGCTCCAAGGGAAGTATCCCAGCATTACATTCATGCCATTTTTCAAGTGTCATCCTGACCATGCAATTTTGTCTTTGCAAAACCAATGTAACATTATTTAATGGATTGTTCTGTTCTCAGTAAAATACCTACCCTTCCATTTGCCTTTAATAATAAATTAGGTCTGGCCACAGATGAGGAGACAGTCAATTATCAGATGCTAGATACCTAGCCCCAGGATATTGTATATGTGAAGATGAAGCTGACTGGGCATGTTGCTCGCACAGATCCTAGTGCTGTAGTTGTTCAGTTCTTTTGACTAACATTCACATTGCTGTGGGTTTATATACTCAGTGACAACTTCTGTCTTCATTTTTTAATAGGAGTCCGAGTGCACCTCAGCCTATTTGGGTGGCAAACTGAAAGTACTTTGAAAATTTAATCTGTTGTAAGCCTTCGCGCCTTAATGTACTGTTTTTAATTCTCCCTTGTATCCAGTTGTGCTGCAAATAAAAAAATGAATCTAGACACACCCTTCTGCAAAACTGATTTTAATCAAGAAGTGTTTAGCTGACTGTAAGCTATTCAGGTAGAAGAGAGATTTACAGCATTCATACTGTTCTACATATGGAAGCACAACATGAACATCAGCTTCATGTGCTGATCCACAGCAGGCAGAGATTGCTGCACACAGCTGTTCTGTGAAATGCCTGCACTTCAAATGTGTGCCCTGGTTGTCTCTATTCTGATTCCAGGAAACCACCATTCAGTCCTTTCAGGGACGCTTTTGGGTGACAGCTGGAGAAAAGGAGCTACACACCCATAAACATAGTCTTGTCAGACTTCTCCACTGGGTTTAGGGGTTTTTTTGCTTGTTTGGTTGGTTTTTTGTTTTCTTTTTGTTGATTTTGAGTTTTGTCTTTGGGGCGGTTTGGGTTTCTTTTTGTTTGTTTGGGGTTTGTTTTCCTTTTAATTCAAAGAGACACTTTGAAGTTTGAGGCATACCTTAGAATTGTTCACAGTCTCTCAAATGTCTTTTAGCTCTTCTGTACTCCACCTCCCATCTCCAGTCCATAAGGGGAATTTCTTTTAGGTCATGACATTTTTTTTTTGTGATATATCAGAATGAAATTCCTATACATTTTTGCTTCATAGGTGGTAAAATTTACAGCGTGAGGTACATGTCTGCATTACTGTGTTCTGGTAAAATTCTAATACTTTTGAGATTTTGTGGGAGTTTTCCCACTTATTTCAATCGAGTATGATTTTGTCTTAAATTTCATCCTTGCATTAACAAATTTCCTTTCTCAAGCACTTCTTTAATCTTTCTTACTGTGTGATATTTTAAGAGTAGGGAGAAAGAGAGGAGATACATCAGGAGTATGTCTGAGAACACAGGTTTACCTGTGATTTATAAAATGGTAAATGAAATAACACCTTTTTACTCATTCTCTTTAATCCTGTTTCCAGATAGTAACATGGACCATAGGAAGAGAAGTCTTATTAATGCATGACTGCATTTATATTTCTCTAACATGTTTATATTTTAGTTTTAGGTTTCATCTGTGCTTTATAGAATTTGCATCAGTAAAGAACTTAAGAATAAGCTTAATATTAAACCTGAGCTTAACTTCATTATTTCACATGACCTGTAAGCTTATGATTAACACTGTCTGAAGTCAATGACAGCTTAGACTATGCAGACTTTTTTTTTTTTCTGGACTGCAGCATACCTGAAAAAAACTGAATTTTGGAAAGTTTTACATAAAATCCGTTTGTTGATATTTCTCAGCTTTTGTTTTATGATTCAATCTCATCCTCTGCATTAAAATGTAGAATTACACCTCATGGCCCTTTAGCCTTTAGAGTTACTCCCAAGTTACTTTCTGTGAATTAATTAATGTGCTGTTTTTTTCTCTCTGCAAAGTCATTAGTGAGGAACAGAATATAACCTGACCTCCTAAGGCAGAAAAAAAGTAGTCATTCCTTCCTAAGTCACTATTTTGCAGTTCATCACTTCCCTTTGTTTACTATATTCCATTAGTGGCTATTTCACAGGATAATGTTCATATTCAAGCTACAGTAATTTCACTAATATAAGCCGCACCTTTTCCATTGAAGAATCCAGCCTACCCCAGTAGTGCGGTTTATATTCAGGTGCAGTTTATCTATGGACAAATCCCAGTGAAATGCCAACCCAGAAGTGAGAGTCGGCTGGGGAGGGTGCCTGGGACTGCCTTTAAAGGCTTCACTGGTCTATGAAAACTGTTGCAACTTGAGCACCTGACACCAAACCCCCTGCTGGCGCGATTCTGTTACTAATTTGTTACTTTGTTACACATGGATCCTTGCAGGGGAAAAAAGTGGGGGGGAAAAAATGCGGCTTATATTCAGGTGCAACTTATATATGGACAAATCCCGTGGTCTACCTGGCTACGGGGAGGTGCGGCTTATAATCAGGTGCGGCTTATAATCGTGAAATTACTGTAATATAAACTAATTTTGTGAAAAGTGCTTTTATAGAATGCAGTATCAAATGTTTTCCTTCATTTATTGAAAATGCCTATCATGTTATGCTTTCCTTTCAGTCACTAATCTTTTAGTTCTATTAAAGAAGCAATCAAGTTTATCTGTCAAATCTTTATTGAAGCATTTTGCTGCTTAGCTCTAAAAATATCAGGATGAACGCCAAGGCTATTTTCACAAACAATTTTTCCATCTCCAGAGTGGAATCAGTGTATGTTATGTAGTTAGTGAAGGTAGCAAAAAAGTAAAATGAATCATAGATGTACAGGGTTATGATATTATAAGAAGTTATTTATTGAAACAAGAAAAAAATCAAAAATATATGGATGACCTAATGATTAGGACTTTCTAAATTGATTCTGCAGGTTTTGTCTGCTAAAACCTTCTGCTGATGTCTGGTAAATGCTGATGTCATGGTTCTGCACCATGCCTGTTTCTTTGTGATGCTTGCATTTAGAGTGGTTTTTTCTCCTCATGAAAGTGTAATGAAAGAAAATAGAGGTTTCTCTAGCAAGAAAAGACCTAAAAGTAAAAATTACTGTTGAGTTATAAATGTCTAGTGATATTGCCATTGTGAACATCTAGACAGGGCAGCATGTGAAAACAAAGTAGTGATGGATGCATGTGTAGATGGCATCCATCTAGACTTTAGCTATTTGCAGTGCCAAGAGCAACTAAACTGCAGCAACACAAGCTTGTTAGTGCTCATGCAACATGCTGGAGTTGCCTGAAAGTAATCTCACTGCCAGAATTCCACCAGCCAGTGCTGTGAGGGCAAAAACTCGTGTAGGCATGGCCACAGCGTGTTCAATTGTATCCATGGATCTTGAGGAATCGATAAACTTTGAAAACATAGCACACAGTTGTTGGGAAAGAACATAAACGTATTGGCACAGTGCCACAACCTCCTGCAGGGGCTGTGTGGTTGCAGCAGTTAAGTGTACACATGAAGGAAAGCCAAAGAAAGCAGACAACAATGCTTGAACTGGTAACAAAAACCTCGCTTACATTTTGTGAGGCTCAGAAATAAGAAGTTAACCTTTCAACCAATCAATCAAAAAACCAAAAAACAACAACAAAAAAATCCAACCAACCAAACAAACAAAAAAAAAGAGTAACAAACCATAGGATTAAATACACAAGTTTAAAGTCTTACTAACTTATCACCAGATATCTGTTTTGAAATACATTTAATTTCTTAGAAGAGGAGCAGTTCAGGAAAGAGCGCAAAAGGAATATTTCCAAAATTAAGAGTTTTAAAGTTTTACAATTAAGTTTTTCATAGATTACTACTGATACCACTGAACCCCAACATCAGCTTTTTGGAATTAACTAACATTTTGGGCCTAAACTGAATGGTACTCAAAGGAGAGAATTATAATATAGGGCTATACTGTTCTGTTATTACTCATAGCTCCCTGAAAGAATTTTATATGAAACTGAGGTCATAAACAGAAAGATAAAAACCAAGCAAAGAAAAATGCTTTTTACTTCTCACTGTTTTCTGTGTCTTGGGAGCGACATAATCTAAGCTCAGTTAGTGACAGTAGTGAGGCTTTATTCTTATGCTGTGTTTTGGGGGATTTTTTTGCATGTGGTAAGGATGTTGTTTTTTTTTTTTTTTTACTGAATTCAGCTCTACATTTTGCACATTTATAGCTCCACGTCATCACCATCATCCTATGGCTAATGTCTCTCACCATTTATGAGCAATACAGTCTCATAATCCCTTTTCTATTATATGGCTTTCTAGCTATCCAATTATGATATGTGGCCATACCTTATAATATATCCAGTGCTCCATTCAACATAAGTAGGAAAGGAAACAAACCAAAGATTTCTAGAGAAAACAAAGACTTTAATTTGAGCACTGAGATGACTGTGCAACTTTCTTTCAAAGAACTGTTTACCATTTGGACTGGAAATAGATTCAGACAGTGCAAGGACACTTATCACACTAATGAATTCCCTTTGTTATAACAACAGAAAGGAGCCTTTAATTTAATCACACTTAAATGACATATGACATAGCAGGGTACAAGTATTTGTTCATCAGTCACTTAAACTTCATGAAGTCATTACACATAAGAAGATACAATAATCACAGTAAGACAAAAGATGTAAAAAGGCTATTGAGTGGCCTTATGGACAGTGATTAGATTGAAGAGTCATCTAATGAAAGGTCTGCCTACCTTTAGGCAGTCCAAATGAAACTGATAATTCTGAGAAGGGAAAAAGAGAGTCATATATCTACATGAAAGCTACACTAATGCCCTCTTGAATCCTGGATGAGCTGCAATTGTTCAGGACAGGTAAAACTACACTTCAAGGTTTAGGATGAATATAAGGGTCTTTGGGATTGAATCTGTTAAACTTAACAAAGACATAAGCTACATATCCTTTTTTGTTGTCTGTTTTTGGTTTTTTGTTTTCTTTTTTTGTTGTTTTCTTTTGTTGGTTTTGTTTTGAGGGGAGGGGGAGGGTTGGAGAGGGGGTGTTTTATTTTACCTGGCTTCCATGTCTGCCCAGACAATTACAAAAACTTGTATTCAAGTCACGTTCATCTTTGATGATTAAAATCTGCACCCTCCTGCATAGCACTGCAGATGTGGAAAGAAGTTCAAGAAAACTTTTAGTTCAAAACATCCGATCTAAGATGGGCCAGAGCATAGTAAATGTTTATGAGAAATTGTTGTTTTTAATGTCTCACTGAAATATTACTTGAAGGAGATTCCAGAACCAGGTGCTAGATAGCTTTTTCATTCTGTTATTCTTAGAGTAGAGGCACTTTCCCAATGTCAAATCCATGTTTTTTTCAAGAAAATTTATTTCTCCCCACTGCATTCCCAATTGATAAAAAAGCCACAAGAATCCCATCTTAACTGCCCCTCTAAACTTTCTCACTCTATCATGGTGAGTATGCTTTTCACTTTTGAGACATTAATGAATTAATTACAGATAAGTTAAAGAAAGACCCCAGGGATCATCAGCTGTTCCCAGGCCCTTCAGTTCTCATAGGGAAAAAGATACCACTATTTCAGTTTCCTGGTCAGCTGGGATTTCTTGTACATCAGTGTTTCCCAGACTTACAGATAAAAACCCTCTTGCCTGGAGGTCTTTCACGTGGCACCAGGGAATGCAGAAAAACTAACTCACTTCCATCTTTGGCATAGGTTTATATCTCCCAGAGTTGAGGAGCAAAATAAGGCAGCAAGATTTGGCTGATTAATAAACCAAATTGCTGCCAACAAGTGTAAGCATAAGTCATAATTTGTCATTATTATTTTGTTTCATATTTTAGTTTTGTCATAATAATTTCATTTTATTTTCAACAATTTAATTAAAATCTGCAATAACTTTAACAGCTATTTATTATTTAAATGGAGATTGAGAACTGTAGTCTAACAAACACATATTTTGTATATCATGCCACTAACAGAGTGGCAAAAGTTTTTTTAATTCCAATTATTGGGTCCAGTTGGCAATCTCTCCTGACAAATGAAGGAATTGGGATTTTTTTTCTTTCATGTCTTTTTATTCTTTATGCAGTCATGCACTGATTGTTTAAGAATATAGTATAGAGTGTCTTCTGGGACATTGAATTTAATCTGACTACTCTATAAATCTTTTTTTTTTTTTTTTTTTTTTTTTTTTTTTTTTTTTTCATTTTATGAGTCTACAATCATCCTGAAATCAAATAAGATATAGGCTTAAAATATGTAGCCCTGGACATTAAAGGCAAAAATTAGCTAATTAATACCACCCCAGTACCCACCCTACTGCTTCTGCTCACTCAAGGTGAAGGAGATAGTGGAGTTTGGGATGGAGTGCACCTGAGCCTGGGAAAAGAGATGGGAGAAAGGTCACAGATGACATTTGTACTTTCTTTGTTTTAGTTGTCAATAAATTAATTTTCCTTGAATGTCTTTTGCTTGTGATGATTATGGGAGGCAGATCTTTGCATCTTTAACTCAGCACAGGATCTTTTTCATCCTCTTTTTTCACCTGTGCTGTTGTAGGGAGGGATGAAAGCATCTGGGTCAGTACTTGGCAGCTAGCCAATGTTAGCCCATAATAACAAGTGCACTTCACAGTAAGTGTATATTGACTAATGTGGGTTCCATGATCCACCAGGAATAAGGTGTCAATCACTCATTAAATTCTATGAACGCATATTTTCATCCAAAAAGTTTGAATTCCACTGCATTAAAATTTCACTTAGGGGAAAAAGATAAAGCCCTCATCAGAAAATATTTTTTTAAATCTGAGTATGCAGTTTCATGAATGAATAAGCTATTTGTATTACTGAATTGTTTCAACTATTTAAAATCATAAAACTATCCCAGAGAACTATGTAACTGGCAAATAATTTAAATTTCTAAAGTAAAGATGACTAGCAGTATTCTATTGACTGCCTAAAATTTAAGATCTATTCATTTGTGCTTTCCCCAACCCCTTCTAATCTGGTTCACCTGTAGTGAAAGAAAAGAGAGTGATTTGTAGTTGAATTTTACATTATACTACATTATATTCTGAAGAAACCTTTCTCTCATGATGACACAGAAATTCAGTAGCTGATGTTAACATTGTGTATATCATCCTTACTAGGTATGTGAAAAAATACCTCTTATTGAGAGGGGAAAAAACAAAGAATTTTTAAAGAGTCAGTTGCATCAAAACATAAATTATGTGGCTCATGTAAGCATTTACAGCCAAGAATTTTTAATAAGCTCCTCAATTCTGTCACATCAGGTTTAAGAGGAAGAAAGGGATAGCAAACAAACCCCCAAAGTCAGTAGACTGAAAAGAACTTGCAACTTTTCTTACATTATTTCATGATCTTTCTGATCATCAAAGCATCTTTGAAGGTAGATGAGGATTTGATTTTTTAGCTTTGAAAACCAAGAAGAGAATGAAACAATCTAGGAAAGAAATTACCACCTACTTAAAATCCTAAATATCAAAAATTATCATTCATCTTCCTTCACTTTTCCCACATTTCCCACTTTAAGCAGTTTCATCTGGACAGTATATAAGCTTTTATTAGAATTAAGAGTTTCTAGAGACCACTCTTGTGTACACACACACACACAGTATTGATTTGGATTACCAGTCATTTAAAAAAAAATCTTCAAAACCAACACAGTCTAACAATGGGTTATCAGCTACTGCAACATGAGTTTCTTTTGAATAGTAGTTTGGTACTGTGAATTGATCTGACAACCCTAACACCTATTAATACTATTCAAGCATATATCAAACTTTTTACAGAAGTACATGTATCTCACTGTGCTCTTCCCACTGAAATTTGTGCCGCTGTCTACCAGAAAGGAATGCTTACCTGGTGATTTGATTATTACCACAGGGGACTACTCAATAATGAGTTACCGAACTCATAACAGTGAATTACCACTCATTCTAACAGAAGGACAGTTAGTAGAAGTCTATCACTGATTCAGAGATCTTGATGAGCTTCCACAGGCCATTTTTTCAAGCAACAAAGTAGATATTACCTTAAAATTGAGCTATTTTCATATTTGGCAACATCTCTAGAAATTCAGATTACAGTAATTTCACACTCATAAGCTGCACCTGGTTATAACCTGCACTTCCATGTAGCCAGGAAGACCACGGAATTTGTCCATAAACAAGCTACGCTGGGTGATTAGTCGTTTTTGGTTTTTTTTCCCCACGTGGCAGAGGGGGCGCTCCCCGACCTGTCCGCTTGCTCCCCTGTCATGGCTCCTGACCTCCGGGGGCCGGCGGGGGCCTGCGTGTTCCCGTTCCTCTGCTCCTGCCACCTGCGGCCGGCTGTGGCCGCCTGTTCCCGCTCCCCCGCGTGGCTGCTGAGGGGCGGGGAACACAGCCCTCCCTGCAGCTCGCACTTCTGGGTTAGCAATTCTCCGAAATTTGTCCATAAATAAGTCGCACCTGGTGATTAGCCGCACTTCTGGCATCGGCTCAATTCTTCAGTGAAATAGGTGCGGCTTATCAGTGTGACATTTCTGTAGTTACTAGTGAAAATTATCTAGATTAGATTCATACTAAGGGTTCTGTGCTCCCTCTAACAACTAGTTCCACATCCAGTATCTTACCAATGAAATTCTCTTTACAGGGAACTGAGAAACCTTGGTATTGTGGTTCTGGTGGAAGTTAACAGATTTTCTAGATGGATCTGAACACATTACAGAGGTAGGAGGTCTTGGACACCTGTCTCTCCTGTGCTGGACCATCAAAAAAACACAAGAAAAATGAAGCCAAAAAAATAAAAAAAAAAAGACAACAAAAAAACTGCAAAGAAACTAAACAGCAACAACAACCTCCGAAAAACAAACAAGCAAAAAATAAGGAAAAAAACCCCAGACTAACCCCAAACAAGTGTAACAAACTTACTTAGCAGTGGAAGTCATGGAGTAAAAAGAGATTCAGAGTGCCATAAATTAGTGATGAAGACACCCTATGTTTGAAGTGATGAATATCCCATGTTTGGGTTTTTTTTTTACCAGATATTTAGTATTTGCCTGTAGTTCTCATGTGGATGTTTTCTTTTTACAATCTATAAATCCAACTTTTACTTTCTGGGATAGTTTACTGAAGACCTGACTGCAAATACAGTTTTTGATATGGAAAAGGCAAACTACTGTTTCGTCTATTCCAAACAGATAAAACATAAACAGTAGGACAAGAGAACTGGTGGAGAAAAAGAAAAGAATGTGAGACACAAGCACCTTTGAAGGGTCAACAAGGAATATATTCTGAAAGTCTTCATCCTCAAAGTAAAAATACAATCAAAATCCTTAAACATATGTGAATTTTAAAATAGAACAATATTTGAATATGTTCCAACATAAGCATTATAAATGACCAGTAGGCTGAGATACATGAATATAAAATAGTTATAGAAAATATCTAATGGGAAAGAATTCATGGCTTTTATGACCTATTTAAAGAACAAGATGCTATTCTACCAAGTGGGTATGGTTTCATGGTTTTGTTTGGTGTTTTGTTTATTTAAAAATCACCTCAGCTAAATTTAATATGTTTCTTAATTTGCAATTATCTTTGCTCTTCTTTTTCTGAAGTTGTAATTTTAGTCCCTTAAATAAGACAAAGCAAAGGAATAAAACACTATTGCATATTTCTGTATATATGATAGATGGTAATGAGTCATAAAAATAATGTTCCATGTTTTTTTCCCTGAAGTAACGTTTAAAATAAATTTTTCAGAGATTTTCATACATTACCATTGTTTTTACCACCTAAGCCAGAACAGAGTAAAAGCAGTTTCTTTTGGAGGATGAGTTCCAACATGTTATGAAACAGTGAATGTTGATGGAACCTCTTAGTCTTGTAATTCCCTGTGAACAGATGTCTTCTTTGCATTAATCTCATTCCCTTTAAAATAAAAATTTTACTTGTTTTTTCATATCTAGATTTTATTCCTGTAAATATTTACAGTTGTATGACCCTACAGAAATCAAAGGAACTAATTAAGTTTGTAGAAGTATGTGGAATACAGAAGGCAGACGCACTCCTTTAATTAGCATATCAAATCCTTTAATCACAATTTGATTCATTTTTCAAATACTGTTGAATTGAAAAAATTGCCCACACTGTATGCCAAGCAACTTATAAGCCATTGAGCTACAACAACATAAATGCAGATATATGAGGGACATAACCTACATTCTGATGAGATAGACTAAATTAGCATTTAATAACACTTTTACACCCATAATTAATCACAGTGGAAAATGGGACAGTTACCTACTAAATTACCTAGATATTTTATCAAATAATGTAACTCGATAATTAGACTTCTAAATCCTGTCATGTATACCTTTAATTAATTGTTGTTTATTATTAAGTGGATTAACTCTTATTGCACACCTTCATCTGCACATTAGGAACTGGTTTATCATCATTATTTATTCTGCTTCTGAGTTGGGTTATTCTACTTGTTTGTATATTTAAAACATCTCCTGTAATTGAACTGGAAAAATTTAACAGCATTTATAATATTCTTTTTTCAGTTGTGCTTCAAAACCTTGTCTTTCACCTCCTGGTGCAAGCATGTTATTTATCGAGATATTAACCATCTCATACTGATGTCAGTCATATTACCTTCCTATTTGCTTCATGGTTTTTAGGATGCGACATGACATTGGAATAGACAAAAGACAAGAGTTTATTACCAGAAATTAATGAGATTTTAATTGTAGCAATTTCATCATATTTTTTCCTGATAGAAAGATATAGTGGTTCCATATTTAATACCCCCTAAAAAGTAAATCTTCATTAATGTGAAACTCTCGATCTTTTTCACTGTTTACTTAAAATCTTGCTGACAGTTTACTTTTTTTTTTTTTTTTTTTTTTTTTTAATATTGAGTATGATTTATATGAAAATTAAAGTTAGATTAGCTGTTTTTAGGGGAATAAAATATAAGGAGTTACTGAAGCTTTCCCACGTGGAGATTAGCCATTCTTTTGAGAATCATTTAAAGGGAAGAATATCCATTGCTTAATGTATTACTGTACACCAATCAATATCTGAATACCATGGGGACAGACTCATTAGAATTACTAAAATCAGATATGTGTACCCATTCCAATGTTTTATATTGACCTTTTGGAAGTCTAATGAGGTGGAATGAGAGTGAAGAAAAAAAGAAAAATCAGTAGAGACAGTACAGTAGCTACATAGAAAAGAAATGAGGAAAGAGCAGAAGCAGTAAGAAAAAGACTGACATTGTGAGCTTCAGTGGTTATTTTTAATGTCAGTGAAAATGAGGAAATTAAGGGGGAGGTCTTAAGAGACTGAGCTAAATTGCAGAGCAGAGAAAGGGAAAGGAGAATAGAAGGCAAATGGCAGTTAGGAGGTCAAGCATCAAAGAAACTCTTGTGCTTCCATAATAAAGGAACAGCAGAGAGTTCAGCAATTAAAATAAAAGCAACAAGGAGATGATGGTTCTATTTTTGAGATTTAAAAGCTTGACTTTATAAGATTTATACAGAACCTGAACACACCTGGATCTTCCACAAAGGCATATTTTGACTATATTCCCTTCTGGAATTCAGTTTAGAAAATATTCACAGAAAGGTTTGAAAAATGCAGCATACTTTTTCTAGAAATTAGATTTTCTTTCCTCATATTTCTTTCCTCATTTTTTTATAAAACTACATTTTCAAAATGAAAGATGTAATTCTTTCTCTGAATAAGTCTAGAATTAATTTTTTCGCCAATAATGACAGAACTCACTCATTAAAATCTAATAAGAACAGAAGTAATCAGTGGAATGAAAAGTTGTATACACACTCTATAGAATATGCATACAGGCTGTAGTGGAAACATATGTAGATTAGCCCTTAACTTGGCAACAAATCTCCAAACATGGTGCAATAAAAAGATGGTTCCGAGGGTTCAGCTCAAATCCCACAAAAGTCTTGCATGGGCTATTGTGAGTACAGAGGAGGAGGACAGCTGTTTTAGTAACTGTGGCAAACATTTATTCAAATGTTGCAAATGTGACCCTTAAAAATTTTGCTTAAATAGTCAATATTGACATTTCCTTGGAAAATCTGCATTATCCATGCAGTATTAGTTTAGAACAGTGTTTTGATGGGTTTCCCAATTTCAAATGTTGGCTGTTTCTGTAACTGGATGAACAAGGATTCCTCTCTAAGGCTAATCAAGATACAGTACTCTCTGAAATGTTCAGTGGAAATTTTGGATGGCTGGTCGGTGCACCCACTTACTAAATTTCCTTATTAGTTTTTCATTTGCTCCATGTTTGGGTTAACAATATAAGAAGAAAAGATCCAGCATAAACAAGATCAATTCTTTCATGGTAGTAATTTTCTAAGCTATCTCCAATTTTATTGTCTCAGTGAAATCAATCGAGAATTATCATCTTGACCGTTCACATGAGACAGATTTTTTCTCTCACCTATAGTTCACCTTCCAAACCAGGCATTTCCACTCAGCTACACAGCTGTGTGGTTGATACTTTAGACAGCTTGAGGTAACATTAAACTGTTGGTACCTCGCATGTATTGGCTTGTGTGACTGTCAGACATGCATGCTCTCAACTGCCAAGGCTTCTAAAATGGGTTTCTGATCCAGTTTACACTGATGTAAATTAGGAAGAAGTCTGCAAAAGTCAATGGGACTAGGCATGTGTAAAATTTGTGCAAGAATTATATCCTCAGTTTGATGAATCCCTGTAGTCTGAACTAGCAGACATAATCTTTCTGCATTACTGCTTTTATATCCAACCAAAAGAAATTCTACAGAGAAGGCTGGTGTTTAAAAAGAAAGTTCTGGTACAACTCAAACATTCAACAAGAATCAATTCATTTACTTCAATACTTTCTAAGGAAATAAGATAAATCCTGCCTGGTTCTCTCTTCATAGCTTAAACCAGATATAATTTTCTAAGTAAACAGACCTTTCTCTTTAAATGCCAATGAATGAACCTGAAATGTGTCTTGGAAAAGAAAAATGGATTTTAAGATCTTCAGAGCATTAAAGCCAGGATCTATAGATGTGATATCCAAGATCACTCACACATTCTAGTGATGCTTTAGCTAAGAGACCTGGGGACCTAGGTTTTGAACAGCCTACCTTGTAAGTCTAGTTGGACTTCTTTCCATGAAATCAGAAAATGAAAAAACATTCTTAATAGAATTCTGAATCCATACCAGGGCTCCATAATCTTCCCCAGGCATCCTGTTACAATTTTAAGTTTTTAGGTCCACAATAATCTAACCAGCATACAATTAAATTACTCCTTTACGTCTTTAAATTCAGAATTTACTTTGGTCATGGTAAAATTTGAGATATCTGACAATGCTATTTGGCTCAAAAGAAAATGTCAATTCTGCTTATCAACCATTCATAAGGAATAGAATTTTCACAATGTAAAATCATGATTGATTAAAAATGAATGAAATATAAAGGTATGACATGTTGCTAAAGTATAATTTTTCACTTTATTTACATTTGAGTATGATTTTAATGTAATGTGTCTATATAGAATTTTTAAAAAGTTGTATACTTCTGAGGGGTTTTATTCTTTGCTATCCTCATTGTAAAAAAAAAAAAAAAAAAAAGAGAAAAAAAAAGAGAGCTACTTATTTTATTTTACCTTTTTTTTTTTTCTGTACAGGCCAAAGGGATGGTGTTTGCAGCCAAGTAGCTATATCACTTTTCCTTTTAATGCATGTTAATTTCTTAGAATTTGAATTAAGTTACCAGAAGGAATTTAGAAATGTGTGTCCGTGTATCTTGCTTCTTTTCTTCTTATTGTTTGGTCATATCCCTTTCATGGTGCAGATGTCTAATAGTTTCATAAGTTGTTACCCTGAACACTGGTTGAACTTCTTTTAGACTTGGTATGGGACTGATAATCATAAGAGATAAAGCCTTTACTTGACACTCAAAGGAAAGGATAAGATACTTACTATGAGTACAAGAATTTTTATCTTGCTGCTTCCCTGAATTGGCATGCAAAAAAATTCTACCTGTAAGTGCCCGAGCTCCAATTCAACAAGCAATGTAAATACCTACCTTAATTTCAGCTTGTGTATATTTCCACTGAGGTCCTAAAATTATCCACTTATTATTTTACAGATTAATTTATCTTGACAATATATGATTTTGAATTCAGTGTGAAAAATAGGATTCTACAATGAGATGAGAAGCACAATGCAAACTATATGTGGAAGATCTGAGCACAAAATTGAGCTCTCAAAATTTAATTTATTCACCAAAGTCCTGTGCTTATTATCAACACAGGAAATATATTTAGCTGAAATACATTTTGGCTTTAGGTTTTTAGGAGTGAAATTGGATTCATTTTTAGTACTGTACCACTCCTTTCTCTGTGACTACTGAACCTGCAAAAGATTGCCATAGAGATTAGCAAGAAATGAGAATGTGAAAAATCTGTATGAGCATCAGGCATAGAAAGTATAGTTTCAGAATTCATTAACTTTTAATAGTTCTTTCCTTCACCATGGTCTTCATAAAAGAGTGCTGTCATATCCAAAAGAAACTCTCTAGTGAAACAGAAAAAAAAAACAAAACAAAAACTATTTTGCATTTCTTCATAGAAGTGGTAGAAACATGTCACCATTGTAGCTGTTTTAAGAATATCCTGGAGATATGTTGAACAAGGGCAACCAAAAAAGATTTGAGAGTATATTGTGAAGGGATAAATGCACAAAGTTTACTGTAAAAAAAGACTGAAAAGAGCTTTGTTTCTGTTTTTATATTCTCAAATCTGAATAGTTGGGATTTTTCACTTTTTCAGCAAAGTTACAGCACGGATTGACGTTTACTGCTGTGAAAAAATACTGGCAAAGTGATTATATGCCACTTTTGTTTTTTCACAGTGATTCATGATTAATATCTTCCTGTGATCATCTGCAGATGTTAAGATAGATCTGTCTTCTTGATTTGCAATTGACCAGATGTATTTTCCTGCATTTAATTTAAATTTTTATAAAATTTCATGAGTTGACTGCAGAAGAGAGGACAAAATAATATCATATAATCTCCTCACTCTGATGCTTGTTGCTGAACCTTTCTCAAAGTTGAATTGATTAACTGATGAGAATCAGAAAAGAAACCCTACCTCTCCCCAAATCCCTGGCTATATTGGTCAAAAACACCAAACAAACCAGCCAAAATGTCTTTTTTTCCCCTCTGCAGCATGAATTGTCTGCTAAAATCATGTGGGAAGATTTCACATAATCAGGAATTGAAATTATAATTATCTGAGAAATAGGTGTCACCTAAATTACATCCAATGTTTCTGATGCACATATTTGCACAGTATTTTGCCCAAGAATACGTTATAGTTTCATTAAATTTGTTGCATTTTAAATATCAATTCTTGGATTAACTTTACTATGCAGTCTATTGATCCTTTCCAGGATAATACCTATAAATAGAATTCAAAAAGCTAAAACAAATAAATATATTTCTGGCTTTGAGAGTACTTTGAAATTCCCAGCAGAAGAAGACATTTCCATTGTTGTCACTGATGGTTCCATGAGCACCATTTAGATTACACTTTTCTTAACCAAATTGTGAGAATGGACTCAATCAGTTTTCCAGATTACAGTTTTAAACTATTGTTTATTGAAAAAAGAAAAACAAGCTTAAGATATTCAAACATTTTTATTTTGCTAGAAAAAGGGATTTTGTGGATCAGGTTTGTGTGATTCATTTATTCATAATCACTGTTTGCACTGCAAGGTAACAAGGGAACACATCTGCCTGCTCACACTCATGCAGACACTGCACATGGCTTTTCGTGGAAGCCTTTGTGGGAGGGGAAAGTCTGCTTTTCCATGCAGGTAAAGTAGACACCTTAAGAGGAAAATACTTCTTTAGTCTAAAGTGGAACAAGCAGAAAAAGGAAAATCTAGGAAAAGCTACCAAAAAGAACAAAATGTTGCCATATCTTCAGGCTTCAAAGCCAACAGAAATAAGTACTTTCTCGGGTGCCTGACTATACCTGAGGAACCAGTAAGGTTCACTCAGCTGCTGAATAAAACTTTGACTAAAAGTACTCATTCTGAAAAGATGCAATATGAGAAAAAGGTTTCTTATTGTATTTTTGCTTGTATTTTGCCTCATTAAGATTCTTCTTTTTCCAATTTTGAAAATTTATGGTTGCAGTTTCTATTCAAATGAAAAAGTCAATCTCCAGAATTCAAAAGTCTCTTGGTGTTTTGAAATTCATAAATGGGTAAAGTGAAAAACAGATTTGTCTCAGTGCACTGGTCAGCTCAAGTGCCATCCCTGCCATAAAACTAACACCAGCTGGCTTTAATTACACCAGAAGACCTATTTAGCTCACATTCAGACAGTATTCCACCTTGAAAAAATATTTGCAAGTATTTGAATGTTTATTTTTTTTTTTTAGTTTTTGCCACTTGGAAGGATGAAGTAGTTGGGAATGAAAGAGTTGAGTTAGAGAATGAGGAGGGCAGGTCTTGTTTTAATTTGTATTTATTCTCACTATCCAAACCTATTTTGACAGGGAACTGCATTATTCTTTCCCCAAATAATGTCTGTTTACGTGTGATGGTTATTGGTAAGTGCTGTCTCTGTATTTACCTTCATCCACTATTCTTTTAAACTTATTTTTTCTCTCTTTTCTGTTGAGGAGGAGAGTGGAAAGCAGCTGAATTGGTATCTGACAACTGACCAAGTTCAAGCCACTGCATACCCTGTGGTGATTTTAAACGTAAAATTTGATTTTTTTTTTTTCTTAAAAAAATCACATAATGGGATAGATGGAAACTGAACTTCGTGGAAGATCTCAGAGCTTAATGAGGAAAATATGCTGTGACTGTAAAGTTGTGAAGTGGTATTTAATGGCATCTTTGAATTACAGACCTTTAATATTAGAAGAGATAAACTAACCAAATCTGAATTATTTTAGGGGAAAGAGCATACATTTTTATCAAGCTGCTAAGGAACAACTAGTGGTCTGAAACCAAATGTCCAATGTTATGCTGTAGTCAAAGGTTCTTAAGAGACTTGTTATCTTTACAACAGTTTCTTACATATTTGTAGAGAAAAAAATGTAAATAAAAGAAGGAAGAAGGATTAAAGGGGCATCATTAAGGTTCTGATAAAACATTTTTGCAAAACGGGCTACAGACAGATGTGCTGTTTCCAGGACAAAGGTTTCTGAGAAAGAAAAAATCTTTCTGGTTTGTTATTAAAAAAAAAAGAAAAAGAAAAAGTCTGAATGTTAAAATGTTTAGTCCTCTTGTTTAAAGAAAGAGAAAAAACACTTCTGTAAAATGTTTCTCTCTTTTTTTGTTTGTTAGTTTTTCATTTCTTCTGCTGAGGCAGTCATACCTGAAAAGAAGTGGGGTGAAGAGCCATGTTTTCTGGCTTATAGAAGACAAAAGGTAAGCAGAAAAGGGTCACAGAAAGAATGAAGTTGCTTTTCCATAGTACAACCATGACAGAGTGGAACAAGGCAATATTTCTTTTACCATTAATTTATTCTCATGGGAACTTTTTTTTTTACTATTATTTTCTAGTAATGCATCATGAAGCAGGAAGGAAATCAAGAAAAATACTTCCTGATAGGTAGAAATAGTTAATTGTACATTTGGTTTAGTTAATACCTATTTTCTCTAACAAACCTGATAGGTTTTTATTATTGTTCAAATAGTTATATTTACCGAGTTTATGACTGTTGATTTTTTCTACTCATGTCTTCTTTTTTTTGCCTTGGAACAAGAAATTAATTATTTATGCACTGAAATTATCTTAGACACCTTTTTCAACTTGAATGATTCTATGATTCTGTTAAATTTCTATCACAAATGAAATTTCAGGACCATGGATAGATTTCACATCCTGGGATTCTGTACAATGTTCTACAATACCCTGCTGCCACTGAAGGGTTATTATCTTTTCGCAAGCATTAAAGTTGAATCAAAAACTGAGTGAACTGTCCAAAATAAGACCAATGGCTAAGACTTAGCCATGTGCCTGACTGTAAATAATAGCTTTGAGCCATTGGACACTCTGGTGTAATGCCTCTGTCTTCATACTCTTTTACCAAAACAAGAATTTAATCTTTAACAAGTCCATGGGACAAATTTTCTTGAGACTCAAAATCAAAATGACAGAGAAAACTTTTTGCCTTTTTCTGGCATCTTTGTGCTTCATATATTCATCTGAGAAGGAGCTAATCTTTCATCTAATTAATATGTTAGTCAAGTAAGTAGAAAAGAATCATCAAGATATTCTGACTGCAGAGTACCCTGTAAATCTTCCATCTCAAACAATCCCTTAAGAATAAGAAAATGTAGTTTTAAAATCATATGAGACTGGGGGGTATAGTTTCACATATGTTTAGTTGGAAGAAATCTGCACTTTTGATTGCTTGTATTCATACCTGTACTGAATAGGCACAATCACCAAAAAAGACAACCAAAACATTTCCTCAACCATCCTTCATCTTCTTGCTCTCCACACACAAAAAAAACTCTACCAGATTGTGTTAGTGGAAATCTGTTGTTGGGATATTTTTGGTTTTGGATATTTGTTGTCGTTGGCATATTTTTGGGATTTTTTGGGATATATTTTGTTTTTGGTGAGCTGCAGTAGTAGAAGTAGTAGTAGTAGTAGTAGTAGTATTTTCAACATAATGTAATTTAATTTCAAGTCATGAAGCCTTTCCCTTAAAAAATGGAAATATTACTTCAGTACATATATTAGTAGACTGGCTATGAATATGTTTATGTGCATGTACAGGACTGTGGCTGTACATTTGAGAGCACAACCATACACACACATATATATATGTTTGTAAATATATATATTTGAACTGTTTTCTTAATTGAATTTCTTGCTTACATCCTTTTCAAAATACATATGATTTTCCATTTAAATTTTTTCTCTCTGAGAGCCTAATCAATGAATGAAAGATAAATTAAATTCATACTCCTTTTAGACATGTCACTGAGTCATCTCTGCATAGGAATCTTAGTAATTAGAATGATAAAATGCAATCTAGGCCTCCTTAGCTGTAATTCACACAGCACACAGCAGCATCACATCTTATAACAAAAAAAAAAAAACAAACAAAAAAGGAAAATAATATATTTTTAAAGAAAACAGAAAGCAAATAAGAAACTTGAAGAGCAGAACACAATAAAAAAAGCTGGCTGAGTAGGTTTGTGTCTGGGCAACTTAGGTACCTTCTGTTTCTAATGCAAGTTTTGGAACTTTCAAACATTCCACTTGGATGGGAAAAAAGAGATTCTCTTAAGCTTTCTGGAAGTTTTACTTGGGTATTTTCTAAGTTGTGGTCACCTATGTATAGACTAGACATTCTGCTTTTTAAAAAGTTGCAAATTAACATATTTCTGAGTGTATTTCCAAAATGGCTGTCAATTGAGCTCTTCAAGTCTTTTATGAGCTATCCAAACCTAAAAGTGTCATTAATACTCCTGATTGCTACTATCATGCCAATTCTACGTTATGTTTCTGAAATTTATCTTCTATTTTAGTTTTTGTTTGTGATAATGATGATTTTTTTTCTCTACTAGTATCAAATTGTGAACATGAAAATACTAATCTCATTCTCACAAGGGGATAGATTGACAATAATGCACTCTTAAAGGGATGAAATGCATCCCATCCTCTCAGCAGGCAGGCAAAGTCTCAAATAGCAGTCAGCAAAAACAGAAAAAAGAATAGTTAAAAAAACAAACAAGAAAGAAAAGAAAGAGAGGAAAAATTAAGAAAAGAGGAAAAGAAAAGAGAAAAAAGTAATCTTCAAGCTACTTTTTTCTCAGGTAAATCTCAATTTCTGTAAAACTATCAGTGTTAGACAAAATAACAAAAAAACTGTGCTCTTTTTAAGAAGCAAAATAATATTTTTTAAAATATTGTCTCAAAAAGTACCCCAAATCATGTTGCACTGTACTTTGCATTTCAATAAACTTAGAGCCTGGTTTCATAAATTCTCCTTTACATAGGTATATCTCAGTTAATGTTTCATGAGAATAAGCTTTGGTGGGAGTGTTAAAGAAAGACTTTGCAAAGCAGGTCCGTTTTTTTTTTTTTTTTTTGGTGACAGACAAACCTATTTAAATTAAAACTTGTGTTGTTTGTATCCATCTGGATACTCTGATTTATGAGCCAATTTCTCTAATTATAAAAGCAGTTTGGCACAAACGTTTTAACTAACTACTTTCAAATCCTACTAGCTGAAGGAAGAAACTTGCCCCTAAAAGTTCTCTAGTTTTCATCAACTGTAGGAATTAATTGATAATTTGAAGAGATAATATAGTTGCTATAATAGCTGTTTATTTTTTCTCACCAAAATATATCTAACATGAGCTGATTTTATGGCTATGATATTCTTCTATGGTTGACTGAATATGAGTCTGAGAAGCAAACCTGAAACCTGCTCCTAAGGTCTGTACATTTATGAAACAAGGTCCAGAAAGTTCTGAAAGCCTTATTCTCTTATGTTTATGTTAGAATTTGTGCAGATAGTTAGGGTAATAAGCCATAAACATGAAAGAAGAACTGGCATATCTGTGCATCTAACTATAGAATCTGAAATAATCTATAGCTAATGCATTTTCTGAAAATTATCAGATAGGTTTCTAAGGCACTTAGTGTGTTATTCACTGTTAAGCATTTGTGATTTGTAATAGATTAGTCTTTCAAAGCAACTGTAGCCATTGTACTGCATGGGTAATCAAATAGTTCCTACTCAACTTTCTTCCTCTGCATTTCATATAAATTTTTAATTATTGCCTTACATTACTCAGGCTTTTATGCAATTAGGTGATAAATTATTCAATTTTTGATGTTATGTTTTGGACAGATGTTAAATCAGAGAAGTTAATGATTGAACAGATTTTAATAGATTTGCTACTGTAGCTTTTAGCCACTTTAAAAATAATTTTTGATTGAATTTTGGTGCTTATAAAAGTGAAAGGCTAAGGACCATTTTTTTCTAAAGGCTCTTTACTGAGTGCCTGGCTAATTTTAGGGTTCTGAAGACATTATAGTGAATTATAGGCTATAAACAAAAACACAGTTGAAAAGGAATTAAGAGGTATTAAGCATAACCCACCCCAGTCTAAGACTTGAGAAATCACAAAGTATAAGACGCTTCTTAACCACACTTGAAAACCAGCAAATTTTCTGTTTCTACAAGATAAACAACAAACAAGCAAACAAAACAAATAAAACAATCTGCCAAAATTATTCATCATGAAAGTGTAAAGCAAATCTTTACCCATTGATTTTCTGTGAGTATTAAGTCATCCAAGGACTTTTGAAACTCATTATCAATCAACGTTTTCCCTGCAGAACTTCTCTTCGGAGAATGCCATGACAGTGAGAAAATTGGCTAATGTCCTAGTTCTTGCCAGGAGAGAGTTAATTTTTGCAGTAACCCCCAGAGGACATGGCTAAGACACAGAGGTTATTCTATACCACCTCACATCATTCCCTAGGGACTGGGGAAGAGCTCCCTTTGGAGGTGAGTCTCATGGCATGGTGGAGGGAATGGTTGGGTATAGTTGGGGATTTTCCATGTGAATCGCTTGCCTCCTTCATTAGCATTATTGCTGTTACTGTTTGCTGTTTCTCTTGTGGTTGTTGTATTCTTTCACAGCTGTTTCAAATAGATGGTTTTTGTCACAAGTTGTAATCTTTACCCTTTGTGCTCTCCAGCCCACCACAGGGGGATATGAGTGAGAAGCGCATGATTTAGAGGGTTTCAGTGGGAACACTTAACTGGGGAACACCATGACAGAAAGGAGGAAGGAAAACTATTTCATAGAAGCAGAATGGTTTGGGTTGGAAGGATCTTAAAGACCATCTATAGCCAACCTTTCTGCCCTGGGCAGGGAACCTTCCACTAGACCAGGTTGCTTAAAGTCCCGTCCAACCTGTCCTTGAATACTTCCAGAGATAAGGCATTCTAAACTTTTTTGGGGCAACCTGTTCCCATGCTTCACTACCCTCACAGTAAAGAGTATCCTCCTCTTACCTTATCTAAACCTTATCTCTTCCAGTTTAAAGTCATTCCTCCTTGTCCCATCACTACATGCCCTTGTAAAAAGTCCCTGTTGATCTCTCTTGTAGGCTTCCTACAGGTACCAAAAGACCACAAGAAGGACACCCTGAAGCCTTCTCTACTCCAGGCTGAACAACCACAACTCACTCAGCCAGATATTTATACCAGATATATATCTCAGGTATTATATATGTTTATATATACTTATATATATCACACCTGAGCAGTTTCTTACTTGCATTTTAGGGTAGCTTGCCCTTTATGTCTATCAGCGAAGGGCATTCAGATTTTTCATCTTATTCTGTAAGACTAGGCTGTACAGAAAAAAAAAAGAAAATTAAATTTAAAAAAAAGGCAAATGGAAGGTGCAGAACATAATTTCATAAATGATATTGTTTTTAGTAATTCTATCAGCATGCATTTTGGTTTCCAACTAATGATATTGCTCTGAAGTTGACCAGGCTAAAGAAAAAGAAATCAGAATCTACAAAAATTACAATTCTCTTACAATCTGACAATCTTTGTTTGCAGAGATTGTTAGGTAGCATGAACACATTTTAATACATGATTTCCTTATTTCTGAGGTTAATTAAAAGGAAATAACCTGAGTTAAACTCTATTAATCTCTGCTCATCTTTTAATGTTTTATATATATATATGTATACATACACAGGTAATATATTGCTCCCTACAGAACCATCAAAGATCTTCCATGACTTTACAGGTATCCCTTGTTATACACGTTTTGTATAAGCAAATATGGTGCTTTTAATTTTCTCTAGACATTAAACTATAGCCCTTACTATTTCATTCTGAGTGGTTTTCTGTCTGAAGAACTTTTATAAAATAAGAATTTTTACACTTTGAATAACCAAAATCTGAAAAATTGCAAATTTGGCAGCAAGCTATTATCATTTGAGGTAAAATCAGCCCCTGTAGAACATGTTGAATGAAATAATAAAAAAGAAATGTACAAGTCCTGGATAAAGTGACTTAGTTTTCTATATTATATTATTTACATGTTGTTATTCATCACTGGAAAGCAGACAGCTTTGAATAGAATGCAGTTAAAGTGTGCATATTACTTTCCATTTGATTTTCTTATCACAATTGAAATTAGATTTAATGATGACATGAAAGTATAAACATTTTTCTTCATAAGTATTTTATTTTAAAAAATTTTTGTATAATTTGCGAGGAAAAAAAGTCCTGGTTTCCCTGATTCCCAAACAGAAATAAAATGATCTCCTTTTTGCATGATATTTTAAAAACAACATAAAATGAAATGTTTATAACATTACACATATATTTATTTTATGTACTGACAAACCTGGAAGCTGAAACAGTACAAGCAGGGAAATAAATCAGGAAGGGACTCTTTTCTATTCTGATGAAATTCAATACTTTGATAATTTCTGGAAAGTTTGAGGTTTCTATTATTTATATTCTTAATCAGCAGCTAATGAAATTTTGTTGCATAGAAGGATGCAATTTGATGTTGTATCCTTGAATCGGTGAGCAGATTTCAGGGCATTTTTTTCTTTTTGAGGCAGCCCACAAAATTTTCCCCAAAATAGCAAAAGTTTGCATATTTTATAAGATCCCAGCCTGGAAGTAGATTGGAACAAAGTAAAGTCTTTTAAAATGCAGTCTATAAAAATTTGTTCAATCATAGTAATGAGGGTCACCTTCCCACCCATAGCAGTATGACAAAACAACGTAAAAAGGTGAAAAGCAAATAAAATAAAAATTAAATTATTTTGGATGAATAAACAAGTTAGTATTCAGTTAAAATTCACTTTTGTATCTACTGGCAATTTAGTAAAGTTATTCATTTGATATTTGAAACAATTTAGATGACCTTGCCAGATCAACAAATGCAATAACTTCAAAATAAGATCATTATTTACATAACTGGCTTTTCTCCACTTTAACTGACTGGAAACTGTTTGTACTGGTTGGAACCAGTTTTTACTTTTATTTTTTTTTTTCAATTGGATCTGGCTGGATCCAGAATACTGTAGAGCAACAGATTAAGAAACTGTTATGTCCATTTGAGTTTAAGTTATTCCAGAAAACTCTCTATATTCAATTGCCATTTAAACCACGGTTTTGAAATTAAATACATTCTTGAATAACAATGAAAATTGTGACTCTTGGTTACTATGACATTAGAAAAAGCAGACCATCAAGTTTTCAAGTTCATCCCTTCACAAGGCATAAAAATCCAGCACCCCATCTGCTCACAGACCTGACAAATATCTATGCATTTTTCTGCTTTCCTTTCAGATGAAGAATGGGATGATTCAAAAGGGTTGATTCAGCTCTTACCTGGTTCCAAACATTCCAAAATAGATTTTATCTTCAGAAATTGCTTCTTCTTGTATATAAATAATTTAATGAAGTGTACTATTTCATTACTGGTGGTCGATCTCTTCTCCCAGGCAATTATCAACAAGAGGAGTATAAAGCTTCAAGGTGCAGTAGGGCAGGTTCAGATTGGACATCAGGATGAATTTATTAATGGAAACGGTTGTTAAACTTTAGAATGGACTAAATGGCCCAAGGAAGAGGTGGAGTCACCACCTCTGGAAGTATTCAAAAATTTAGTAACATGGCTTAGTTGACAAGGTGGTGATCACTGAAGGGTTGAATTTGATGATCTCAGAGGTCTTTTAGAACCTCGTTTTTTCTGTGATTCTGTGATGTGTAATATTGCTAAGGGAGAAGCCACTACCTGCATATTTTTGTAGCATTCAGGGTGTCACACACACACACACCCACACACCACCTGAGACTGTGAGTGCCAGGAGTAGTCCTTGGCAATAGGCTACTCCAGTGAGCTGTTGAGTTTGACTCCTCCCTCACACACGCTATTCTCAGGCTCACTTCCTCTTTCAGGTTTAACCCTAGTTTTCCCAGGGCAGAGTTTCAGGTGCTATTAAAAAACAAAAACAAAACAAAACAAAACAAAACAAAACAAAAAAAAAAAAAATGAAGGGATACAACAGCAGGTCACCTTGAGCTGGGTGCTTCTGGAGGGAGACCCAGAACAAAGAAATCCCTGGGCAATTTTTTCTTGGTCCCCTCTAGATTAAAATTACTTACCTTCATCTTCTGGTATACTTCTAGTTCTCCTGTAACATTTCAGATATAACTGCTTGAAAAAACTAAGAACAGTCAGATTGTTGTGCCAGAATGTGGCCTGGTTTACTGTAATTACTTCTATTCCTGCAAGAACAGCTAAACTGGGAGAGATGAAGATAGGAAGAGATCAGATGGCAAAAATAAAAAGAATTGTGCTGAAAGCAACCCTTTTTATTCAAATCACACTCTCCCCAGGAGATACCAGCTGAATATTGCATCTGAAGGCAAGTCCATTTGGGAGTCTAGAAGATTCCCAAAGAGAATCTATTTAATGTTCCAGAGACTCAATGAGCTTGAGTCAAAATCTCTGCCAACAAATGAACTAAAGTTTTTTAGATCGAAATAAACACTAAAAAAATTCTCTTGGAATTAAAGACCATCCCAGAGGAAAACATGACAAAGGATCTGGAAATTACTGGCAGATAATTTTTATGCCTGTATGTTTCATGCAAACAGGTGGGCAATTCTAACAGATGTACATTTATACCCATGGGTTTTGCTTCCAGAATGTCACAGGCCGAGGGCTGTACTACTGCACTGGTTCAATCACAGTTTATTTGAATTTTCAATGAATGTTCTTTTCCTGCCAGTATAACTATTGTATCACTTGTCTAATCTCTCATTGTAGCAAAGAAGGAGGATGCACAAAACTTAGTGTGAGCATGCCACTGTAAGATATCAATCAGGCACTCTCATAAATACCTACTAAAGGATTAAATCCAGTGTGCTAGAGATACGCAATTCAGCTTAACAATGGGGATTTTTTGTTTCTAGGGTTTCTGTTTAGTTTTGTTCATTTCTTTAGTTTTGAGTTTGGATTTGGACTTTTTCAAATAGAGGACATGCCTTTCCAAAATACTTAAAAGGTAGGGAGTTTTTTTCCATATAAAGTAGAGAATGTTAACCATACTGTTGTGCTAGAAACATTAATTCTGTTGCTGCTGTGATGTGAATGAACTAACATTACCTGGAAAAGAAAATGTAGAATGAGCATTTCAAATTGTTCCTCTTGTAAACTGAAGAATGTGAGAAAACACCATATCAAGCAACTACAGGTTTGCCATTTTGTATCCTTGCATATATATATAGCCTTTCAAAATTGTATTTTTGCATGACTAATCCACACCATATATTTTTTAACTTGCAAAACACAGCTGTACTGGTATCTGATATAACTCAACTGTGCATTAAGGCTGACAGAAGGCTGTAACTGGAGTGACACAGCTGAATACCTTTGTTAGCCAGCATTAGTCCATAGAGAATTACAGTAATTTCACATA
>VRYO01001463.1:79346423-79382742 GCA_009812075.1 Sialia sialis | reverse complement strand
GAAATTACTGTACATATATTTTCAGACAGGAGGTACTGATACATTATGTTTGACATCGGCAGGCCACCCTTTCTAGAAATGCAATGCGGTTTCTTTTCTGAGGAAAAAGTCTAGGTTTTTTTTATGTTGTTGTCTACTCTGCAGATAATTTCAGACAGATGGAATCTTGAGCTTAGATACTATAAAAGAAGATCAGGTTTCTGACTACCTGAGGAATCTGATATCCTGTATGGGACCCGATGAGATATATCCCAAAATCCTGAGTAGTTGTCAAACCACTTTTCATGATATTTGAAAAGTCATGACATACAAGTAAAGTCCAAGGCAACTGAAGAAAGGAAAATATTGCACCAATTTTTAGGAAGTGTAAAAAGGAGGATCCCAGAACTCCCAACCTGTCAGCCTCTCCTCTGTGCCTGGGAAGATGATGGAGCAGATCCTTCAGGGAACTGTGTTAAGGCACATGGAGAACAGGGATGTGATTTGAGACAGCTGGCATGACTTTACCAAGGGCAAGTCCTGCCTGACTAATCTAGTGGCCTTATGACTATAAGTGTGGATGAGGAAAGTGCTAAAGATGTCATCTATCTGGACCTTGTGTAAGGCTTTTGACCTGGTCCCCTATAACATACTTCTCTCTTAATTATAAACACACAGATTTGTTATGAGATCATATGTCTCTTATGCAGGAAGAATAGCATGGGTGTTCTCATCCAGAAGCTGATGGTCAACAGATCAATGTCCTGATGATACTGTCAGTTCCCAATGAAAAGTGGTGTTCCTCAAGGGACTATATTTTGACCAGTACTGTTTAATGTCTTCATCAATGACACGGAAAAAGGGGTTGAATGCACTCTCAGGAAGTCTGCAGATGACTTCTGTCATCAGAAATCAAGTTGAGTGGTGAAGTTGACACCCTTAACACCCTTGAAGGATGGGATGCCATCCAGAGGGTCTTGGACAAGCTTAAGAAGTGAGCCTTAGGGAACTTCAACAAGGCCATGTACCAAGCGCTGTACCTAAGTGGGAACATCCCCTGCTTTTAATGCACTCTGTGGAATGAAGGAATTCAGAACAATCCTGTCGAGAAGGACTTAGTGGTGCTGGTGGATAAGAGACTGGACATGACCCAGCAATGGGCACAAACATGCCTTGGGCTGCAGCCAAAGCAGCGTGAGCAGCAGGGAGAGGGAGGGGATTCTGCTCCTCTGCTCTGGTGAGACCCTACCTGCTGTGCTGTGTCCAGCTCCACAGTCCCCAACATCGTAAGGATATGGATGAGTAAGAGTATGTCCAGGGGAGGACCACAAAAAAATCACCTCTCCTGTGAAGACAGGTTGACAGATTTAGGACTATTCAGACCGGAAAAGAGAAGGCTGTAGAGGAGATCTTGTTACAGTCTCTCAGAACTTAAAGGGGGCTTATAAGAAAGACTTATTTTTTTTTAGACCCTGCAGTGACAGGACAAGGGATAAATATTTTATACTAAAAGAGAATAAATTCAGACTAGATAAAAGGAAGACCTATTTATTTATTTATTTACAATGAGACTGGTGAAATACTGGTACAGATTGCCCAGGCATATTTTGGATGCTTTATTCCTGGAAAAATTCTTGATCAGACAGGGTGGAATTCTGAGCAACCTGATCTAGTTAAAGGTGTCCCTGCTCATTGCAGTGGAATTGGTCTAAGTGACCTTTAAAAGTCCTTTCCATCCCAAACCATTTTATGGTTCTATCATTCTAATTTATTTTTTCATTTTCTCATGTGCTAACACAGAAGGAATTCCTCTTTGCCTGCAGAGATAAAACATATTTAATAAGAGCTCTATGCTGACATTTTTACTGATTGAAATCTCTTTTCTTGTCTATTTTGAAACTTTTTGAGAACTTAAAATGATCAAGACTAACAAAATGCCCTTTCAATGTGAAATTGTTAAAGCACATATTTTATGTTCATATGATGAAATTTGCATTTGAAAGCAGCTATGTAAGGGTGTGCTCTATCTGGGCATATACCAGTCTAAAAGGACTAGCATGATCTCTATAATGCACATGTTGCTCTACATATGATTACTCTATCTAAGGCCATTAAGTTAACCTCAGACTAAGTCTCAGCTAAGTCAACTCTTGACTTTGCCCTCAACATTAGGAAGTTTCTCACTCTCTGAAATAATGAAGCAATGCAACTGAATCAGCAGGAATTCATGGGGAAGTGAGGGAGAGAGGTGTCCTGGTTTAGGGGACAGGTGTTGCCAGAAAAAGGCAGGAGCTTTTCCTAAAATGGAGAGTGAAAATCCCCTCCCTCACAGTTTACTATAATTTGGAAATTAAGGGGCTCTCAGGCAAAAAGTATGGGTTTAGGAATAACAGTTCTTTACTGATATACCTACAAGACAAACAAGAACAACATCAGCTATGAAAAATCAGCGACAAAACAGAACAAAACTCAGTATTCGTTCCTTTTCCAATCACAAACACTCTTCTCTGCAAGGTTCCGGTGAGAGCAGGGTGGGCTCGTCACAGCCACGGCAGCAGGTGGGAGCAGGGAGGCGAGGAGGCAGGGACGTGTCCCAGATGGGAGAAGGGTGAAGGAAGACTCCGCTCACCGTTTCTGGGTCCTGGTTCTCAGTGCTGTTCTCAGAAGCAGGGGCTTAGCAGTGCCAGGGTGCAGAGAAACCTTGCTGCTCCGCGTTGGGGCCAGCGAGTGTCCCTTCCAGAAGGAAAAAGCAACCAAAGAACCAACCCCCCACCCCCGACCCCTCAACCTCCCCCATCCAGTGATCAAGCCAGCCAGCTAGCCCCCCACTCATTCCTTTTGTCTTGAGCAATTAAAAGCTAAGGGAGCCGCCCAGGCCAGCTTCCTCACCATGATAATGGGAAAAATTCTCAACCTACACTGAGGGAAAGAGTAAAACCCCCTCAAACCCCAACAAGAGGGCTTTGGTTAATTATTGAAGAAAAATCTTATTGACCCAGTATAATTTAACACAAGTTATGATATATTAAAGCATATCTACTAAATAACTATATACATATGTATATATATAAAACAATTTGTTATAAAAATTAGAAGCATATCACATTTGTAAAGAGAACTTCCCACTGCATTTTCCCCATATCTGTTGTGCTAGCAATAAAAAACACTTTCCCTGAGAAATCTACACTCATCCAAACCTAATTCCAGATTTCATCAGTTGAAATATTTAAGATTGGGTCTCCAATGACAGAAGTTGTTTATCTTTATGAAGATTGGATTCACTGGTATTACCAAAAAAAAAAATTAAAAAAATAAAAATCACCTTTTCATTTACCAGCTTTGGTTTGTGAAATTCAGAAAGTAAAAACAAATCTTTATGAAAAGCTGAAAGACACCCTTCTCCCTGATTTCTTGTCCTCATGAAAAAATAAAAAAATAGTTTCACAAGATAACATAAAGCCATTTCAGGCCTATTTTATCAACTCAATATTCTAAGAATCTATGATCTGACCCAAAGCATATTAATGTTGATTGGAGTATTTCTATTGACTTTGGCTAACTTGGATTTGATATATGTCTAAACCAATGAATTCATCAGATCTGAAAAATGTTTATGTTCTGGCTTACCCATGCTCTGCTTTTAACATTCTCTTTTCCCTCCAGCTTTGTCATCAATCAATAGTTGAGCATAAAATGTGCTTTATTATCCATTTTTGGGATTTTTTTGAGCATAAAATTTTCCCATAAGGGTTAAAAGTCAAAATCTATGCAACCTAGAACGAAACCCCTGAACCCTCAAATCATTCAATCAGCTTTAAGATCATTTGAATATTTCATTTAGTATTAATTGCTTTGATTCTACAATAATTAACTAAAAATTCTCTCAAGAACTGGGGAAACTAATTCTGAATCATCTGCTGCAGAAATTTGTTGTCTCTTTTTCTGTGTGAGCAGAACTGAGGGTCCAGAGGCTCATATATCCAGGTGCAAGCAACTGAAGAGATATGGATCCAAGGAAGGCTGATGAGAAGGCTAAGTGACTAAGTTCTGCAGCTGAAGGGATCCAGGATATACATATATAGAAAAATAGATGTGTATTTCCCATTAATTTTCCTTCATCCTGATAAACCAGAGGGGTGAACAGGATGAGGCTGGTGTTATTTGTGTTTGTGTGAGTCGTAATTATGTCTACGATGACCAAAACAGAGACCTTTTTATAGGTGACTTTGTATGTACTACTATTGGGGATAATCCTCAGCCTTGCTACTGGTTGGATGAGCACACAGGGACGTGTTGCAGTCTCATCTGAAATAAGGTTTTTCAATTTGTTATCCCCAAACAAAGCGGGAAGCAAAGAAATTTTCATTTCATCTATCACTAGAGTGTTGAAGACATTGTGACATCTAGTAACTAAGAATCACTTACTAGTGAAAATATCTCATCCATATAGGAAATATAATTAAGATTTTTTTTTTTTTTTGGCATTTTGAGACTATACAATCCTACCAGATTATCAAGAAAAGAAAAATCACAGACTCTTTTTATGACCTGTGTAAGTTCTTTTACCCCTACAAAAATCCTATCTTACCCCTGCATTAAAAAATAAATATAATTTCACTGGAATTTGAATAAAGTACTGTCACTCAAGAGACTTAATTGGTAGATAATAGATCATGCATGGGAAAGGCACATAAATTTATAGTTTGCTGCAATTTGTCTCTTATGGCTATAAATATTCAACAATGGAAAAATCAAAACAAAGCTTGTACATAGAAATAGCTGAAGTGGCCATTTCCCTTCATTATAAACCACAAAAAAATCAATCTGATATTGTTAGATATTTGGTGCCATTATAATTGTGCATTTTTAAAGCAGATGTAGGCTTATAAAGAGATTAGATTTCCGATTTTTGGTAATTCTTCTGAAACTGAACATGATTACTTTTTCCCACAGGTCCAGAGTCCTCTAGTTTCTTAATTAAATTGGAAATTCCTGGTCATCTGATTTAATATCTGGCACTAAATTTAATAGTGAATACAGGCAGCACTGTTTCAACTCCCTATTGCAATGTTGAAGCCAAGAGGATAGGAAAGATGATACTGACCCATAAACCAGGTACATCTGAACCAGCTGGTGTAGGTAGAGTACAGTAGGTAAGCAGTGGTGCAATCAAACAAGTAAGCTTCTCCCAGGTCAATGCTCCATAACTTTTATGAAGCACTTATTCAGGATGACTGTGTTCTTCCAGAACCAAACTAAAAAGTTTTCATTATATTGCAAGGAAATACAATAGCAATTTTGGTATTTACTTGGATTAAGAGTCTTTGCACTGTGTTCCATTGTGCTGTGTAGACATACAATAAACATGCAGTCTGGGAAGGACTTTATATTTTTCTCATTATCCAGCTGAAAGTAGGAAATGTCAGTGGTTGAAGTGGAATCCTTGTCTGCTGTGGTGGACATAGTTGCCGTATTATTTTCTCTCACCACTATCATTATTCCATTGAATTTCTAATAGCTGCTCCCAATTTACTCTACTTTGAGAGAGGCTTGGCTCCTACACATGCCATTTCACTTTCCTCAGCAGCAGGAGCTTTCCATGATGTACTAAAATTCCATTTTGCCTTCCCTTTCTTTCTGGCAGCATGCTGTGTCCATCAGCTATCTATAAGCTTCCATCCCAGAGGAGGCTGCATTTCATTAGTAATGTACTGTGTAGTTACGTAGTTCAAATTTGGTCTGAAGATAAAAATATTAATAATTGGATCAGTAGTGGTTTGAATTCTTTATGGCCTTTATTTCTATTCCATGCTTTTCTCTCTCTGCAGCATTAGGATGTACATGAATCTCTGGCATAATACTCCTGTCCTGAACAAGCAACAAAACTCTGCAGGGTTTCTAGAGACAATTTAATTTTTTGAAACAAGCTTTTACTTCATTGCCCCACTCTCAGGGAGCTTCATACCCATAGAAGCTGCCAGTCTCTGTTCAGGACTTAATGGGAAGTCTTTGCCAGCACACAGATCAATGTAGACGAGATAATGATTACTGCTGTCACACTACTCATTCGTAAATGTGAAATCTGGACTTTTTTTTGGTGCACTGTATGCAAGAAACTGGATTTTTTGTGTGATCAAGGACACATTTGATGGGTACGCTTGATAAAACATTAAATTAACTGCTTCGTAGAGGCACCTTTAAAAGAAACTGTTACTGAACTAATGATGTGCTAATGATTGAAATTGTTCACTTCTCATCTCCATGATGTCACTCTGATGAACAAGTCAACACTGGAATGTAGCTGGCAGTTAATGGAATCAGATTTTTGTCCTGGCATGCATCTGTCCTTCTGTATTTAGCAAAGGTATTCAATTTTTTAATAATAGCTAAAGTTTAAAAAGAAAGACTTAATACTATAAGATATTTCTATGGTAATAAGTTCTGACATTCCTAGCACTTCAATTCTTCAGCAAAGCCATTAATATTAATATACCTGGGTCACTTCCCAAATCTTATCTTATAGTACACCTTTCTAGAGACAGTATTCCTTTAATAGAGTTTTAAATAAATAAATAAATAAGTGCTCTTCCTAAGAGAGAACTAGAACCTTAAGAGAAACTTCATTTCCCCAGCCCTGGCACTGACTTTTTTTAGTGACCATGAATCAGCTAATTAATTCACCATGTTTAAAACTCTCTCTTTAAAACAGAAATTGCATGCCCTTTGTATATTCCCTCTATTTAAATTCTCAGCTCTATAAAGAAAGCAGTATCCTTTGCTGTATATTTTTAGAGTATACAAAACAGCAAGATGCTTATCTTTCACATTTCATCTAAATTATAAAGATGTTACTGTAACACAAAAATTCAATAAAATAATCCATGGTGAACTTGTACACCAAGAACTTACTCTTTTTATTTCTTTTTCTACTGTTTTTGAGTAAAAATACTTAACCATAGTTGACATAATTGACCATTCAGCACTATGGAGAGCTTTGTGGAGCTTGTGGGGAACAAGATATATGGGTACAATCACACCCTTACCTTCATATTGCATGAGTCCCTGTTCCTTTCTCTCATTGCTTCTCTTATCAAAACATGGTAATGCAATGTCAATTGCAAAGTGTTGGAGCAGTGCCAGAAATGCAGGCAGAGTCTCCTGAGACAGGAGACTGCTACAATCAGAAGGAAAAAAAAAAAAAAAAAAAAAAAAAAAAAAAAAAAAAAAAAGCTTTTCTTTAGCCATTATTATCCCTAGATTTCAGAAAAATACTCTACTTTCTCTTCCACTGACAGCAGCCTTGCTTTCCCCCTGTAGACCACTCAAATGTAAATTTAAAGGAATAAGCACAGAGAGGAGCCACTAAGCTGATCAGTTGGCTGGAGCACCACTCCTCTGAAGATGGGCTGAGAGAATGGGGATTGTTAAGCTTGGAGAAGTCAAGATTCCACTGACACCTTAGAGCAGCTTTCCACAGAGGGATGTTACACAAGGATGTGTAGTGATGAGACAAGGGGGAATGACTTTAAGCTCAAGGAGGGTAGGTTTAGGTTACTTTTTAAGAAGTAATTGTTTACAGTGAGCGCGGTGAGGCACTGGAACTAGTTGCCCACAGAGGTCCCTGGAGAGCAAACTGGATGGCCTTCTGAGTAATCTTTTCAGTGGAAGACGTCCCTGCCCATGGCAGGGGTTTTGGAACTAGCTGACCTTTCAGATCCCTTACAACCCAAGCCATTTGGTAGTTCTGTAATTCTGCAATAGCTGGACATTTGGTCATTTTATTCCTCTCTTCTGACCCCAATACTGATGAAATGTGCAAACACTACTAATAAGTTAGAGAATTACAGTAGCATGGAATAATTTCTTTCCGGGAGGGCTAAGAGACCATTAATTATAAGCTTATATTCTCAGGTTGGTCTGGATTCCAAAAGATATAGAAAGAAGTCATAATTTCAAAGGTTTAGCAGGATTGTGCTACAAATCAAACTTGTTCCACCTGTTTCTTATCATTGTTGTAGTACGGAAGGAAAAGGAAATATTAATTTTGAAATTATATAGTGCAGTCTGTACAGCTGGATATGATGGAATAAATGAAACATTTTGTTTAATCTATCTTCTCCAGTAAGGTAAGTCTGCAAATCCCATGTTGTTTTACCTCTCTAATGAGATCAAGTCAGTGCTTGGCAGTTATTCTCGCACATTATTTTTTATTTTTTACTCCTCAGTAGTGTCTTTTTCTCTCCCAGAAGTTTGTCAGTGTTGTGACAGCAAACATATATATATATTTTTAAAGAACTAATAATCCAATAACACTTTTTCATTGATCCAATATGGTGTTCTGACATTGGAGTTTGTGCTCTGCCAACCATTTAATTCTACTGATTTTAAGTTTGCATTCATGGAAGAAATATTTCCAGTGTAATGAAAGTGCTGCTAATGTGGCAAATTTTCAGTCTTTTTTTCCTTGCTCTATTTAACTCCTGGAAGAGAAGTTGCTAATGGTTCTATGTTTCACATGAAGTATTTGGTCCATGAGAGACTTTTCTGTCATTCACACTTCAGGAAGAGTCAGTGTCTGTTGTCACAAACAAAACAAACCAATAATAATTTGTAGGAATAGAATCTTTGAATGCATGGCTGAGTTTTGATTGATGCTGGTCCAAAATGTCCCTTTTATTAAGTATGATGGAACTTGCCCTTTATGTGATGTGTGCATACTTAACAAATGTGTGTGTTGGGAGGGCTGTTTACATGTTTGTGGACATGTTTCTGAGACCAAAGTTGAGCCAAAAAAACTGCTTCTGAGAAGGGGGTCTCCTGTCCCCCTTTGTCATCTTTATCCTCATTATTTGCACCTTGAAACAGTTCTGCTAAGAAATGTAAGAGGACAAGAATGGTCACTTTATTTGGTTTACTGAACTGAAATAATTCAGAAGGGACTTATGAGAGCAAGAGCAAGAGTGAGGGTGCATGCAGGACTTAGTACATGGAGGAAAGAGGAAAAATTGATTGTGCCTGAAAAGGTACCTCCATCTGAAAGCTCCGGGTGGCACAAGGGCCGGCCCACCCACTTGCCACTCTGCTTGGCCGGCTCTCACTTCCGGGTTGGCGTTTCGCTGGGATTTGTCCATAGATAAGCCGCACCTGAATATAAGCTGCACCACTGGGGTAGGCTGGATTCTTCAATGAAAAAGGTGTGGCTTATATTCGTGAAATTACTTTAATTTTCTCATACCTATTTCAAAATGCAAAAAGGCAGGTTTATAATTACCTTTTTTCTACCTGACATGTGACAACATTACTACAGACCAATAGTGACTTGGTATGGTTCTTCCCCTCTTCTTTACAACATCTCTTTAGGGCTTTTTCCTGCCCTTATTATTTCTGTATTGAGAAAAGTCTCCTGCAATGAAATTCATCCTAATATGAAACACCAGAACAAGCTCTGTGCTTGTGTCCGTATGGTCTCTGCTAAAGAATAGATGTAAAGGACTGGACAAGAGGATGAGACATGTTCATTGCTCCAAAGCTTCAGCTTTCAAGTTTTAAAAGAAGTTATAAAACTCTGTTAGATCTATTAAAAGTAAAAGTAAAGCCTTGCATCTTTATGACGATGCATTTATTTAATAGATTATACCCAAGTATAGAAAAATAAATCCAATAATTTATGCAATGTGAATTTTTCCCCTTAATTTCATTTACCTCTTCATTTTCTCACACACATGTATTTATAGGTGTGTTTGAGGACAGAGAAGAGATCAGCAATCAGCTAAATAAACCACAGAGGATATCCTGACTTGGAAGACTTTAAGAAAAATCATGATGTTGCTAGAAGATACTTTTATTTTCCCAATAAGGGAGGAAATTTGCATCACCTTTGGTTTACCTATTATTTATTGTGTGGTCTGACATAGTCTATGCTGCAGTCAAGCCAAGTGAAAAGGAGTACTGTCACAAGGTTCTCATCACAATCCATTCCCAGGTGAAAGCTGAATAGCATCACAGACTATTTCTGCTCCTCAGACTTGCCAAATCATCTGTGTCCTGGGTCATTCTTACACTGGCTCAAAATTGTCCAGGGTATCTACCATCAGTACAGGAAGTTTCAGCCTTGACAAAGTTTTATCTCTCCCCCTCAGAAGAACTATTTTTCATTATATTAATCAAAAAAGTAGCCCAAAACAAGCACTCTTCTGTGTCCAGTCAAATTAATAAGGTGCATTTTGGAATTTTGCCTAATAGATATTAATAATAATCAGATTCTACTGGTTTTTGGACACTGATAGTTAAAAGCAGTTTTCATTTCAGCTATGTGAAAGACTTATGTTTCTAAATATGCACTCAACTAGGGAGCTGCAAAATGTTTCTCAAAATGCATGTGTGTGTGTTCCCTCTGTTTCTTTAGAGATGTTAAGGGATAGTAATGAAATTGTTTCTGGTCACATTTCTGATAAAGCTTAAAATGGGAAACAGAGTGATTTGAAGCCACATTTATGTCAGACCTCTCAACTTGTTCTTCCCCTATAGATACACATTTGGAACTACACTTAGAATATATCTATTCATTCATCCCTTTTATATTCAGTAACTGTGAAGAGCTTGACATCTCAAAGGTGGCAATAAATAGAAATACATTCAGATACAGGGCTCGTCAGTATGTGTCCAATGTCCACTTTCAATCAAAGGCAAAAATGAAACTTCATATGCTGTTTTCCCCACTGTTGTATACACACTGATTTTTCAGCATGTTGCCTATGTATTATATTTTAACAGAAAACTTTTCTTTTTTTCTGCATTTATAAGCAATCAAGAGGTGCTTGCCATTCAAGGACCCTTTGTGAAATATGCAGCAATCTGCCATAGATTGCAATTGGGGTCCTTGACTTTTTCTTGGCCTGTTGAACCATCTTGATGATATATACACCTTTTACTTTATTGCAAAATAACTTCAAGATAGAGAAAAGTTTCATGGAAAAGTAGAAAGTGTATATAAAAGTGAAAGGGAAATGAAAGGGAAGAAAAGGAGTCTGATAAGACCAGCCAGAGTTGATAGTCGTACTAGTAATATTGCTCCTGTACAACATGATCTAGTGTCCTGCATGCTTGAGACTATTTGACAGTGCTTTGGTTTTTAAAGGATCTCAGGTGTCATTCTGAAGTCAAGTACTATTTGTCATAAAAGGAGCATCTGCATAATAAGAAAATCCCCAGACATTTAACGTCTATATCTCAATGCTTAGCCAGACAATAAACTTTGGATTTTCTAAAGTAATTTTCAGAAGCTTGTTGCAAGTTAAGGAAATTGCCCAAGGGAAGCTGTGATTAAAAAATGCAGTTCTCTGCAATGGCTATGAAAAAGAAGCAGTCTGATAAAATATACTGTAATTCTTCATAGTTGAGGGTGACATGGGGTTGTCAAGTTTACAAAAAGAAAAAATTCTTTAGAGACCATTTGCACTGAGACCCACAATCCTTTCCAATGATGCCAGAATTAACTTCACCAGAAAACGCATGTCAGAATGACTCTTTCCTTGCACTGTTAAACTGAAATGGTTGTCCAATAACAAGCCACAGCTGGAATGGGAAAAAAAAAGGAAAAGTATTGTTTATTAATGCCTTGGATATTAGTGGTTACCATTTAAGTATTAAAATATATATTTTATTTTGTTCTTCAGAACTTGAGCCTAAAAAAACAAAAAAGAAACTATTATCATGTTACACTAGTTAACACACACCATATTAATCTGGCTAATAAAAAGTTGTCCAAAAGTAGCAACAGAATATATGGCTGAGAGTATAGGAATATCCAAGGATATTCAACTGTGTTCCTCTCACAGAAATATACAGTAATTTCACACTCATAAGCCGCACCTGGTTATAAGCCGCACTTCCGGGTAGCCAGGAAGACCACGGAATTTGTCCATAAAGAAGCCACAAGGGGTGATAAGCTGCACTTTTTTTTTTTTTTTTTCTGAAGCGAGGATCCATGTGCAACAAAGTAATGAGTTAGTAACAGAATGTTGCCATCACAGGGTTTGCTGTCAGGTGCTCAATTTGCAAACCATTTTCACAGACTGGTGAAGCCTTTAAACACAGCCCCAGGCATCCTCCCCGTGCCGCAGGCCCCGGCACTCCTGTCCCCAGCGTTGGCTGCCACGGCTCCCTGCTTGCTTGGCAGCAGTGGCAGCTACCCACACTGCGTGAAGCCAGAGGCTCACCGCTCGCTCACCACTGGCTTGCTGCCCACCCTGCTGCGGCTCCGCAGCAGCTCCCTCCGCAGCCAGTCAAGGCTCAGAAGCAGCTCCCCACCTGGCTGGCTCGCACTTCCAGGTTGGCATTTCGCCAGAATTTGTCCATAAGTAAGCTACACCTGGTGATTAGCCGCACTTCTGAAATTGGCTCGTTTTTTTACTGAAATAGGTGTGGCTTATCAGTGTGAAATTACTGTAATCAGTCAGGAAATTTTCTGGCCATAAGGAACTCATCAGGTATGGCACTCTTTTGCCATGTGTCAGCATTTATATTAAGTATTATTCATTCTCTGGCTGTTATGGAGATGCTATGGCAGAAATGCCATGCTGGTATTTTTCTTAATGTTACGAGGTTTCCTGAGAGAACCCAAAATCATTTAAAGACAGACGTTATATGGAAATAAATTATGAGCCTGGCATATAAGCAAACTTGATTATTCTTGAAGGCATTAGCCTAACATAAACATTTGCTGTCATTCATGTATTTGGCCTGAAAGTAGTGTTAAGGCCAGATGCAGCAGAACATTTCATATTTGACATGTTTTTTATATATCCTCCTTCCACCTCAGATATAAAATATTAAAATATAAAAATAAGATTGCTTCCAACATACAATAATCATTGCTATATTTACTCTGGTTTTGAATTAAAAAAAACAAAAACAAAACTAAAACAACAAAAAAACCCACCAACCAAACCCAACCATTCCTGTAATTTCATTTTTTTTAATAGTACTATATTCTATGAGATTTCAAGGTAGAGTAAGTTGATCTTGTTCTAACACAGATCTTGTGTGCCTTATGAGTGGAAACCTTCTGGTACAAAATCTCTGGTGAGAAATAAATAATGTGGAACATGTAGGTGACATTTTACAAGATCAGGCTTCCAACCTGTTACTATAATTTAAATTGCTTACTCATTGATGTTTGGCTATTGCAAATGTTTTTGTATGTGAAATTAATTCACCCTTGCCCTTTATTTGAAAAGAAAAAATAAGAAGGGAAAATAATAGCCATATACTGGAATTTTCAAAGCTGCTTCTTGTATTACACACAATCATATAAGGCAGGAGTAGACCCAAAGAATTGTATACAGGGATATTTGCATAAGCAATATATTGTCAATTCAATTAAAAAATAAAATGGAAATGCATTTTCAAAAAAAAATTATAATAGATATCAAAATTTATTTTAAAACACAGAAACAAAAATCTATTTATTCTATACTGAAGTTTAGTTTCTCTTTTAGGCAAAAGTTTTGCCTTAGCAAGAAAATACACTTGTGAAGATCTACACTCAAGTTCAGTGAAATACTTATATCTTGACTTTGCATCTTCTCAGTGGGCAAGGATGGAACTCTCAGGAGTGGAAGCATCTTCACAGGCTCTGTCACAAGCCTTCAATGATGGTCCTCTGAGTATCACCAAACAGAGAGACTGTGAGGTCAGAGAGAGGTGCTGGTGCAGTTCTTTGTGGCCCAGAAGAGTTCCAAAGGCCTCACTTGGAAATGCTCTTTATAGAGTTGCAAGATCTTTGGCTTCAGTCAGCAGTAAATTTCCACCCTAGCTACAGTTCAGGTCAGTACTTAGTGTAATCTTCCTTGAAAAGTCCAGTAAAAATATTATCATCTTGAAACATCCAGAAGTCTACTGTTTATTTTTGGGCCTAATGAGGTCAAGGATAACAGTGGTCTAGAAATACATGAGAAAGTTGATATGAAGATGAAGCTAAGGGATGACAGCAAGCATGTATCTTATTGACCCAACTCAGCAAGATCATGAAAGAACCTGCAAATGACTGTTTTTGGAAATCCTAGATCAAAATGGCATGGGAATTTGGGGAATGTGTAAATAAGAATTTTCAGTCCTCACTACTTTGTTTCCTTGGAAAAACTATAAAATACTCAGCATTTTTCCAAAATGAAAATTATTTGACCCCAAAATATTTATGAAGCAATCTCTTTATCTTTATTCCCCCTAGTATTAACAAATTTAATTTTTGTATTCCTCAGATATATCCAGTTCAATTGAATCAGTCTTTAAATTCAGACAGGAAAATCCTACCCACTTCAGAATTGTATGTAATAAGTACAGAGGTTTTCTGATGTAAGCTCAAGCTGTAAAAAAATAGCTCTGAAACAAAAGCATGTTGAAGTTCAGTGATTCTTGGAAGAGCATATTCACTTCTAAATTGAAAAACATTTTAAAAAGTCAAAGCAAAACAAACTCTAGTCAAGGGAACAGGAGAAAAACAAGAAACTGGAATGTGCTGTGTGCAGCAGGATTTATGAGTTTACATCAGTGCTAAATGAGAGCACTTGCCATTGAAATGTTGATATCAATACTCCTGAAGATAACTGTCTCCCACTGTACTGGTCCAGCATTCCTACTGCTTTGTCTCTTCTGTGTTAACAACAAAAAATCAAAAGTAAAATGCAAACAGATATATATAATGCCCTGATTCTACATGGAAACAAACTAGGTGAGAAAATAGTAGCACCATTAAGGGAAGCAACTAAAAAGGAAAGAACAGTCTACAGCCAAAAAGTAAAGGGTAAAAAAAGAGATAGAGAATCTATCTCATGTCTTCGGGCACAGAAACCTCCTCTCTCCCAACAGCCAGCTTTTTTGTTTGTTTGTTTGTTTGTTTGTTTGTTTTGTAATGAAATTCAGCTCTTCTTACTGGAACTGAAAATACAAGAGAGAGGGGAGTTGGTGTTTTAAATTAAAGCTTATTCCTCAGTGTGCAAAAAGCCTGTCTTGTCTATTAAAAATAATTTAGAATAATTCTTCCTACTATTAAGTAAATCTGGACTGCCACTAGTAGCAAATGTCAGAGTTGCATTACTACTCTTGTCAAGAAACACACCACTGAGCAGTAAAGAGACATGTAGTAGTTATTTTTATTAAGAAGACAAAATGACAGGGCTTTGTAAAGGTAATTCATAGTAATGAAAAATCAGTAATTCAAAGCCTGAAAAAGCCTGATCCAGATCCAGGTGGACAGAAAGATACAAATGAATATATATTAAAAAAAAATTACATACATATATATATATATATATATATGTATATATATAATTAGAATAAAGATACATAGAATATAGAACTAAAGGTATAATTTATATTTCTTTTTTCATAAAAGTCCCCATTGAAGTCAGTTATAATATGTAGTTTTGTGCTTGTGACACATCATTTATTCATAATTCAGGATTAAATGGTGAGGAAATTACAGAAATTATCTCATGTGATTCTTTCCAAAAGAGATTTTAAAGCTAGTCACAACAAAAAAAAAGGGAAGAGTCTAACTGAAGACATAACATGACTAAATTTTAAGATATATTAGACAAAATAAATGGACTATTTTTCCACAAGGAAAGAGCTAATCTAGAAGGTGCAAAGATTCCGTCCTTCAGTATTTTTCCTTTTTCCAATATCAAATCTATTTTTTAATATATTTACATTTCAGGCCCATCTGGCAAGACACAAGCATGGCAGAATCTGTAATCTAGGAATAATTTCCACTGAAATAGATGGAACAGTTTGTTAACAATGTTAGTCTGCTGTCCCTGTTTAACTCCTCACAGAGACTCCAGGCTTTGACTACTGCCTGGTATCTTACATCAGGATTCACAGAGCCAAGGGTATCAATCACAGACTGGTGAAGGCACACAGCAGTACTAAAGCAGCGTGGTGTTGTCCTTCCCAGCATAAAATAGAAAATTCCAAAACATTTAAGAAAGGGTAAGAAAAAAATCCCAAAAATGCAAGGATGAAAAGCTGTCAATATCTCAAGTCTTTAACAGAGTAAAGCAATTTGTTACAGAAAGATGGAATTTGAAACAGTCTGCTTGGAAACTTAAAAAGTGTCTGTAAAACATTCATGTGCTAATACCAGTAAAAGTTTTTTTATTCCCAAAATTATGATTACACAGAAGCAGGAAGCAAACTGAATTTCTTCCCAATGAAAAAGAAAAAATACAAACAAAACCACAACTTTGATTTTTATTCTGTATGTTTGCAGTTGATTTTCATCTTCATTTCTTCCTCCTTCACTTTCTATTTTAGAACAAAATAATAAGAAGAAATCTTACACTCATTTATATTTCCAAGTCTCATTATTTGACAGTGAATCTGTATTAAAAGGTCATTTGTGTAGCCTTGTCTTTGAAACAGACAATCGTTGATCGAAATATATAGAAGTAGCTCTTTGTAAAGCACCAGATAATATTTCCCCCAGTGACTTCTGGATCACTCACTCTATCCGCTTTTATAAAAGCAGGAGCATAAGGACTGATGAGTCACTGGTACTTGAATAATAGAGCCTGGTGGGACAGAATCAATGGTAGATTAATCCTTATTGGTTCCTACTGCATTTGCTGCCTAAAGCAGCCTGAAAATAGCCTTGAAGCAGCTGTAGATTTTATGAAATTCTGAATTCAGCTGAGTAACCTTCTTCATCTCTGTTGAGAATTCAAATTCTAGTAACAGTGTTGTTACTTTCCTTATACCTTAATATTCAAAAGAATAAAAAAAAATAATTCAAGGTTTGAATTAGTCCCAAACAACTTGATTCAAAATTATAGTCTTGTAAGTCTGTGGATCTATACTCAGTATTTTAGAACACACATATAGTACTAGTGTCAGGAAGAATCAGACCGTAAAAAGATTTTGTAGCATGAAGGAAGAATTGCCCTTTCCAAAATATGGTGAGAGTTTGTGGTTTTTACTAAAAGAAATCAATTCTTGTGAAGAAAACCAGCATAATTTTGTGAAGTGGTTCATATATGTTGCTTTTTCCTAAACAGGCATGCAATTTTTCAAAAGTGAAGTTTTACAATTTTAATGCTTAATAAAACATTACATAGCTTCCTCATTTCAGGTAATTAGTTAAATGTGTGGGTTTTTGTTGGTTTTTTTTTTTCTGTTTGTTTTTTGTTGGTTTTTTTGGAGGGGATGGTATTTTGTTTTGGTTTTTGTGTCTATTCTTTAATATCAGAATTTTTTAACCAGCTACACTTCAGCTTCACCTATTTAGTACAGACCAAGGTAGTACACATGTCTAAAAATCACAGCAAAATGATGGGGAAATGCTTTAGGATTTCAGGAATTAAATAAAAGTCTTGAAATGGTTCTGATTATACAGTTTTCCAAAATGTTCTCAGTTTGATAAGATATTATCTTAAACCTACCTTGAAAGGAGAAAGCATATAGAAATCGCCATTTTTTTTGTTTGCTTTAAATGCTAAATATGACATAAAGAGCTCAGGACTATGTGCTCTGCAATCAGTTCCACATCTCTTTTACAATTAATGCATGGGCTTTTTTTCAAGGAAACAGTACTCAGTATAATTTTTTTTTTAAAAATGTAATCATTTGAATAATCTTCATTTTCATTAAATACTGCCTCTAGGTCTCTTGTCCTAGTTAGATTAACCCAGCTATTCACATTGTAAAGCCATCAGTTGTGCCATATGAAAGCACTTTGCAAACCTCCCCTAATTGCTTTTGTAAATGTCACACCTTTCTGCAGAGTATCTTTTTACCTAAAGCAAATATTTCATTTTGATCAGTCATGCTTTACTCACTGCAAATTTCAATGAATTTATGGCTGTTGGACATAAATGTGAAAATAATGTTGTCCTGAGTTCTTGCTGGGTGTTGTTGAGACATGTTAGAATATGCCCTTTATTCATTAAACCAAAGGCTGGTGATTGCTTATAGAAGTATTTCAAAATCATTATTGTGTTTCAAACCTCTGAAAGGTAACTAATCCATTACAAGCCTGTAAAATAGCAATTAAGTTATTCTAGCATCTGCAAAATGTTCTGTCTTCTTTATTCCTGGCATTTCAGTTCAAGAAGGGCACATCACCTTTTCAGTTTCAGTTCACACAGTAGAATCCGGAAGATATTTATCCATTTGGGGTGTCTTATATACAGAGAAGTCATCTTTTTGCTCAACAAATCACAATCATTAATAAACCAAGACTATCTATCTGTCTTGATTACATTTATGCTTTTGGCTAGTTCTTTATTTACCTGCTTCTTTACTTACTGAAGGTAGCAGTGAGTGAATTTCACACCGTCTGGTGAAAATTCATATTGGCTAGTGAAACAGCCAGGGGACAGTTACAATCAAATCATCCAGACTCAATTTGTGCAGCACCTACAGCAAAGCCCACACAAGTTCACAGCTTCTGTCCTGGCCTGTGGCTGTAGGCAGCATCTATGGCAGCCATCTGTTTCTTTTAGACACTGATGGAAAGGGGAAAGAAACTGACACAGGAAGAGGGTTTGGGATGATCTTTGGTCTGCTTTGATACTGAGACAGTGAGATGTGTCACTTCTCATCAAAGTTTCACTGCTCACTTAGTCAATTTGTGCTTTTCTCCAATTTAATAGAAGTTCAATTTAAAGACAGAGTAGATCTTGAAATGGCCTCTTTTGATTCATACAAGATACATTTTATTCTAAGCATCTATGCACAATATTTTGCTATACAATCTCTGAGCAATGTAAGACACTATTTCAAAGCAATAAGAATTTTTTTCATATTTCATCAGATTCAAAAATTTTAGTCTTTCCATTCCTATATGAACACAATGCCAAAATCATACACTATTATTTTAAATTCTTAATTACTAATTTGCTTGTGATGCTTTTCAGCATTAATGAAATTACAGTTAAACAGGAACTACTAAGCTAGTGATTTCACTTTCATAACAAAGATGACTGGTATTACCAGAAATAATGTTTGTTACCTACAATTGTTACGTGAAAATATGACAGGAAATAGAATTTGGAAGATGAAAAGAAAAATGCAAGCGGAAATCTGATCATTTCTACAGATTCAAAAATGGAAACATTTTTCTGTGTAAATTAGGAAGACTGTTACAAAATTGTGTATTTTTATGTTAATTTTGTTGCTATTATTTATCTGTCATTTACAAATGAAAAGTGAGCCAATGTCCTGAAAATATTTAAGTGACAAATTCCAAACATTTCAAGAAATTTTTATGGGAAGGTTTTCAAATGGAAATTTCACCAAACACAGCTCACATAATTTTGTTCCAGTGAACCTGAAGAACTTAATTGCTAGTTTTACTTCACTTTTGTTATACCACACTTTACTAAAATAATTATTAAATTATATTATTTATATTTTATTCTGTATTACATCTCTGAAAAGTGAATGCTTAAACTTAAGATATGATGTAAAGTTGTGAAAATGTATTATATTACTCTATGTCTTAGTACCTACGGAAAAAAAGCTGATTACCATTGTCATACCAAACATATATTTCAGCAGATTAATTTGTATTTCTTTTTCTATGGAACTATTCTGTTTGAAATGTGTACCAATGCTTGCCTTTCTACGAATATATATACACATATATTAATTTTAAGTACAATTTTACATGTCTTTATCCTACACTAACATTCTACCTATGCACAACATTGTACTTTTTTATTTTAGGTAATTTGTATTAAGGTTTTCTTTTCTGTAGTAGCTTGGGTTCCTTAAATCATCCATGCAATATTTTTACATGTTTCTTGCAGAAAAGTTTGATGAGGCAGCATTTTTAGCATTGTGAATTTTCCAGTTACATAGTTTGTAAATATTCATAGATCTCTTGTTTTGTATGCTTTTTCACAATAGTCTGAAATGCAAACACTCCATTATATAGATATGTCAGTCATGTTTGCTGATCTTGATTTTTACTGCACTTTGTGATTCTGTTAATTATTGAGTTTTTTCCTGACTGTCTCATGGCTTATACAGGTATCACATTTTATTGGAGTGGTTTTGAGGTTATTGGTTTGAAAGACGCATGGGATTTTCTCATAAATGTCTGTCCTTTCCGAAGTCTCTCATACTTTCCTCTTTATTGCAATTCTGTCTGTGTCCCCAGACCATACACTCAGAAGATATCTCTGAAAATGTTCTTCAAGTTATTTTTTGTTTGGTTTTTTTGGTTATTTTTGTTTGTTTGTTTTTTGTTAAGGCAAATCTTATTACTCTTTTTTCTTCATTTATTCCTATTTTAATTTTTCTCTGGAAATTCACTTCACTGACAAATTGTCACAGCCCTGAAAGGAAAACAAACTAGGACTTGTGCGATATTTTAAGAAGATCTGTAGGGATATCCTGGGGAAAACTAGCCCCCTATAGTGGCTTTACTCATCTCCTTTAATAATTGGTTTCAGTTCAGGTGTAATTTTTATATATCTTGAAGAACGTTTTTAAATCAGTTACACAATACTGAGCAGTTCCTTTCCTACACCTCAGTATAAAATGCAGTGAAATGCTAGAGGGGGCAGTTCAGTGTTAGCAATATTTTATAATAGTTTTATATCTCATGTTTGGATCTTTCGTTTAAAGATAAGTGAAATCCTAGCACAAAGATATGATGAAAAAGATGATGAAATGGTAGCTTTATTCTCTTTAACAGCAATATTCTACCCATGGCACACAAAGATGAATTTATGGCATAAGGGCAAAAATGGATTTGGATCATAAATTATTAGTGGAGGTTTGTAGCACCTTTTGTAGCATATGAGTCACTGGCTCAGTGCAATCACCAGAAGTCAATAAGTTTGATTTTGTGAAAAAAATTTTCTGAAAATACAATTAAAACCAGAATTCTCCAAATGTCAGAGGTGGAAGGGGTATAGGTTCCTCGCATGAATATAATTTTGCAGATGATGATTTAAGTTATCAAAAGACAACTAATTCTTTGGAGAGAAGCATCAAAGAGAAGGGACAAAGAACACAACTGCTGCAACATTTTTGCTAGTGAGAAGCATCTGAGGATCCTTCAGATCCTTATGTATCTAAAATTCTTTCAGGCAGCTCCATCTTCTTATCAATTTGTCCCTTACATGCAGGAGCATAAAAAGAGACTTGCCATGCAAAGTTTCTGTTAAGTCACCTTTCTTGCAGACAGCAGAGTGAGAAGTAAAATGAAATTATGAAGGGATCACTCACGCAGAGGTAAGGTCCCAATGAGTATGACGTTTTGTACAATAATTTACATAAATGCAGGTAACTTTATATTCACATTGATTCTAATAGTGTTTTGCATGAAACAGTCTACCACAAAAATAAAATCCCCAAGGAACTCAGATGCTAACAAATCAAACACGAATTTAGCATTATATAACATTCACAGCTTATAGATGAAAAAATAGTATATAAATTAAAAACATATTCTGCTATGACTGCTTTAAAATTTGAGAGTTTCAGTAATAGATAATGCTTGTGGCTCAGTGCGGCTCTCAGCACGGCTTGCAGCTTGCACTTCTGGGTTGTCGGCAAATTTCCGAACTTTGCCCATATAAAAGGCACACTGGATTATAAGGCGCACTTCCTGGTTTCAATCAAAATTTTAGTCTTTAATGTGTGCCTTATAGTTGTGAAATTACTGTAATCTTGACTGAATTAATATAGCTTGGACTTAATCTGGACAAAATAGTATGCTGAAGAGTGACAATTGGAGGAACACCCATTTACACAAGTGCTGAGTTTTCAATTACACCTATGTTAAAGACTGGTAAATTATAGTTAGTACAACAAAATATCATACTTATCTATTCTGAATGATGATTAATCTGATAGGAATCTTAAACTATTTCTACATTGGAAAATAGCATGGATCAATAAATCTGTAGATAATCATCTGATGCAAGATGCCTGATTCATGTGCTATGCATATGTCAAGGCTTATGGAATTTCTTTTCTTTTCTTTTCTTTTCTTTTCTTTTCTTTTCTTTTCTTTTCTTTTCTTTTCTTTTCTTTTCTTTTCTTTTCTTTTCTTTTCTTTTCTTTTCTTTTCTTTTCTTTTCTTTTCTTTTCTCTTTTCTTTTCTTTTCTTTTCTTTTCTTTTCTTTTCTTTTCTTTTCTTTTCTTTTCTTTTCTTTTCTTTTCTTTTCTTTTCTTTTCTTTTCTTTTCTTTTTCTGAAGTGCTTTGGAGTACTCCTAGTCTGGTCCCACAGCCTAGATGCCCATTTGAGTTAAGATTATATCTCCTAGTCCTGAGGTTAATTTTACACCTTAGTTTCACTGTGAAGGTATCCTATTCATATACCTTAAGACCATGCCAATATGTAACAACAGCAGACAAAAGGAAAAATAAAAATGGGAGCTAGAGCTCTCCCAAGCCCATCTGAGACACTAACACCAGCAGATCCTGAGAGCTTAATAAGGCTTGGCAGAATTCCTCCATCCTTGTCTTGTGCCAGTGGAATCTTTGGCTAGACAAGAAGATATTGTCCCTCTAATGCATGGTAGTGCCTCTCTCTGCAATCCAAATTATAGATGATAGGGCCATAATTTGTGTGCGGTAAACTGAAAACTCCAGGTCATTTCTTCTGTCAATAAATATAATTCAATTTAGAAACATTCAAACCACTTATTTCTGGATAGTGTGCTCCACATGGGGTTTAACTGTCTTTAGTAGAAAGTCATATACCTTATTATTCTATAAATATTGAGGTCTTATGTCAATCACATTTAATTCACGACTTTTGCCTACAACTAGATTTTAGCCTTAAGTGTTACTTAAGTGTTTGGTTTGGCCCTGATTATTGCAAGCTAACTGAGCAAAACTAAGGTAGCATTGTCAGACTGTTTCTAATATTTAAACCTTTCTATCGTGAAGCAGAAATTAAAAAATATATATACACTTAAAAGAGAGGTCTATCTTTGATCATTCTTTCAAATTCTGCAATACAAAATGTCTTGCTGTTATAGTAGCTAGGTCACATTTCTTATATCTTCTCAACCTTAATGAAGAAAAGGTAAATGATTCCAAAGGGCAGGGCAAAAATACAAAGGCTTGTGGGAACTAATTTGGTCCAAGAGGGGCAAATACCTAATTTTCATAAGAAGATGAAGAGACATAAGAGCTGCACTCCCAGGCCACCACATTCCACTATGAAAGAAGAATCTAACTGTGATACATTTTATAAGAGGTGCTTGACATACCTAGATCAATGACTGAAAATACACTTTACCTTCCCCAAGACTAACTTCACAACAAATATTCAGAAAATACAATCTTTTTTTGTCAAAAAGTTAACAAAAAATAAATAAAGCAGTTAAAAGTCAGAACATAAAACACCCATCTATACATGCATGTATTTGCACAAATTATTAACATATTTTATGCCAATAGTGAATGAACAAGTTCATTATGGAGAGAGCTCCTTATTAGAACTCTCCCCTTTAAATCTAAATTAAGACCTTGCCTGATTGTATGTGAGTTACAGTGGATTGTAATTCTTGTCTTACTAATTAAGCTGATTTTCTAATTTCATTGTATATGCAAAGATTTGCATCACTCTCTGCAGTCCCCTGGTTTATTACTGATCTCCTAGCATAGAAAAAGAGCCAATAGAAGAAATGAAGGGGGAAATGGCTTCATCATAGAATTAGAATGCTGTCTTTTCAAGGAACGTTACTGCATCAGTCCTGAATATCATAATTCCATAGTGCAAAAATATTTTAGGATTCTGTAAATATGAATCTAGTAAGACCAAGACTCATCTACCTTTATTGAATATTAAGTAACATCTGCCCCAACACTCACTTTTTCTGAAGGATTGTTTTTGTTCTTTCTCAACAAAAATACAGAATAGTCACTGTTCTTTACCTGAAAGACACTGGGGACAATGTTTACTAGATGTCTTACTCAGCCTTGATTGTAATTTGTTACAACATTCCAATATGCTACTCACATACAAGTGTCTTATAAATTGTACCACTTGTATTAGTGTCCAGGAAACTGTCTTCTCTGTGAAAGAGGAAAAAAAGAATAAAAAGGTACTGCACCTGGAAAGGGACCCTGCAACTGGAAAGCAATTATGCAGGCTATGTAAATTATCATTATGTTTATCATGGTAATGAGAGAAGAAAGTCAAAACAAGACAGGATTCAAAGCGGGCTTTTAGGAGGAAGCTTCTGATTCCTACATGGGCTTCTGCTAGTTTTTGAGCTAACTAATTTGGGCATGTCTTTGTGTGGTGTTATCAAAGCAGGCAGGAGAATAGATATGTCTTAAATGCATAAGGTTAGAAAATTATCATCTCATGTAGCCATTATTGAACATAAGTGTTTAAACAAAGATCAATGAAACAACTGCTCTTGTGAAAACACTTTTTGTGAGCTAGACTTCCCACAATGTAATTCCTCACAATCTCTCTGATGCAGAAAAGAATTTCTGCATTCCAAATAAGTCACTGGAAGGCTCTTTAGAGTGGAATAAGGGCAAATTTGCAAAGTGCACACCTGACACTGAGGACCTGACCTCTATATTATATGTGTTTTGCAGTTGTAGTACCTATCCAATAGTAAAGCTACTTAAATGAAGCCAATGAGCAAGGTGTTAGACATTAAGTGCACCTTGCATCTCCTAGGTTTCGTTTAATCTCAAAGCAAAAAAAATTACAAGCTCAAAGACTTTTTAGTGATATTAACTGAAACAGCATGTGGGAGTGGAAAATTTGTTTAAGAAAATCAGTTCTGATGTAAATGAAAGTGCGCACAAGAATTTCTCTGAATTTCTGCTTACTAGAAAAAAACAAATTACTTCCAAAGGAATAAAAAGGAGATGCAGAAAGACAAATTCAAGAATTCACATACAGGAATTGTTCCTTTTAAAAAAAGCATAAGGAGTTGTGATTGATCAGTGGAAAATGACTCAGATGAAATGGGCAAGATCAACGTGCTTGGAAGAATAGGGAAGAGCATAGGGAATGACTGACTGTTCCAAAGAAAGCTGAACCTCAATACTACTAGGAACAGGTTGCCTTTGTTTTAGATAAATGGCAATATCAGAAGATCAACTGTTTTTATCAGGTAAGTGTACCAACTGGTTGTGTAAGTGGCCTTCCTGGGGCTGACTAATAGAAATTGTTGCCTTGTTGAGTTGGCAAGACCAGCCTGGTGAAAGTGTAAATGTGGCTTAGCCCAAAAAAGGATATAAAAATGGAACAATAACTAACATAGACTTCAAGAGGTCAGTGGACTTAAGCTAGATGTTGCCTATTCTTCCTCTCTAGTGACAGGGAATGCCTAGCATCAGGATGATGAGCATGCAGAGAGGAAGGAGATTTGTACTGTGATTCAACTGTGTGCTACAACTGCTATGTGCTCTCAGTACACTGTTTGTGTGCCTTTCTTAATGCAAAATGCCATGCAATGACAGCAAATTTGTTAACACAGGTTAAACCCTCTTCATGCAAAAGAGGGTGTCTCTGAAAGAAGATGGAGAGAGAGCACTGGACTGTGATAGAAGAATATAAACTTTACAAAGTGTTATTTCTTTTATTCAGCTGAGCATGTTTGGATTCTATCAGGAAATCTTCTGTAATCCTAAGGCAGAGATAGCCATTTCTATTCTGTTTTGAACCTGTTATGAATTTCTCTTGTAGCATTTCCCTCAGTTTGATCATTTGCATATCTAAAATAATTGCAGCTTGGATTTAAATTTAAAAGGTACTTTTAAAGAGGACAATTATACACACATATTGCTGCTGTACTATACTATCATCATCAAAGAAAGAGTTCATTTACATCAACAGCGTGAAAGTCAAGCAGGCAGTCATAGGAACAGTATAATGAATAAAAAGAAAACCACCTCAGATGTTAATGGCAATAAAGCTTTGTCACATGAATAGCTTCACTAATTCCAATATGATTTCATTTTATTCATCCAAATATCATCTGGATGAAAATTTTCAATAGTTACAGTGGGTAATATTTAAAATAATAGCTTGTGGATTCTATAAACTATTTTTCCTCCAAATACATTTGACTTTTAAAGTGAAGTCAAAGTAATAATATAATTAATTACTTGATTCTGCTTCTACTCTAGTTAATTACATATATACATTGATCAAGTCACTATTGATGATTTTTTTTGTTACAAACTCTTCGAAATGGCTAACAGCAAACTTACTGTGGAAATGTTCCTATCAGTTATTATTGGGCATTGTAGTCACATTCTAATATATTTATACAAGATATAGAAGAGATTTTATAAATTATCACACTGTGTAGAACAATGGATCATCAGTTCCATTTTTCTTGATTCAGGGAATGGCAATAAGGCAAGAGCATGAGAACATGGCAAGTACAAATTTATCCTTACACTGATATATTTTTCACAGCTACAGGCCACAAGGGATTTCAGAACTAGATACTACATTTAGAATTCTTCATTTAACAGGCACTGATAACTTGTGTTATCTATTTGGAAGTAATTTAAACCTACAATTATAAGTTGTGTGGAAAAATAGTTATTTTTCTTTTAAGCTTGCTAACTGATAATTTCACTAAGTGGACTTCTTGTGATCAATCATTCTCTATTTGTCACCTTAAGATCATTAATGTCTGTGTGGTCTCATTCTTTTGGCCCCTCATCTATTACTTTTACAGTCCAGTGAATTCTCTTCCATTAGTACTTCCTGATTCCATCCTGAAACATTTTCTTTACTTTTCTGTGTTCCATTCTGCTGTATCTGAGTATCTCTTCTGTATGTCAGTGCTCCAAGCCATTTTCTATGGTGTGTGGTGGATCCATATCTAATTAAGAGAGAGTGCATGGCAGAGCAATAGGCTAATGAACTTCTGCAAGGGCTTGCTCTGAGCAAATCTTCAGCTATTTAGTATTAGTGTCACAATATGGAAGATTGACCGTAAAGTTAATTAAAGTTTATATGTCAACAATGCCAAAAAATAAACAAAACAATTCTCAGTATGAAAGGCACTGAAAATGTAATGAACACAAAAATATAACTCTTAAAAATTGTCTGTCACTGACAGACAAGCTGCCTGTCACCACTGAAAAGTCCATCCACAGTCTGTGGACACCGTCAGAATACATTTGCTTGGAAGTATATACAGAGTTTAGGATATATGGATATTTACTGTGGATCCTGATGTTTTATAGGTGCTCTGTTTCTTTATCTGATTTTAAAAGTCACTCTGCTGTGAATAAAGTCCCTACTAGTACAATTTTTTCAGGTGCTCATCATCACAATTGTATTCTTAATGCTTTCAATTTTGAAATAGCACAACATGTGTCAAATAAAAAAAAACTTTACGGAAGATTCTACAAATGTGACAGACTTTCACTCGATTTTAAGAGATGTGGAACATTCACACAAGTGCTTGTGCGTTTTGGTGAAAAAAGGTATGACTCAATTTTACTTGTTCAAAAATGTTTGGTAAGGTGTTTGAAACAATTTTTGTTAGTTTGTCTGCTTTTTCATGTAAACTATTTAGTTATTTAAATATGCAAGCTAACAATTCTATGGTTACATATTTAAGTTACCTTAAAATTCTGTGATAAATTCATGTCATTTGTCTTGCAGTAGGTAAGAAATTCTTCTAACCATAACAATGTTTCTCATATCATAATTTCAGAAAAAAGGATAAGCATAGATAGATGTGTTTCTACTAGCTCCATTTAGTGTTTCAACAATTTCTGGTTAATGCAGTTCAGGTAACTGAATTCATGAATACAGATGGTGTCCTTTTTCTAGCTAAAATCCTAATCAGAATGGAATGGAAACCATAATATTGTTTGGTTTGGAGGTCTAGTTACTTGTTCTGTTGGTTTGTTTTCTTTCTTATTTTTCTTATTTTTCTCTTTACATAATTGATATGAAATATGAGGTCTCGATTATCTTTTCCAGAGATACAGATAGATTTTCTTGAACAAACTAGTTCAAAGTGTCTTCAGGGTACCCTGAAGAAGAATGGATTATAAGTAATGAGTTTATTGTAATCATTCATATATTTAAATATGATGATATAAAGGCTGCTTATAATCCAGAGGGCTAAAAATCTTAAACAAAGGCAAAAATATGCAGGTGATGCCTTGAGAGACTACCTAGAACAGAGGCTAGAGAGTTTTAAAGGAAAAAAGTAGGCATTTATTAAAGGCTTTCAAAGGACACACCTTGGGCAGTACAAGAGCCTCGCCAAGGCTACATCCAAGATGGATTCGGGGTCACGAGGTTTTTTTAATAAATTTTGGCTCATTTAAATATTGGGGTCAATTGCCCAATTACAGCTTCAGGTTATGAAGACCCATTGTGCCAGATTGCTCTCCTCAGTTCAGTGTCTAAACTTTTTGGGCTGAAGCTGCAATGGTGTCCTTGGTTCTCAGACTGGAAGAGGATTGTTTTGTCCAACTAAACTGTGAAGAGATCTCGCCAGCACTTTAAATGAAATTTAAAGTGACATACTAATGCAGTACAGAATATAGAAAATACAAAAGATAAAACTTAAGGCATCACAGGATGTATGAAACTTGCTTTATTTTTATTATGAAATCTACAACACAAAGAGAATTTCATTTGAACAAGGCATGTCCCATTTGCTTATGTGAAGACCTGGACTAAATCTTACCTTGTTATGAAATATTTTACAGAATCACAGAATGACAAAATGACCTGGTTGGAAGACACCTTTAAGATCAAGTCCAATCCACGCCCTAACAGCTCCACTAAACCATGGCACTGAGTACCACATCAAATATTTCTTAAACATATCCAGGTAAGGTGACTCCACCATCTCCCCAGGCAGACAACTCCAGTACTTTACCACTGTTTCTTTAAAAAACTTTTTCCTAATGTCCAACCTAAATTTCCCTTGGTACAGCTTAAGACTCTGTGTGTTCTTGTTCTGTCAGTTGCTGCCTGGAGAAAGAGACCAACCTTCACCTGACTACAAACATCTTTCAGGAAGTTGTAGAGAGTGATAAGGTCACCCCTGAGTCTCCTTTTCTCCAGGCTAAACAACCCCATCTCCCTCAGCCATTCCTCAAAGGGTTTGTGTTCCAAGCCCCTCATCAGTTGCCCTTCTTTGGACGTGCTCGAGTGTATCAAGGTCCTTCCCAAACTGAGGGACAGAACTGGACACAGCACTCAAGGTGTGACCTCACCAGTGCTGAGTACAGGGGAAGAATGACCTCCCTGCTCCTGCTGGCCACACTATTCCTGATACAGGCCAGGGGCCATTGGCCTTCTTGGCAACCAGGGCACACTGCTGGCTCATGTTCAGCTGGCTGTACCAGCACCCCCAGGTCCCTTTCTGCCTGGGCACTGTCCAGACACACCGTCCCCAGCCTATAATGCTTCAGGGGGTTATTGTGGCCAAAATGCAGAACTCAGCATTTGGATTTATTTAACTTCATCTTGTTGAACTCTGCCCATCCACCCAGCTGTTCCAAGTCTGTCTGTGGAGCCCTCCCACCTTCCAACAGATCAACGCATGCTCAAAGCTTAGTGTCATCTGCAAATTTACTAATGAAAGACTCAATACCCTCATCCATGTCATCAAAATAAATATTGAACAGGACTGGCCCCAGCACAGACCCCTGGAGGACACCATTGGTGACCGATCCCCAGCTGGATGCTGCACTGTTCACTCTCTGGACCTGGCCATCCAGCCAGTTCTTAACCCAGCACTGAGTGCTCCTGTCCAAGCCACGGGCTGCCAGCTTTTCCAGGAGTGTGCTGTGGGAGGCAGTGTCAAAGGCCTTTCTGAGGTCCAAACAGACATTTATCTGAGGGTCAGTAAAGCTTATGCAGAGTCAAATTAAAATTGTATTTTTCAACCCTACTTGTATGACAAACGGATGATGTTGCCTCTGTTGCTGTTTGTTTCTTCCTTATTTGTTGACTGAAGAAAAATTGTTTGTAGCTCATATGGGAAAAGTATATTTATTATGCCTTGGCTCAAAACCACTAACCGTCCCGTACAATAGTGCTGCAGTATATTTTTTTCACAAGATTTCAGTACATTGCAATGATTTTTATTTGTCCGTACAAATAAATGTGAGCATTATTTTTTACAACTTGTTGACATGAATGAACCATACCTACAATATCACAACATCTGTATATGTGTAAAATAGAGTACTACTGTAATGATTGAGCTTTCATTTTCTTCCAACAATAGAGATGTATCATTTTCAGCTTAACTTCTAGCTGTTATTTTTGGTTAGTTTCTATCTTATCAATGACTTTGTATCATCAATGACAAAGTTAATTTTGCCACCAACCTAAAGGAAAACTGAGTTACCCGTTATCCTTCCAATTGTAGAATATATCTAGTAATTTGTGGGGGTTTTTTTTAAGTCTTCTTGTCTCTTCTGTTGACCTGTTTACTGGTATTTTTTCCCCAATGCCATCATATTCTTTTTTACTATATACATTACTGTATAAATATTAGTGTGCATTGTTTATATTCTTCCTTCTGATGATATCACAAACCTTTTCATCATCTTTTTCTACATTCTTATCTTCTCAATAGTTTTGGCTACTCATGGGGACGAGAAAGAGAAAACTGGCAGTGAAGCTGAGCCCAGGAAGAAAGGTGAAGTGGGAAGAAGGTAGTTTTAAATTTTGGGTTTATTTATCACTACCCTATTCTGATTTGACTGCTAAAAAATTAAATTAATTTCTCTAAGGTGAGTCTGTCATGGTAATTAGTGAATGATCTCTCCCCGTCCTTATTTTGACCATTTTTGTTTTATTTTCTGTATGCTGTCCAGTTGAGGACGGAAGTAATAAATTGGCTTTGTTGGGTACCTGGCATCCAGTACATACACTAAAAATAAAATAATTATTTTTAAACATTTTTATAAAAGTGAAAAAATTTCCATGTGCTGGCTTGAGGTGTTTTCACATGAAGTCTCTGAGTAATCTAATTCACTTAGAGTCCTACTTTATTTTTCTAAATTGAGATTATTCCAAAACATTTCACTCTTTCAGAAATATTAAATTGATGATTTCCACATCAGATGGAGCTGATAAGGCTGATAGTACAATATAAAGCCATGTTACTAGCACTATTTTTGTAAACCTACTGTTTTGGTGAGACTTTTAGAGTTTGTTGTACAATTAAGTTTACTAGAACTGGCTGTATGTGCAGCCTCTGTCTAGATTTTAGGTAACTATGGATTTTAGAAGGCAAGCAAAAACTGTACATTTTCAGAGTATTAAACAACACGTAAACTTAAATTTTGCACAATGCATGCTCAGAGCTGTCAGAAAGAGATTTTGTAAAAGATTTTTTGAAAATTACCTAAAACTGATTTAATGTTTTCTATATTCTTTTAAGGTATACTAAGCATACCTTATATGTCTCTGACTAGAATTCCTTGCTAAACCATAAATTATTTGCAGGTAGTCTCTTAAATCAATAGTAAGTAGACCAAAGAATGGGCTAGCTACAGCATGGAAAAATCTTAAGGTAAAATTGCCTTGATAATGGTCTACAACTTTAGCATAAACCTATATTATGTGTACAAGGTTCCTGGAATCCCAATTGTCAGACCTAATCTGGACTGGTTACAATGAATTTACACATGATAAGATCCTATGTGTCACAAGGTTGGATATGGGAGGAATACCTAAAAGCAGTCAGAGTGATTAGCTTAAACTGCCGGAAGATAATTTAATTTCATCATAAAGTTTTTTTTAGGAATAGATGAATGAATGAAGGAGTTAAAAAGCTGTTTTTTTAATGACTATGGCTATCTTCACCAGGGACTGGATTTTTCATCATTCATTGTCGTGAATTCATATTTATTCTATATGGAAAAAGAGAAAACAACAGAAGAAGGGAGCATCAAACAATCTAAAAGTTATTTCTTCTGATCTCATCATAAAATCAAGTCCAGATTATATGCACACAGTAAGAATTAAGCTAGCCATTAAGCTTTTGAATAAAAGCCAATTTTTTTTCCCCTACAAAATCAGAGCAAGTCTTAAATCCAAAGAAGTTTCTAAATATTTCTTTTTCCACCAGAACATGGGTAGACATTATCAGATGTTGCCTACTAGAGAAACTCTGTGGGAAAATTTACTTATATGAATTTTTACTTACCACTGAGAAATATTTAATGATTCTGGTTCAAATATTAAAATAGGAAAAAAACACCCTCAAAGTCATCACCATCATTCACTTTTGTAATAAAAGCTAGATCTCCCAAGTCACCAACCTTTTGGGAGAGTTTCTGACTTAGGCATCTGCTGCCACATTGCAGAAGGTAAGGGTAACTGGGGATCTTGTTACTGGATTCCTTGTGGTGGATTACAGGGAAATGACACTGAAGAATCAGTGATATTAGGGTTTATTTAGGAACAATATGGAATGGAAAGGAGATAGGTAGCAATTTTGGTTTTTGTTATCTATAGAAATTTAGCAATATAAAAGCATAAATATAACACTTAACAATACATGTAAGGAAAAAGTGGAAAGAGAAAGAAAGAATAAAAGTAGAAAGAAATCACCACCTGTAGATCCTGTGAGAGATTTGATTGTAGCAATTTATACGTCTGTCTTGATCTGTTGGGGGTGGGGGAATCCTGTTGATGCCTTGAGGCTACCTAAAACAGAAGCTAGACAAAGTTAAAGGATACAGGTAGGAATTTATTGAAAGGCCTTCAAAGGGTATTCCTTGGACAGGGCAGGAGCTTTGCAGAAGCTACACCCAAGATGGACTATGGTCACCATCTTTTCAGGAAGATATAAGTTAGGTCTCTTTGCATATCAGGGGTTAATTGTCCAATTACAGCTTCAGGTAATGAATTAATTTATTCCACATTTGCCTACCCAATTCACTGTTGTTTACATTTGTTGGGGCCTGACTGAGACAGTAAGGTGTCCTTGAGGTTCAGGCCTAGAGAAAAATTGTTTTTTATGAATAAAATAGGAGAAGAGTAGCTGACAGGCTATGGAGTTTTAGAGTTATACACTAAAGCAGTACTGATCTGAAAAATATAAAATCTAAAACCTAAGGTGTCACTGTGAAACTCAAAGATCATTGTGTTAATATACATTCAGGTTCAGGTGGGAAGGGTCTGGTACCTCTCCCAAGTGTGAGGCAGAATGTCACACTGGCTGATGCAACACTGTGGATCATGTGCAGTCCTCTGATAGAAAGCCCTAGAAACAGATCTAGGGTGTTTTTGGGGTCTTTGATGGTTTATGACACCTTCTAGGACATGACAGCTTCCTCTCACTCAGTGTAGTTGAGCCAGTTATGCTCCATCACAAGGGATGAATATTCTCAGGCCGATGCTTCACTGAGGGGAGTTTTCATACCTGAGCCAGTTACACCCCAACAGAAGGGATAATAATGTGAATGTCCCGATTCCTTTCCTGAGGCAGGGATTTACAACTAAGCCATTTACATAAAGGAGGACATTGGCATGATAAAAACCACTATCCCGCCTACAGGATCAACTTCTTTTTGGCCTTCCTCCTCACCTGGCTCAAAATCCAGCTTGTAGCCTCTGGTGCTGGGTACTCACCCCCTCTGCACCTGGGCTGTTCCCTTGCACATCAGCAGGAAGGCACCTGCTGTTTCTGCAAATGGCTGACTGAGTCATTACTCATTAACATTTCAGTCTCTCACAGCAGCATGTCTGGGCAGAGTCTTTTTACAAGTTAAAATACCAAATTTGTACTTTTTAAAAAATTGTCAAGGACTGAAGGAATACAAAAACTCAGTTGACACTGATTTCAAGGGAACAATGTCAATCTACAAGAGTAAAGAATGACATTAAAGATGAATCCTTAATGTCACTACTATTAGTCAATTAACGTGTCAAATGCTAATGTCTGATCTATTCCCCTCTGTAAATAGAATTCAGCTTTCCAAGGTTAACAGTTTTACTATCTACAAGAACACTCAGTTTTCGTGCAACGATTTTTAAAGAAAAAAAAGGAGTCTAAATTTAAAGTTTTCTAACAATATGAAACTCAAATATGACAGTTTTCATCATTTTCTTTAATGTAACTGGGCAAATAAAAACCTGTTATGGCTTCAAAGACATTATATTTATCTTGCTTCAATTTTCCTCACCCTGAAGCTTCTCCACGTAATAGATTTCCAGGTTCTTGTGCCTGTAACAACTGCAGTATCTCGTTATTTTTAAAAGGTTCCTAATAGCAAGAGCTATTGAGGTGCTTGAGTAGGAGATGTTATTGTTTGATAAATATTCTGAGAGCCTGCAGTGACAGTTCTAACAGTGAGATGTTTTCTGACAACCATTTTTTTTTAAATTATCTGAAGGGTAAGAACAATAAATATATTTTATGTCTGGCCTATATTTGCAATGTATGGCTGCTAAAGCCTTCAGGACAGATGTGTTCCAAACACGCTATTATTACACATCTTAAACATATATTTTTGAGCTGTGAATACATTTTACTGCATTTCTTAAAAATCCCTCAGCTTACTTTACGTTGGCAACAATGATTCTGTTTTAACTATCATAAAGCTATTCAAGTGGAGCGATGCTTCAGGTAGTAAAGATAATATGAATCAAACCAATTGTTTCTTGTGCACTTTGGAGATACAAAGGGTTTTTTATGTATTTCTGGGATACATGGAATGTTGATTGGTCAACTGTTCCCTGGTGGGTTCAGTAACACATCAGAGCTCTGTGTTGAGATGGATGGTTGCAGTCTAAATATGAAGGAACTCTCCATGCAGTGCCTCTATCTACACCCCACATTACTTAACACTAATATGTGGAGCTTGGGAATGGTGCATGTTGAGGGACAGGGTGTAACTGGGGCTGGGGATAAAAAAACCACAGTGCCAAAACAACAAAATTGCATGTTTGACTGTTAAAGGGGAGTAGAGAGAGGCAGATAAGCTTTATCAAAAGACAGAAGGAGATCAAATAATTACTAAATTTTTTTGGGGGAGCTGCCTACACTTTTCTGTTCACTGCTGATACTTTGTGATTTTGTAGTTATTTCCAATATGAAGAGATACACTAAAAAAAATCTGTTGAAGGGAATATTATGAAATTTGATAGAATGGAAGGTGTATTCATTGGCTGTATAAATGTAAGAGACATCTAGGAAGAAATTGAATAATATTTGAAGGATATATTTTATGGTTAAGACTTGGAGAAATTATTTAGAGTGATCTGAAGGAATGGGGAGCAGGAAAGGAATCTGAAAAACTGAACTGGAAAAAAGCTTCAAGAATCTACCCCTAAGTACTCTCTGAACTGAAGAACAGTTTTATGAAATTTAATAAAAGTCAATTACTTTTGAAGTTAGACAAAAAACAGCCAAAACTCTTAGAGAGATGCAGGACTGATACTGTCAGAAAGGCCCTCTTTATGTCTCTGTATGAACAGCTTTCATAAATTTCACTAGGCTTGGATTGAGAAGCATTCACTAGAAAACAAAGGTCTGAAAAAAAGAAAAGTACATGCTGAATAGGGAGCGAGTGTACAGGCTCATGGACAACATCCGGCAACTAGGAGTCCTGCTGGATATGCAAGAATCAATGAGGTCAGGACAGGAGGAGTTTGTTCAGTCTTTGTAGAAGGCCACTAAAACACACCTGACATCAACAAAAGGTTATGTAAGTCGAGCCACATCCAAGACTGCAGTAGCACTTGTGCAGAGGAAGACTACAGCATTACACAAACACCCAATGAGATAAGCATCGCTCTGAAGAACTGTCCAAACTCCTGTGTAAATCCAAGTGACATTATACAGTGATTTCACGATTATAAGCCGCACCTGAATATAAGCCGCACTTCCGGGTAGCCAGGACGATCATGGGATTTGTCCATAGATAAGCCGCACCCGAATATAAGCCACACTTTTTATTTTTTTTTTAGCGTGGACACATGTGCAACAAAGTAACGAGTTAGTAACAGAATCAAGCCAGTGCAGGGTTTGCTGTGTGCAAACAGTTTTCACAGACTGGCGAAGCCTTTAAACGCAGCCACAGGCGCCCTCCCCATGCTGTGTGGCCCGGCACTCCCACCCCTGGCACTGGCTGCCGCGGCGCCCTGCCCACTCAGCAGCGGCAGCGGCTCTCCACACCGTGCTAAGCCGGTGGCTCGCCCCCTTGCTGCGCGCTCGAAGCCGGCTGCCCGCCGCCTCCGTGCGGTGGGAAACCAGCTCCAGGTCCCCGCCTACTCAGCTGCGGCGGCTGCTCCTGGTGCCACGTGCAGCCTCGAGCCGTGCCACTGTCGTGCTGCGGGCAGCCCTGAGCCATGGTGCCGTGGGCAGCCCTGAGCTGCACTGC
>VRYO01001463.1:79330804-79345423 GCA_009812075.1 Sialia sialis | reverse complement strand
AAGCAGCTGGGTTTTGTCCCCAGCTGCAGCTCCATCTGGATAACTACAAGGGGAGGTGAGAGAGAGAGAGTGAGTGAGTGAGTGACTATACTCTGTGAATACTTACCTTTTGTTAATAATAACAGTTTTATTACATTAAAAATAACTATTTAAGGAATAAAATGCCTCACGGAATATCTTCAGATGCTGTCAAGTGTGTCTCCCCTTGACTCAATCCCCCACTGCAAAAACCCCAATTTATAATCCTCCCAATACAAAGAAAAATAAGATATTTATACAATGTATTTGCAGCAAAAGCACAGTTCAGTGAAAAGTGGGAAAAGAAGGCTTCACAGTGATACTTCAATTAGTATAAATTAATTATAAATATATCTAGCCTTTCAAATATACTGCCTTCAATTCAATGCTTCTGATGCCAAGCTGAAGAACAATATTACATCTTTGGTACTCAACATACAGGGAGACAGTGTTGGCCAACTGACAGGCATATTCAGCTGGCTTGGCTCCCAAAACTGACCCCAGGCCTCAAAGTGTTAGTGAAAAATACTGAAAAACAGTATAGGCTTTATATAATTAAAATTTGCAGAAAGGGGAGGAAACAATAAACTTGTATCGCTTTTGTAAGAAAGATTTAATGAAAATATTTAGAAACATATAATCTTACCACGTCTCTTTCAAGCCACAAAGAAAATCAGAATCAACAATTCATATTCTTTTCTGAGTTTCTGCATCTAGAGAGTTTAAAGAAATTGTTGCCTTCTGATTTAACTCAACGTAAGGGACAATTTCCTTTATGAGCAGAAGTTTCATAATGGCAGCAAATAGACAAGCATGATATAATGAACTCTGCTAAAGTAACATTTTTATTGTGCTTTCTCCAAGTAAAAATTTTTGGATTTCAAAACAGATATTTTGGTACTAAAAAATGTAACTTTACTGCTTAGTTTGTCTTTATATTTTCAGTAATGCACGTTAAAACTCTTTGAGGAAGACAAAATAATACAAAGTAGTAAGTAAATATATGATGAGTTGAAGTGGACAAGGGAACAGTTGTTGTTGACAGCATATTAAAATGAGCTATTTTACGTTTTGGTTCTTTATATATTTTCAAGGTGATTTTGCCAGGGAAGATTTGCATGTTGCAACTGAAAATTCTTTCCTATGATATTTTTCCCTTTCTGTTGGGTGTCGACCTCTTCTTCCAGGCAACTAGCAACAAGACAAGAGGACATAGCCCCAAGCTACACCAGGGGAGATTCAGCTAGGACATCAGAAGGAATTTCTTTAGGGAAAGGATTGTTAAACACTGGGGTGGACTGCCCAGGGAGATGGCAGATTCACCATCCCTGGAGGTTTTTAAGAAATGTCTGAACATGGTGCTTAGTGCCATGATCTAGTTCATGTGGTGGTGTTTGGTTAAGGTTGGACTTGGTCTTAGAGGTGTTTTCCATTCTAAATGATTCTGTGGTTCTGTAATTCTAGTAATATTATCTCATCTTTTTTTTGTATATCAGATTCTTCCCTTCCTTGCATGCTTATACTACTCCTATTATACTATAATTTCTCAGGAATATTTTCTTTTCCTGGATCTTTATTTGTGGAGATTAGGAACTGGAAGAAATAAATCCTGGGACTTCCCATTTATTATTTCTTTAACTTTCTGTATCTATTCGGTTCTAGAACAAATTTTAGTTCTGTGTAAAGTGCTTAGTAATGTAGATGTGAGCAGTATAGAATCTATTTATTTCCTTTTATCAACACCAGAAAAATACAGCATGGCAAGAGATAGTAAAATAATTTAAATTCCCAAAACATGGCATTTTTTCCTTTTCCTTTTCTTTTTAGTTTCTTTATTTACGTTTAATGATAATATAATATAAAATGGGAAAAATAACCTCACAGAAAATGGAAGTTTCTGTACAGCTTAGATTTTAGTATAATCTCAAAAAACGGATTTGGAAATAAGCCATGAATTTAGTAATATAATGGTTCCTGGTATTCTTTTTTTTCTCCTTTTTACTTTTGTTTTTCTTTTTGAATGATTACTGATCAATCAAAATGGGATTCCTGTCTCTAAATGCTTTGTCGTCAATTCAGAAGACATAAATATTATCTATAGGAATTTATACATTAAACTAATTCCAAGACTGAGGAGAAACTTTGAAGATAAAAATTATGTTTTCAGATGACTTAAAAGAATATGTTGAATGAATTTCACGGAAGGATTTTTCTTTTCCTTTGAGTATTGTTTCTGTGCTTTATTTGATGTTACAGAATTTCAGATGGACTGAATAATTAATTCTGGAAGGGACTCTTGCCCAACTTCCTGCTTAAAGCAAGTTCAGCTTTGGGATCACCAGGCTGCATATACTCAAAACTTCCCTCTCCTTCATAATGGCTATAAGGCCTGAAGGCCCTTCATTCGTACAGCCCATAAGCCATATTTCAATTAAAACAATTTGAAATTAAAATTATTATTTCGCTGAGATAAAGGGTCACTTTTACAGCACCTAATCTTGCATGACCTCTGCGCAGTAACCTTGATTTACAATGCCATAAGATGATATTTAAGCAGTGTTCATTCATTAAACACTAATTTTAAATTCCTCTGTAATAAGCATTTAGCTTGCCAAAGTCTTATACAATGTCATATATTTTTAGACCACTGATACACAAAATTCCCTTGTACCACAGAAAAAAATTTTGTATGACACTGAGTGCACAAGTTTCTTAAACGATTGGCCTTTGCAGAATTATAAAAATCTTAAGCCCTGTGAGCAATCCTAAGGATCAAGGTATGTTCCCTTTGTACAGGGCTTTTATTAATGTCTTATGGCCAAGTACTGAGCAGTAATGAACTGCATGTACTGAAGCAGAACCTTAGAAAAAGACAGAGAGTTTTCTGTTCCTATGCCTTTGGGCGCTTTAACACATCTTCTGCTCAGAGCTCTGGCTCTCAGTTTGAATAAAAGATGAAATTCATAGGAACTTTCAACAGTTAAGACTTTTGTGTATGTATGTGAGCACTGTCTGACCCACACATTATCAGCATATAGCTTGTATCTGTCTTGGCACAAAATGGAATGAACACTATAATCCAGTTGGCATCAGCAATTACTAGAAACTGTAACATGAGATGAACACAACTGAGGCCAGAGAGAAGCAAATTTTAAACTACTCCTTAAAATAGCATGACTGCAAGTCAAACAGGAGTGATGATTAGGTTTACTGATTGTCATACAGACACTCACAGCTTTCCAGGAATATGCTGCATGCTACTGCACAGAATATTGAGCAATACTTGCTAGAGACAAGAAACATTTCAGAGAGGAACGAGGACACTGGTTCTTTTAATTGCTGTTTATATTTCAATTTTCCTATCTCCCAAGTCACAACAGTAAGGCTTCAGCCTCGGTGTGTAATCCGTATCAGCACATGGACTCACATCAGTAGTGAATGATGCATTTACCACTTCCATTTCTTTAAAGAAACACAGTGTTGCATGGGAATCACCAAACAACACATGCATTGGACAGTCTGTGATAGACAGACACTTCAATGTAAATTTTCCTGGTTGGAAGAAATGAGAACTTCTACTAAGCTGATTAAAAACATTTTGTCTGTCTTTAAACCAGATGTACATGCCCTACTCAGACAGCCACAAAATCCTAGGGTCTAATGCACAGAGAGTTGTCTAGAAAAGAAAGCTTTCTTCAGCAGAACTGAATCATTAGAAGACAATTCTGTTTCCTTTACAATGAAAACAAATTTGGTATGTTGTAAACTTTTTGATTAGGCAATTAAAGCACCATTTCTATATTTTCTTTCTGACCCTGATTGTTTATGATTCCAAATCCCTTTTCATCTTGAGCCCTCCCTAGCTAATCTCATTTAAAAAAACAAACAAAAAACAAACAAATAAACAAACAACCAAAAAAGCAACACGAAAAACCAAAAAAAACCAACCCCAACAACAACAACAAAACCCCCCAAAAAACTGGAAAAACAAAGAAAAAAGAAAAAAACAGGGGAAAAAATACCAACAAGCAAAACAGAAAACAACCCCAGAAATAAAACAGAGGAAAAAAAAAGTAAAAAGAAATAAAGACTACAGAATTAATGGCTTCATAACTTTAGATATACTAGCCAGAAAAGTGACAGCTTCTCCCTGTTCTTCTCTGTAACAACTCAAGTAGGTTAAAGCATGATGCTAATAACACCAAGGTTATGGGTTTGATCCCTTTGTGGGCCATTCACTGAAGAGTTTGCCTTGATGATCCTGGCGGGTCCCTTCCAGCTCAGAATATTCTGTGATTGTGAGAAATACATAAACTTTTTCTCTCTTCATGCTTCCCATAGTGCATTACTGTAAGCTGTAAAAAACCGACTCCTCGGTAAATCCCATATACACAACAACCTGAAGAAATTCCACTCTAGCTAAGTGTAAAAGGTGATGTTTTCAAGTACTGGATAAGCCACTCACACAAAAGAGCTCTACAGAACAATCTACAAGAAGAAATAAAGCATTTAGGGTCAGAGTTTATGTACTCCTTTTTTAGTCCCCTCTCACCATAATGAGTGCGCAACAGTTCTAGCTCAGTTAACCTTGTCTTATTTTAGCTAGACTTTATTTGATCCAAAAATACAGTGACTTTTCTTCATAGATGAGATAAAGCACTGTGACCTAGCTGTGAGAAAGCGAAGAGCAGAAACATGACAGGACTACATTATTTCTGAAAGCACAAAGAAATAGCAGTGTGTGCCTGGAGACATTTGTGTGGAAGTTCAGGTGTGCATGACCTTGGGCTCCAATTGGAGGCACTTATTACATGGAGAGGTACCTCCTCCCAGATGCTCTTCCACAGCCACCCTCTCTCCCACCATGGCTGGGCTGCCATAGCAATTGTCTAATTTCTTCTTTTTCAGGCTCAGACTTCTTATTCTTACCCTGTGGGTACTCTGTACCTTTTCCTCATCCTGGTCTCAGGTGTGCTACTTCCTCCACACATTCTGACATTTCTACTACCTTTTTAATGTGGGTCCTTTTTCACATGAAAGTCCTGAAGAGGTAAAACATAAATCTCACACGCACTCTTCTATTGTTATGCTGTTTCTTTTTTCCATATTCTGAAAGAAACTACAAAAAAATTATAATCTCAGATTTTTCTAAACCTATGCAATATAGCTTGCTTTTGGCCTTTCCATAGTGCTCATCATCCTGCCAAGTAGGCTTTAAATTACTTAATTGATATTAATAAATGCACATTTAATCATACTTATAGTATGTTATTTTATTGTACCTTATCCACAGTATCATCTATCTCACTTAAGCAGATTAGTACTTTTGGATTTCAGTCATACGGATTCTTCAAGAGACAGGCATGAAACCTAATAACATCAGTTTTTTGTCACGGGCAACTACCACACCACTAAAAGCCACATGACTATCCTATCGAAGTGACTTGTAAACTTTGCACACAAATACGTAAGCTTAGAGAAGGAAGTTTCCAGAGCTCCATGGAGTAACCATAAAACTGGAAAAGTACCTTGTTGTGATACTGTGCTCTCTGTGAAGTGTCTAAATTTGGAACCAAGTTTGAATTAGAATTTGAAATGAGTTTAAGATGTAAAAAGTACTTGTAAAGAATTTTATAAGTTGGGGTTGCTGTGATCAAAGTATCTCTTAGCTTTATACTTCATCACACTCAGGAATGGATACTGGTGTGTAATTTCACATTATATAGACTTTCAACTGCAAAGCATGATAATTTATGAGTAAATTTCACTGTACTTCCACTTTTATTATTCAGAAGCAGAGGATAAAAAGACCCTAATTATTTTTGGTTTTGTATGAGACATGCTTTAAACTGAAAAGTGTATTAAAGAAATTACTCAAAATATATAGCAAACTAAAAGCAAGATGTTCTTCATAATGATTTCTTCTCATGACAGAAGTTTTCAGTGACTGTGTAGAATTAAGAACAAAATATCATAGTGACACTTCTGAAGCATGTGGAAAGCCTTTTGCTGCTCTAAAGAAATGACTGGGATAGGCCAACTGAATATTTCAGAGGAAAAAATCCCAACAAATTATTTAAAAAGGGTAATGCACAGAATTATTGCCCAAATAACAAGAAAATTTACTATCCAACAGTAGACACTCTTTCCCTTCCTAAGAACAAGAAAAAGCAATAGGTCATGTTGCAGCACTATGTTGATCAACAATGGTGATAAATATAATTTATTACTATAACCAACGGATCTCACTTTTTTCCTGGAAATCATGAACTACAAATCAATTTTAGTGCACAATGGACACTTAGAGGAAACCAGGAGGGTTCAGAAATATTGGTAGACTTTTTAACACTGAGGAACTTTATATCTTAAACCATGCAGAGGTCAAATTCTCCAGTCTAAAAGCAAACCCTCCAAAAAAACCACAGATAGGGAGATAACTAATGTCTATTTAATATATTAATATTTCCTAAACTTAAAAAATTGACCTTTAAATCTTCAATCAGAAAATTCTGCTAGATAATAATGCTATGGAATAAAGTAACTGAATAATCCACCTATAACTTCATTGCAGTTTTGACTTTGAAAAATGTAATTTGAAGCATACTTTTAAAAGTCCTGAACAAATACTGATGGAACAATAGTTTTACAAACTCTGTGAGCAGTAATTTGTGTTATATTTTTTGTTATATCAAAGATCCATAACTATAAGGAACATTTTGTTTCTGTCTACCACTCTTATTTTTGAAACAGAATTGTGGTTAACTATGGCATGAGTCTTTGATAGTATGAATGTTTCCACATTAGCTTGCTAAAAAAATACAAGCAGAAAAATGTATGTCTCAAATGTTATAAGCACCTAATCCTAAGAGCTATCCTAACGAAAATATGAAGCAATTGATTTCAAAACTTTGAAAAAGCATGAAATCATGATACTCTTGAATGGGAAATGACCTTGTATAGTAAAAGAAAAGAAAATTGGCTTAGACACAAGAAGTCTCCTGTTAGTAGCCCATTAACTCTCTTTGGAATGGCCATTTTTAACTCATACCAAACAGCCAGGGAAAGATTGAACTCTGGCCTGGCCCAAAACAGAGAGGTTTTCCTTTCTTCCACTGTATACCATCTATTAAATTACTATTGAATTTAAAATGCCACCGATCTGAGTATTCTCATTTTATATACCACGTGTTTGCTTTCAGGCACTCAGAGTATTTAGCTACCCATGAATAAATGTCAAGAGAAGTAAAACAATATTGTTTCACTTTCAAATCAATGCACCATCTTTTGCAAGTCCTCCATTCCAAAACCCACTGGAAAGATCCTTCTTATCCCTAAGAGCTTGGAGACATAGGAATAAACTTTTCACAGTGTTAGGTCTGGCCTACTTCTCTTTTATTTTTCAGAAGTCAATTGTGCTAGTTTACCAATCTCTAGTGAAGCTTGGCTCCTGAGTCTAATGTGCGTATGTTCCATAGGCTAGAACCAATATTGCCTATTTATTTGGAAAGTATTGCAGAACATCGTAGGTGCTAGGTATTTTTTGAATAAAGGAAGCTAGTGATAAATAGGTGTCATTAAGACAATTTGTTATCAAATGTATAAGGATTCCATATAATTTTATAATATCAAAGAGCTTAATTTTACAAATGCTCAATTTTACAAGAAAACAAGAATAGACAATACAGAAAATTGTTCATGGAATCCTATACTGTCTCAAAAAGGTGTCTGCAACTGTCTGCTGAGTTATTTACAGAAGATAATATGCAATATTTATCTTCTCTAGTAGATAGGTGGTGCTTTAGCTGGAGCTTTATTTTTCATTTTTGAAACCCTCATTTCAACAATATTCTGTAAACTTATGAATTTGAAGTTATATTCAATAATTTTAGTAATCACTCTGGAATATGTCTTCATAGAAATACTTTTTTATGATCATCATTGTTTGCTAAAGAATTTGAATTAAAGAATAACACTGTATATAATTTGTATCTTGTGAAAATTTGAGAGAAAGACTGCTTTTAAAAGTCAAGGGAATAGTCGCCTGTAATTTTCTTATATATCAATATCCAGGAAATCTTTAAAATCATCATTCTGTGCAATTGACAGAAAGTATTAGATAATGCAGATCTGAAACGTGTAACAACAATAAAGACAGTGAATAATAGTTCAGTGACAGATTTATTTTGGGTTTCAGTAACATTATCATCCTATTTAAACATCATATTCCCTAGATTTTCCAAAATGTTTTGATGTAGAAAGGCTTCTTTGTTCTTGCTGCTAATGCTATGCATGTAAAGAAAATGAACGGAAAAATATGCTATCCGGATAATCAAACCAGTAAACTTAGCAATCCTCCTCTGTTAAACCATCTTGAGTTTGATTTTGCAATTCATAGTTTATTTGAAGAAAATCGTTAGCATCCTATTCATATCAGATTTGAAGGGGCAGATTTGAATCTGTTACTCAGATTCATATAAGTGTCCTTAGTATAACATTCAACAAGCCCACAAGCTAATGAATGTTAAATAAATAAATAAATAATTCTGATTTACAGCACATCTCCTTAAAGCAAATTGATAAGATGAGAGATAAGGAGAAGGAGCTCAAAAGACATTTCATCACAGTAAGTATGCAAACATTTGAATGCTTTATCTGGTCAATATCTCGAACATTCAAATCCTTTAAGTTTAAAATATCTGGGATGACTTTACTTGTAAGACATTGATGGATGAGTTTTTAGCTGGGATTTTTGTGAAGGAGTCTTGATTTTACATATTTAATTCTCACTTTTTGAAAATATTTTCGTTTTGGGCTAAATCGGAGTCCATATTGAATGCTTATTTCGGCATTACAGTTATAAAGAAATTGACTCTTTTTCAAAAAAATTTGTGTGTTTATTTTCCCAAGTAGAATGCCTGTTGAAATTTCAGGTACAAAATAAGGTATAAGTGAAAGTTTGAGCAGTTAAGTCTTAATGGAATAATAAAAAAAATCAAAGTGGTATTTGTTTTCTGCATTTTGTCTAGGAAAATATTCATGCTAGGCATTAGCAAGGATGATTTAAATAAAAAGCAGAAGAGGAAAGGAGTTTGTCTAATTATAAAATCTTGCTCATGATCTGTCTAGAGATGGACAAGGTAATTGTGATTTTGACATGAAATTCACTCACTTGGTTCCTCATTGACGCTGGGTACAAGATGTACTTTTGAAGTATACAAATATACCACAAAATATACATAGCACAGGAATATGAAGCAGTTACAAGAACACTGAAAAGTGGTTAACATATAAGCAGAGAGCAAAGAATGTCAAAGTACTATACCAAGCAGCAGTATGCCCTCGTAAGTCCCACTTTTTTAAGACATGCAAGGACTCTGCAGTGGGGTGAGGATGGGGCAATGGAGTGGTTTAACACAGTTTTCTTTTTAGTTGAGGAAAAAATCCACAAGCTATGGAAGGGATTCCGTATAAGGACCTTGGCAGCTTCCTCCGGACCCAATCAGCTGGCTAGTTTTGAATATGGATGCTCTGTTAAACCACTTAGGAGAGCTGAATATGGCCTCTGTGAAACCCATTTAAAGACTAATAAGCCCTGGGAAAAACTCTCTTGCTTCAAGCCTTTGAACTGGTACCTGGAGGCTGGCCAGGCTTCGCTCTGCCTCACAGCCAGGTCAGTCCGTGGCACAGCTGGGCTGAGATTCTGCTGCCACCAAGTTCCAACCAGAGCCAGTGGGCCATGTTGGCTCTACTCAGCTTTGGGCAGAGATGAACTGAGCTCTGCTCCGGCAGTGAGTGGCCAAGCTATCCTGCCAGGGCTGTGGAAAATCCATGTGGGGCTGAGAGCAGAGCTGGCCCTGCAGCCCCATGCAGGAAGCAGCACAGCAGCTGAACTTGAACACAACAAGGGCCAGCTGTGCAACCAAAGCAGCTGCCTGGCAGAGATCCCACAGCCATCCACAGGCCCGAGTGAAATACTAACTCTTTCCATGCACAGAAGAAACTTGGAGACATCAAACCTCTCTCAAGTGAGGGAAAAGAAAAGTGTGAAGACATGTAAAGAAAACAACATGGAGATACCAAGGCCAGTGAAGGAGGAGTCAAATCCAAGATGAGAGGAGAATGAGGTGATGTCTTAGTGTTGGGCTGAAATTCTCTTGTAAGAATGTAATAAAAATATATGGTGAAGATATAATTGATACATCAGACTTCTTTTTTTCCCCCCTTGTAGTTTATGGAATGCACTGGGGGGATGAAGTGTTCTAGCCACAGCCGTGAACAGAGGCACCAGTGTTGAAGCAAGCAGGTGTTGAAGTATCAATGATCCAATGAGAAGCTTGACCAGAGAGAGATGAGAGAGAAGAAAAACCTAGCCCCAGGAGTAGGAGAAGTAAACCTCTGTTCCCAGAGATAAGAGAACTTTTATTTCTTTACTAGAACAGCTCATCCTTAAAATTGCAACCCAATAAGCTGAAATGATCTATGGTGGTAGCTGTAAGAAGACTACTGAACTGTGGGAGGGACTTCACTATTGCCATTTTCTGGGTGGCTTCTATTCATGAAAATGAAAACCACAAAATATTGTTTTTCTTGTCGAAAAGTCACCATGGCATGGCAGGAGAGACTCCTTTCCCTAAGTGAAGTGAGCTCATTTAAAAATTGATAAACTAACTGAAAACACCAAATTTGTCTATTTACATTGTCAATAGGAAAAGAAAGAAGAGATGGGGGGAGAAGTATTCTGAAAGTTCATCTGATTTTGTAATATTTTTTCTTTTAGTTCTATTAATAAGGTTTTCCTTATACCATCTACAGTTCTGAGTCTGCATTTCTCTCCTCCTAATCCTTATCTTGCAGCAGAAAATGAATAAATAATTCTAGTGTGTGCACTAGTGCATTTGGCCAGCACTAGACACACTACACAAATTGGTGCGTTGGCCAGGAAACTCTGACTGGCAAACCAAAACCACTACAGGTGGATTCCCCCACTCCCTGAAACAGCTCCCTGGAGTTGCCTAGTCACCACCTTTCAACTTTTAGAAAGCAGAAATTATCTCACTAGAGACATAACTACTGTGAAGTCATGATAAAATGTAATGCAGAACCATTCAATCCAGCTCTCCCACAGAGCAGATAAATCTTGTGCATATGTCTCGATCTGCAAGTAATATATTCCCTAAGAAAAGGAACATCCTAATTATGTCTTTAACTGAATTCTTAGTCCCCTCCTTTTATTTTGCTGTAAATGTAATTTGATGGTTTCACTCTCACCTTTAAACCCCCTTTTAAATGCAAATAGATGCTATCATGTGTGTTAAGCAGATGTTGCTTAATGTTTATGGAAATCTTTGTATTTTATGTCCTGTTTGGCAATTTTTTTAAGAAGTGCGGTTGGAGCTGCAGATCACATCTTATTTGGAACACAGTCCTGTGTTTTGAGCATCCTAAGCTGAACTTTGCCTGAAACTGAGTAGGAGGCACCTCCCAAAACAACCCCCAGAGACCACCACAGACCCCCAAAGAGGCCCCTGCAGATGCAGTCAGAAGTAGTGCACAAGGTAGCCCAAGCTAAATGACTGTATTATGTAGGTGGTTGCTATGTATTCAATAGTAGGGTTTATATAAATTTTAGTGCACTCTTTCTTTTTGTTTTCCTCCCTGGAGTGCTCAATTCATGGAAAACTTCCACCTTACACCCTGCGCAGAATAAACAATGTCTTCTTTCTAAACCTGAGTCATTGTCCATGTTTAGAGAATTATCAAAATTTGGCAGCATTAAGATAAGGCTAGAGTACAAGATACAATTAATTTTCTGCATGGATCACACTCCCCCATTCTGCCACAGGTCAAAGACATGCACTCCTATGAAAATTTTCTTTCAATGAAAAGAAAATGAAATTAAATTTATTGTTCTGTAATTATTTTATTGCTGTAAGAATTTTCAATGTTCAATCACTCTAGTGAGGGTAGTACATTTTTAACCTGTTACTATTTCTCTAAAATGTGTTCAATTTCCTATCAGCAAGGCTACTGCAAGGCATAATGAGAGGGTAAATGACTTTTCTAGGAAATTTACTTTTAAATGTTGGTGAAACCCTGGGTTTTCTCTGATCTAAACCAAACAGAAATGCTTTCTTGAAGTGAAGCAGAACACTGCCCAGTCAAGCAAGTGGAGAACCTGATTTCGAATATTTTCTTATAGAAACACAAGAGTGATCCTTTCTATAGGGAAAAATTTGCTGAACAGCATTCTTTTTCTTGTTTCTTGATAGTGCCTCCAAATAAACTTCTCATAGTATTAATCATATACTTGCAATACTTCCAGAACTATCTTTGCTTTCAGTGGCAGCAATAAGTATAGAAGAGAGTATTATTACTGTAAATTTTATGAATGTCTGTCATGTAATTTGAGTCATATAAATTCTGTCCGCAGTTTTAGAACCAAGTTCTGTAAGCTCTGTCTGTGATACGGGATGAGCAGATGTGCAAACCTGTAATGAAACCCAGAAAAGATCAGGGCAGAAGAAACATTCTTCAGGGAAATTTACTAACATGTAATGCTGCAACTGGATCTAAATGCACCTGAATGTTTTGCAGAGTATGAGACAGTTTTTGACCTACATTCTATGGATCTTTTTGTGGATCTGGGCCAACATAATTAAGAATTCTAACTGATCGCACACAGCAGTTCCAATGAATTTTAACTTCCATTTTCAGCTTTCTAACCATGTACAAAGTAATGGACCCCAGGGAAAGATATAAATCCCTGTATTTCAGGCCAGACTGACCTCTAACTGTCAAGAGCTGGGAGGAAACTCTGTCTGGAAATGTTATGTCTTAATTGTCTCTTGCAGAGGTTCTTGAGCTTTACTGGAAGCACTAACCACCAAAATTATTAGTTTGATTCAGAAAAGCATTGTCTGTGACAATGTCTGAGGTTTTCAGCTACTAGTCTTAAAACCTAGCAGATAATTTTCAGCTGCCTAAGTACAAACTGTAAGAAATAAAAAAAAAACCAAACTTAAAATATTTTTTTATAAATAAAGAGTTGCATTAAGTAAAATGCTTTTCTACTATAAATACTAGAAATGAGAGGTTTTTTTAAAAAGTGTTATAATGTTCATTAAACAATCCTATCACTATGCACTTATTATTCTGCATTTATGAAAAAATGAATGCAGAGTGATATTTTCAATATATAGTTGCTCTGAGGTACTCCACCGTGATCAGGGGAAACCACCTCTGAACACATAATTTCCATGTGGACTCAAACAAGAAAGTTTCTTGATTTAAGAGAATTTCTTTATGAATGCAGCTTGATATGCATAGAATGCAATTTATAATAACTACTTTTGCACTATCTTTTAAAATTGGAAATTTTATAAGATTTTTAAGATCTTAAAGCAGGATAAATATTGATCCCTGAAATGTTTTTGCAATGTTTTATTGAACAGTAGAACTTTTAAAACAAGTTTTGAAAAAATATGAATGTCAAAACTAGAACTGCTTAAGTGCTGTCAGCTAAATATACAGTGGAGGAAATCCCAAACTTTTATCTTTATAGTTTATATGTGAACCTTTTTTGGATTATGTTAGTTGTGTAATATCTACAAAGATTGCCATGTCTGATTATTAGTTTAAAATGAAACAGGATAACAAGCCGTATTGAAAATAAGAAAGTCTTGGTTCAAGGATTATTACCTTTCAAGAAGATCAATAAGGTAATCACTACAGATCTATACAGACACTTTCTAGTCAGCATTCAGGAAATAGTAATAGGTTCATTTAAGATTAATTTTAGTTATTTTAATATTGAAGACTTCATAATGGTTTAGTTCTTTAAAAATATTTATGGGTAAGAAACAATAGCATTTATTGGACTGGTGTGTTTGCTATTACCTAGGGGTACTTTAGGGCTTAGCTCTAGAAAAATCTCCCTCTACACTTCATTACTGTTGTTACCCTTGTGTGCTCATGATTGCTCTTGTCTTGCTGGACTCTAGAACAAATTCACTGAAGGAGTGTGTTTTGCCAGCTGGGGCTGCCATTATCCATCCTTTACACTCCTTAATGCCTATCAGAACTGTCCAAGTTTAGGACAAAATTGGGGGAAAACCTCCAAAGGAGCCCCCCAGAGAATAAACCCCCCACGATTCTTCCCCCCTACCTGGCTCGGAAAGAATTTTTCCTCAGAGGGAAAAATGGAAAAAACCTATTTATTAATGAACACAGGAAAACATTTCCCAGCACCAAGAAAACGATTCACCAAAGTGAGCGAGGATCGATGAGCTCAGACAGTCGCTGCTGGGAAGGGCGAAAAGCTTCTTTGGTGGACTCCAGAACAGTCTCTTCAGGTCCTGTCCAGAGCCAGTACAGATCTTCGAGATGAGGGGAAGAAGAGAGGGGGAAGGGAAAAAAACCCAACAAAACAGCAGCAGCAGGGGCAGCAGCAGCAGCAGCCAGGCAGAAGCCAAGCAAGAAGCAGCAGGAGGGGGAGGAGCCACAACAGCTCCATGCAGACAAGCGAGGTAGGGGAGGGGGGGGCAGGGAGAAGGGGTAGACACAACTACACACAACACCAACACGGGACATTCCACCCCTTAT
>VRYO01001463.1:79248499-79329804 GCA_009812075.1 Sialia sialis | reverse complement strand
GCTTCCAGGAGGATTTGGATAATTTTCTCAAATACCTCTGCTGCAGTGTCTCCCCACACAATGATGTAAATGTTCTGGAGCCTCACCCTTTTCTAGTGTCATCTGGATCAGTCCATGACAGATGGTAGGACTGTGCTTCCACCCCTGGGGCAGTCAGTTCCAGGTATATTGCACACCCCTCCAGGTGAAAGCAAACTGAGGCCTGCATTTTGCTGCCAGAGGAATGGAGAAAAATGCATTGGCAATGTCAATGGTGGCATGCCACTTTGCTGCCTTGGACTCCAACTCGTATTGGAGCTCCAGCATGTCTGGCACAGCAGTGCTCAGCGGTGGAGTCACCTCATTCAATGCACGATAGTCCACAGTCAATCTCCATTCTCCATCAGATTTGCGCTAAGTCCTGAGCAGTTTACATAAGTGCTGAAATAACGAAGAGAATTTTATCTTTCAATAACATGAAAAGTCTAATTATTCAGTAAGGAATGATGAAGCTAGTAAAACCATGTTTTGGGGGGCTTTTTATTCCTTATTTTTTTCCTTTTAGCCTTGCTAGGAAGAAAGCAATTTTTCTTTAAATAGACAGGAAAAATTTTGTTCTGTGCCATGATCACTGTGACAAGTTAGGGTACAAAAACTCTGTGGGAAGTACATCCTTCTTAATCTTTGCTCTTCCTTCTCCTGAATTACTAGGAAGTGTTAAAAAGAAACCAAAGGAAAAAAAAAGATCAGAAGAACACAGATTTGGCTGCAAAACAAAAATGAGATCTAAAGCTTCTCAGCTAGTTTTGCTTTTCAAATTTCTTTCCCCATGAAGAGGTATGGTTGCTGGCTTTTAATTCGGGTCCTATTCAATATCTTCTTGTTTTTGACATAATAAATTCTATCCGTATATACTGCTCAAGAAATACAATTTTCCTAGTAAGAAAAAGTTTCTTGCTTATAACTGTGAAATTTGCCTTTCCAGTGAAACTTAATTCCTCAGGAGTCATCTGCTTCCTTCCCTGTGCATATTCTCTCCTGGAAGTCATTCAAAACATTGTTGGAAGTCTTATGGGTACAGAGAATTCTTTCTGCTTAAACTTTCTGCAAGTCTGGTGCTTTTGGATTTCCATCGTCTGTACAATGGATAGTTACCATAACAGTGGATAGTTACCACAATATTATCATGTGTTTTTGTTTCTTAGCAACCGAACAGCTGATCATACTGCTTTTCTGAACTATAGCTCAAAATAGTGGCTCCTTCATTCTCTTTTATTTTTTTAAAGAAATAGCAATATGAAAGCTGGCCTTAGAAATGTGTATTCCAAACAAGAACTGATTCCCTAATATTTATTGATACAAAGGAAATAATCTATTTGTAACCAGAAACGATATTCACAGCTGTTTAATCCAATAAATTGAAGTTTCAGTAAGAGTGGATCTATCATGGAAAAAAAACATTTCCAAACATGTCTCAATGCAGAAAGCATTGGAAGGAGGAAGAGATTATTTTAGTTTCTCCATATCCTGCATTAGCAATACACCCATTGTATGATTTAATTACAGTTTAGCCTATAGTTATATTACACATTAAAAAAAAAAAAAAAAACAAAAAAAAAAACCAAAAACCAAAAAAAACAAAGAAAACAACCTAGTGGAAAAAAGTTTAGGGGAAAAAAAAATCAACATATGTCATTGGATATAGGGAATAGATCTGGTAAGGGAATCACTGAAGAGTCTTGGTCAATTTAGCTTTTGAGAAAAAAAAAAAGATGGAGATCTGTAAGGACAGAAGTAGAGATCACTAAAAATGTAATAAATATCTGTGAAATCAGGTGTGGTACAGAGAACACCATCAGGAAATAATAATTTAAATATTTCATTGTTAAAATAACACCAATTACAAAATTACACCAATAGAAGTCAAAAGTTAAAAAATGTGCAAGAAGCCAAAAATGGCTTTTCTTTTCCCATGCGATTTCTGAAACCAATTGTCAAAGGATGTGGTGGGACCATATGATAGAAATATATTAAAAGGATATCATTTTCAATGATAGTACTTTTGATTCTAAGGCAACCTATTACTTAGGAAGTCTGCAAATGGATGAATGATGGAACCTGAGAGGTTAATGAGAAACCTAGTTATCAAAGTTTGCTATGAATTTATTTTTTCTGAAAATATCCAGGGTAATGATGAAGGCTGACTTGTGTTTTAATTCACAAAGAAAGTAAATAAAGCTTGATCAGTTACACTGGTAGCAAAAGCAACCCCCCTGGAAATAGTTTTCCTTTGTAAAATCATTGTATAACAGAGATGGAGTGTGGGAAGAGGATAAAGATGTCAGTGGGGTCACAGTGCTGATTTCTGTGTTTCTTGTGCTAATTGTAATGTCTCCCAAATTCCCAGATTATTCACTTTCTGCCCAATTGGCTTGCAGTAACATATTCTACTTTGTTCTGGTTTTGTTAATCATAATTATGTAAAGAAATCATGTCATTTACATTCTCTTGATGTATTAGTAACATGTTGATCATCAAAATATATTTATATCTTTGCCACAAAAATATACTTTCTTCTTTTACAAAGTTTCCTGGCTTATTTTTGTTTCAAGGGCTGTTATTTTAAAATGAAAAAATAAATTTCTTTACCAAAAGTCAGCATAATTCATACAAGTGCTAGAAGAGCATCTAGCCTGCACAGTACTTGCACATGAAAAACATCAAAACAGGAGAACTGTACTCAGTTTCAGGATTCAAAATTGAAATTAATCTAGGGAATCCACCTAAAAAGTTTGAAATGCTGTCCAGTAAGTCAGACAGGGCAGAAAAAGATCAGTAACGATTGCAATGGAGTTGGTCAAGTGGATATAGATTATTTGACTGAAAAGGTGATGCAGCCACAGATCCTAAGCTATTAACCTGTCAGGGGGTTGGGTATACAGAGAATGCTTGTACTGTCATGATGTCAAAGCCACATGTTAATCCAAAATGTATTTATTAAAAACAAACAAACAAGCAAAATATAAACATGGGACTAACATTCCAATAAGATCATAAGCCTGCATTCAATTGCAACGGAGATGCATCAGTCTGTTTTATTATACTGAAGTATCCAGCCATTAACGAGTCAAAACATTAGTTTGCAACAGGTTTATTTATAGCAGTGGCACATGACAGTACTCCTGCCCAAACACAATACAGGTATTATTTTCTTCACCTTTCCATTAAAATCCTTCACTTTTTCATAGTAACAGAACAGTAAGTAACAGCCCTGCATGCCCCGGTGGGACAGTGGGAGCAGGGACCGACAGGAGAGACCCGGCAGGGATGGGCCTGGGCCAGGGAGACCCCAGCGGGACAGGGAAATCCCTGCGGGCACCCGGCATGTTCCAGGCTGGAGCAGGGAAAAGTGTGAGAAGGAAGAAATAGCAGAGAGGAGCTGCTGTGGACTGGCAGAAGCTCTGCATTCCCCATCCCTCTGCACTGCTTGGGTAGCTGAGGTACAGCAGTCAGGTGAGAAGGAGCAAAGCCGAGCCTGAGAAGAGGGAAGGGGTGAGTGTCAGGAGGGTTTTCTCATACTTCTTTTTCCTTCTCACTATGTTGAGCACTTTTAATTGTCAATAAATGCATGTGTCCCAAGACAAACATGTTTTGCCCATTTTTTTTTCTCGATTTTTTTTTTCACTTTGTTTTCTCCCCTGGCCAGTTGAGGAGGAGGAGTAATACAGCAGCTGTGTGGCATAAGACAGCCAGCCAAAGCCCTCCACAAAAAGTATAGTTAACGTTGTATCTATCTACTTATGGAAATTAAGCACATATTCCAAAGCTTAAAGTGCTCAGTAACTTAAAACTATCCTGTTTATAAGAAAAAGGTACCCAAAACGCTGTCAAAAACCACGTAAGCGCTCTATAGGTAGTTCCTATTTATAGTTATAATTAATAGCATTTAATAGGGTGACTGTATTTACAATAAGACTTCAAGAGATAGCTTTAAAATAGCCTTTATTGTGTATTTGATGGTCTAAATTCTTCACTTTTAAAAAAAGGTTCCATTTTAAAGGTAATTATTAGCTTCAGCTTATCGGGAAACATGCCCTCCTTGTGAACAGAAACATGATTGATCTGTAATTTATTTTTCTAGTAGTTTAACAAAGAAACAAGATCATTTCTCTGCCAAAAAATACATTAGATAAAGAAATGGAATTTTCTCCATCAGTGTCACTAGAGTTTGGATCAGCACATTGCATTTGGTTTGCAAAGACTAATCTATTTGCAAAAACTAAATTGAGGTCTTGATTTAATAGTTCCACCATATATAAAAAAAATTTAAAGATCTTCCATTCACTTGTTATGAAATACTTTTACTTTGCCAAGTATTCTGTTAAGAATGTGAAGATATGTATCAGGAGAATATACTTCTCTCACACATTACTCTGCATTAGGAGAAACTATTAACTCCTGGCTCAAATGTCCTCATAGGATTGGAAGTTGCTTCATTGCAGATACCTGGAATCCTAAACTTGCCTTTTCTTTTCCTTGTGCTGATCTTCAGCCTTCCTCTCCTGAAGCTCTGCTGGGGGACCTTCATGAGTTCTGCTGGTATTTTTTCTTTTGACAGGTTACATTAGTTCTCCACAGTTTCTATAATGAAAGGTGAACAAAGTCTATTCTGAGTTCTCTCTAGTGCTGGGATTCTGTAAAATATCACAGACAATCCTACAGGCTATAAATTCATGTCTTACACTGATCTTTTCAGCTAGTTGTAGTGTTCGCTCCCTCTCTGGCTGTGCTATTCAGGATCTGCTAAGGAAAGCTGTGGTATCTTTCCCTTATATCAGTATCAACTCTCAGTCTTTCTCTATAGCTTAATCATGTATCTGTGGCTGCTTCCTAGTGTTGCAAGACTAGAGGACTCATATTTAGCTTCTGAATCTTTTTCTATCAAATAAGTATTTTTGGATGGAAGACAAGTTTCTGCTAAAACATAATTCACAATCTATTTCAAGGAGTTCACCAAGTTCTAATATATGGGCAGAAAATGATGGCTGTGAAAGGGTAATTGGCTAGCCATATAAAACAGCATTAACTCCTTTCACATGCTTAACTTTATCGTTTTCTTAAGGGCATTCATGTTTTTGTGGTCCCAGTAAAGGTTAAGAGAGGTTCTGCTGCAAAAAGTGCTAGCTCTGTTTTGTCTTAGCTTGTTATCATGTCAGCCCAAAGAGAGGAGAGGAAGTTCTGCAGCATAATCCCAAATTCCTTATTTCCCTTCTTTTAAATTTGTTTTTTTCCTTATAAAGAATACATGTATTGCATTGACTATGGTCCTCACGCCCTTTAATAGCTTAGTATATACTTCAAATAAAATTTAGTCTTAAATGCTTTAATAATTTTACTTTTCCTGTAGGAGGCACTGAAAAAGCTTTTGCCCGTTATGTGTTTCCCTAAAATATAGTACAGCTCTTGCCAACTGATATTGCATGGTTGACATATATCATCAGCTCTCAGACACCTTCTCCTGTCCAGTGTTACTGGGCAACAGCATGTCCAGTGCTGCATTGCATTGGCAGACATTCTGAGCACTATTTCTGTGGAACTAAGGGGTTGACATTTTTCTATACTTTGTCTGTATTAAAAGCCTTTGGCTTAATTCAGGAAAAAAAATTTGTCACAAGTTTTTTTCATATACAGTACTGCAACCTGGACTCACTCTGGTCCTAAACTGAGGTAATGTTTAGAGTTTTCCATTTTGTAATTGTTTCCTGCTAATTTTTTTTTTTATTATTTTTTTGTTTCTATTTCCAGTTGAAACATACAACATTCTTCTCTTCTAGAACATTTCTATTTTTTGTTCAGGTGTGCAAATGGATAGCAATTCTAATAGCAATGGTGCAAATGTAAAAAGGAGGTAATATTTGCCTTAGCTCCCAGGTATAAATCCGTAAAAATAGAGATTATGTCTATTTTTAGACAGAACCCCCTTCTCTAGATAATTATGGATGGGACACATGCTGGTTTAGACACCTGCTGTAATTTACAATAGACTGAGGATACCTCCAACTGCGCCATGTGCTGAACACCTCAGGGGAGCGTTGCAGAAGCTGACTGCCATCACAGCACAGGAGAATTTTTCCCTGCTCCCTGTTCTTGATCTCTATCACCTTCTGGTCATGACTCTGATGCTCGCTGCAGACAAGATGAGTGATGTAAGAACTAAAACCACAGCAGTATCTCAAAAACTTCTGTCAGGCTGGGTGTTCTGCTAGTTTAGGGTCATTTCATACTGATATGAAGGAAAGAGGGAGGGTATGGAAAAAAAGAAAAATAAGCCATGCTGTGATAAAACAGCTGAACTTTGGTGCTTTTAGGCTCAAGTTCAGTCTGTAATGTTGTGCGCATTACTTAAAGACCATTGAATAAAATGCAATATTTACATTGACTGTCAGGCCAAAGAGAAGCAAGACCACATATCTTTTCCAGTTACTTTTGGTGCACTAATAAATATAGAACGGCTGAATGTACTATAAAATACGCTGAAAGATACATAGTAAGATACATGTAATTCCAGTGGGAGTGTTCTGACAGATAAGTAAAGCGGACAGGGAAGACAAAATTGTTTCTTAATGGAACTTTGGAACTTTAACATAGAATAATGACAATGAATTACAGTCATATCTTTCTTTCTCATTCATACAATGCAATTTAGTTTAATAATATGTGGAAAATGAAGTATTGATGACAGCAAGTAATTTTTTTAAGGTCCTTTTTGGAGGGGCTGCTTTGCAATAACCCATTAATAATTGGGGAGGAAAAAATCCTCAGGTTTTGAAGTCACTCTTCCCTGTAATGTTTCATGACATTTTGAAATCATTCTTTAAATTGCATTGTGAAAAGATTGAATATTACTTTTTGAAATAATCTGCCAACTGAAATTTCCAGAACTGCAAACATTGTCTTATTAAAATATTTTGTAATTAAATTAATGGATGTCTAAATAAATTTTGAGGATTCTTTTGAATGAAATAGTGACATAAGGTTTCTCTGTCAAATATTTCAAAACATTATGCAAATAAACCACAAATATGTATTTTTTGATTCAAGGCTGAGGACAGAAATTTCAAGTGCAATAGACAATTGCAAGAAATATAGTTCCAGCAGTATGCAAGAATGTTACCTAACACCCAAGTAAAACAGCATTTGAATTCTCTTTCCCTCATTTTCTGTACATGCAAAGAAGATAGATTACAGTAAATAACAAGAAAATATCAACTCCCCCTTAGCTAATGTATGCAATGTTATAAAACTGAACATTAATTTGAGATTAATGATGACATATCTATTAACTTATCATGCAAGTATTCACATTTGATGCATTAACATCTGCCAAACCTCACAGCTGGATATCAAATAGGTAGTGAGATTGATTTTCTTTGTTGTCTTTTCCACTCAACGTTCTATCAAGTTTTGGTAGGAAAATCATCTACTTTTTTATTTTGTTTTGTTTTGTTTTTGTTTGATTTGATTTGGGTTTTTTTTTCTATTTTAACCAGTAGTAGAAACAGAAATGCCATTGTAATCTTATGCTGTTCTCTCTCTCTCAGATGATAACTTTCATTTCTTATATTTTCCATGGACAGCTAACCATAAAGAAACTTCTCTTCCAATCCATCCAAACAAAACAGAGTAGAGCCATGGCATCAGTCTTCCTCAGATATGTGGAACTAAGCTACTCATCCTTTTCTCTCGTGCCTCCTCAGATATCTGTAGAGTTAAGGAGATCTCTCTCCAGCCTTCTTTTCTCCAAAACAGACAAGCCCAAAGTTCTCGTCCATTTGTCAGCAGACATTCCTTCCATCCCTTTCATCAGCTTGGATGCCCTCCCCTGGACAGATTCACATCCTTTCTAAGAGCTCAGGTGAGACCACACAGACACTGCAGGACAATCTCCTCTTTTGGTGGTTTGTGTTGTATTTGATACACCTCAGGACATGAATTGCCCTCAGGACTTCCAGGGCACACACTCCTGACTGACACAGAGCTGCTGCAAACCAGTACTCCCAGGTCCCTTTCAGCAGGGCTGCTTGCCAGGTGCATGTTTTCCAATCTGCACTTGTCTGGGGTATTATTCCATGCAGACAGCAAAGTTCTAAAAATTTACAGGCAGTGAAAGTATTCTTCAACATGAAGAATGATTCATATTTAGCTTTCAAAGCAAGCAGCATGGCAGATATTTCATCTTCTGCTACTTGTTGTCTTAATGCTGAAACAACCAATCATTTCCCCCAATGTGTTAAACACGTGCATTTCTGATGAATCCCGTGTGCGAATTTTGGATGTTTTGATTGCACGTCAGTTTAGGCAACATCAGGACTGCTGGCAACAGATGGGGTACACTGTCTCAAAGGGGAAAAAAGATCTTTACTCAGGACTTTGCAGGGATAATGTTATACTTTTACAGTGAGAGCTTTAAACTAGATTTGAAGGAGAAGAGGATAAAAACCAGGATCAGATTTTCCCCCATGTGCCAAATAATGAGCCACAGGGAAGAAAGAAGACTTGCCTGGTTGAAGAGAGAGTTGTGTCTGGAATTCATGAAAATGTGAGATTTTATGCGATTTGGAAGAATGAGCAACCCACTCAGGAGGACTGCAAGGATGTAATGAGATTATGCAGAAAGAAAATTTGAAAGTCAAAAGCTCAACTAGAATTTCATCTGGCTACTGCCATAATAGAAAACAAAAATATTTTTACAAATATTAACAACAACAGGAGTGTTAAGGAGAATGTTCATGCTTTATTGGATGTATGGGAAAACAGAGTCGCTAAGGATGAAGAAAAGACTGATGGACTTAATGCCTTCTTTGCCTTAGTAGCAAGACTGATCTGTCCTCAGGATACCCAGCCCCCAAGGCTGAAAGACAGAGATGTGAACCAGAATGAAGTCCCCATAATCCAGGAGAAAATAGTGGCCTACTATTCCACATAAACTTGCACAACTCTATGAGGCCAGATGAGAACCACCCAAGAGTACTGAGGGAGCTGGCAGAAGACCTCACCAACCTCCTCTCCTTCATTTTTCATCAGTCCTAGTTATTTGGGAAGGTCACAGATGTCTGGAGGCTAGGAAATGTGTTACACATCTACAAGAAGAGCCAGAAGCAGAATTCAGGGAACTACACTCAATTCAGCCTGACCTCTGTGCTGGCAAACATCATGGAGCAGATCATCTTGAGTACGATCACATATCATGTGCAGAACAACCAGAATATCAGGCCTGCCAGCATAGGGTTATACAAAGCAAGTCCTGCTTGACTAAACTGGTCGCTTTCTATGATAAGGTGACCGGACAAGGTTGTGAATGCTGTCTGTTTGGATCTTAGTAAAGTTTTAGATTGGCTTCCACAACATCCTTCTGGAGAAACTAGCCATTCACATCTTGGTGGGGTGTATTCTTCAATGGGTTAAAAATGACCTGGATGGCCAACTCCAAAGAGCAGTGAGAACTGCTGGTCATGAGTGAGTTTCCCCAGGACTCAGCACTGAAGATAGTTTTCTCAAATATCTTTATCTATCATCTGGATGAGGGTATTAAGAGCATCTTCAATAAGTTTACACTTGATGCCATGCTGAGTGGGAATGTTGATCTGCTGGAGGGCAGCAAGACAGCAAAGGAATTTGGATGGGCTGGACTGATGGGGCAAAACCAATTGTATGAGGTTTAACAAAATGCCTCATCCTGCACTTTGGCTATAAAACCCATGCAGCACTATAGGCTGGGAGCGGAGTGGCTGTAAAGCTACCTGATGAAAAAGGACCTGGGCATGCTGGTTGACATCCAAAACATGAGCCAGCATGTGCCCAGGTGGCCACGAAGGCCAATGGCATCCTGGCTTATGACAAAAAATAGTGTGCTCAGCAGGACAAAGACTGTCATCATCCCCCTGTACTCACACCAGGTGAGGCCACCCCTTCAACCTGTGCTTGGTTCTGGACTGCTCACTACAAGAAAGAAGTGCTGGAGCATATCCACAGAAGGACAACAAAGCTGTGCATGGTCTGCACCACAGGTCTGAGAAGTGGCTGAGTGAGCTGGGATTGTCTAGCTGGATAAAAGGAGACTCATAGGAGACCATACCATCCTATCCAGCTACCTGAAAAACAGTTGTAGTGAGGTGGGAGTTGGTGTCTTTTCCCAAGTAACAAAAAACAGGGCAAAAGGAAATGGTTTCAAGTTGCGCCAAGTGAGGTTTAGATTGTATACTAGGAAAAAAATTCTTCATGCAAAGGATGGTCAGGCGTTGGAACAGGCTGCCAAAAGAAGTTGTGGAATAACCATCCTCTGAAGTAGTCATAAAATCTGTAGATGTGTCAGCTGGGGATCTGGTTTAGTGGTGGACATGGCAGTGATGGGTTAATAGGTGCATTCTACGGTCTTAAATGTCTTTTCCAGCCTTAATGATTTTATGACTCTGTGTAACAGGCCTATTCTATGGGCTATGGAATAAATCAATATTTAGTATGATAGGATGTTTTCATTAGTGATCTTGCTTGAAAATCCACCCTTTTATGCAGCAATACTGTCAGAAATAAGTTCAACTAAATTTCACTGAAATCAAAACCACTGGATTTCCCATAAGCTTACCATTTAGATCAAAACCCCAAAATTTCCAAAGTGAGAGAAAACAAATCATAATTGCATGTCAGTGAAATTCAGAATTTTGTCACGCTGTTCTATTAAATTTTGTGGAAACCTTTCCAATATATTCAACAGATAAAGGACAAAATTAAAACTAGAGATCCCATTATATATTATACCAACATATGTATTCAGTTTCCTCATAATATCCAACAACCTACACTGGCACATTCCTAAATGTGCACTTTACGGTAGAAAGAGAATACTAGACTATAACAACCCAAATGAACAGTTTAGTCCGATTTGAAATACTCAAATTCAGAAAGCTTCACTGATCACCTCAGTTTTACCCTCTCCTTTTTAGTTCTATTTTCATTCTCAAGCCTGTCACTTTCAATTTTCCTACTGATAGCCATCTGTAATTCCCTCCTGAATTTGCTTGTGCTCTCTTAGTTCCTTTCTAGTTTTCTCAGTACCTTCTCAAGACATGGGAATAAAACAAATGGGTGGAGAGAAACAGACTTTGTTGTAAAGCAAAAAATGGGAAACATTCTCATTTGATGAATTTAAATTATTGAACATAAATTTTAAGAATGACAGCTGGAAAGTATTCTTTAAATATAGTCAAAGCAGAATATATTTATTTCACTTAAATTCTTTTGAGACTTCATTTTTAAATAAAATTGCATCTATACTGAGAAACTCTAAAAATGTTTTGTGGATTAAAAATCATACTTTACAGTGAAAAGAAATTGTCTTAGAAATTTTGCACTGACTCATGTAAAAATAACTTGTAAAAGGAAAAAAAAATAAATTTCCTTGCATGTGTTTTATGTATCATTCTTCAATTTTAAGAAGTTTCATCTCAAAATGTGTTAATTACACATTGTGAATTAATGTAGTGCTTATGAATAAAAAATAATAAGGAAAACTATGGACTTTAAGTATTGATACTTGTAGACTTTGTATTGCTCTAGCACAATAAAATATTTAGGTGTTTCCATAGATGAGGGGGGAAAAATAATCTTTATCGCAGAAAGAAGATTATTTTGGCATATGGATATTCTTGGATTAATATCATATTTTAGTAAAGTAAATTTTCAAGTCCCATGATATTTTATCCCTGAAAAAGGATATAAAGAACGATTTTATCCTCTAAAAAAAATAATCTTCTATTCACTGTCACTATGGTAAGCTGCTCAAATTCCTGATTCATCTTGTACGTGTTTGGATTTAAATTCTAGTTCTTTTAAAGTCAATGGTCAGAATTATGCACAGCATTTCAGAGGATGCTTTATTAGCCCATGTGCAATTGTACCAGTATTTCTCTCTGATGAGAAAGGATGTTATTATTAGCTATAATATATTGTCACTTCACATCATTCAGCAACGAACTGCAAAACTCTCTCTTCTTTGTCCATTTCCACTGGTAAATTTCTTAGATTAACACTTATCTCTGTAACTACATTGATGTATAACATAGTATCTTCTGCTATCAGCTTTAAAATTTATTTTGATTACTCTAGTTTTCAGAAAGCAGACATTTTTGAATATTATTTTAACATTCTCCCTGTTAAGAGTACCCATAATTTGCTATTTGTGTCACAACACTTCTGAAAATTTTATTTACTTTTTAAATATACAAAAATCCCATTATCTACCCAATGCTGAAATTAATGTCAAAGCTGTTCTCCTTTAATTGGGTACTTTTTTCACAATCTCTTTACTAATTTCCTCTTATCTATTTCCACTGATTCACCTTGTGCTCCTGTACCCGGTGTTTTTGACCAGATAGGAGAGAGATACATTTGTTTTGTCTACAAAAATCATTATGCTTGTTTGAAAAGAACAAAAACAAGCATCATCTCCAACCGCCCCCCCCCCCCCAAAGAAAACAACAAATTAGAAGTTGGTTTGAAATTCTCTGCTTTTCCATTTAATCTCAGCTATTCCTTCTCTCTAGTTTATTCCAGAACTAACCCTCACTCTTAGCCATGCATCAGCTTTTCATTCTCACTCTTGCCAATGTAGATTTTCACCTAGCAACAAGTGGTGCTATTTGCAGCCATCATATGAATCATACTTTTGCAATTTCAATATAAAACTCTCACCCATTGTACAGAAAAAAATCCTATAATTAGAGTTATCTGAAACTTTAAGGTTACACAAAGTTTAACTACCATTTTAGACAGAACAGATAAAGTGTTGCAAGAACATATATCCTTATTCAGTGACGGAAAGTCTAAATGACTGCTTTTAGCCTGGTATGACCTGCAGTAGCTATAAAATTATTGCTTAGTCAAGCAGGGAGATAGCTGCTAGGAATTGAGCCACTGAGACATTTTTGGATAACAGAAGATATAATCTGTTGTGAGTGTGGTTCACTAAAATGTCAGGTTTAAGAATAATTCCACCAAAATGTCAGCGTTAAGGATAATTCTATAACTATAAGCAGGCTAATTCCTATCCTTACTTTTAACAAACACTCGTATTTGAACAAACAGTCCTTAGAAAAACCTCTTTCATAACAAGCTTAAGCTGGAGCATGGTTCCTAAGATCAGTTTTTGAAAATTAAGTCCATTTAAAAAGTAAAGCATCTTGAAGACACAAATTACTAAAGCTGACAAAAGAGTACGAGACTGGTGATGATGCTAGAGTGGGGCCAACAGTGGCATATCAAGTCTATGACTTTTCCTCAGCAGTACCTTACAGCAGGTAACCCATGGGAAGATGCAAGACACTACCACAGTCTTCCTCCAAAATATTTAAATCAGCTTGTCCTTCCTCTGACCTCTCTCCACAGTCTCCTTTTGTCCAGTGAGATGATCGCTCTGTACTATCCAAAATCTGTGAGATTTACTAATTTTTAATGTCACACCATGACGTTGATGTTTGTTTTTTATTCACTCCCCTGTCCAATTTTTTAAAAGTCCTACAATGTATCAACTTGTCTGAAATTTTGTGCAACGAATTTTTCAGGCTCCTTTTTTGTTTCAGGAAAACATGTTGTACAGTTCAGGAAAATATCACTCTTTTATTGACTTTAAAGCAGATAGTTTTAAAGTTTATTAAATGTAATCCCATTTTTGTGAGGGAGTCGGAAAGCAGCTGTGTGTTACTTGGCTGTCACAGTCAATTTATATGCAGGGAAGAATAAATGTGATCTCTCTTCTAAGAAAAATCATTTTTAAAAAGAGAAAAAAGAAAAAGAAGTTTTGATGTATTTAGTTATCTTTATTCACTCTTAGGCAATGCTGAATTTTCTTCTCCAGTTAAACAGAAATGTTCAGAGGCAGTTTTAAACAACAAAGGCCAGTAGTCTGTTCACTCAGAAGTAAAATTTTCTAGTTGTAGAAGATTTACTCTGGAACAAAAGAAAGGCCACAGTTAACTGACACTTCTCACAGTAGCAGTGATAGCTTTGGGGGAAAAAAAAAAAAAAAAAAAAAAAAGGTTTACTTACCTGGGAGCATCCTTGTATCTAGTGTTCAGGACTTTGTGCAGCACACCTGTGAAGGCATGAGGGAGGAAAAGGAAGAAGCAAGGGTCATAGATGGCTCTACACTGCCAAGAGCTGTCTATGTTGTCTCCTGTCTAGCTGTGTATTACCCCAGAAAATCATTCTCTTAGCCTAGGTACAAATAACTGCTGAGGTTGCCAACAAATGAAATAAACTGTATTTGTGATGAACAAGGCTTGCTGTGCCAAAGACAACTGCAGAACACCTAGCCTTTAAGTACAGCATGGACAAGAGAACATTCCGTTCTTAACCTTCTCTACCTGAAAATAACTGTTCCTTTAACCTTGACTGATGTAATGGAACTGACATTTGCCCAAGTACAACACTCAAAGGTGTCCATTAATTTTTTTCATATAATAAAATTATTTCACCTGTTCCTGTAAAAGGATGCTCATTTTCCTTTTTCGTGATATTTCAATTTTGCTTATGCAGCATTGGTTCCACGGTTGCAAAAAATTCCTGAATTTTTCCTCAGGTGTGTGGTGTGGTCCCAAGTAGCTACAATGTATTTCTATTACATTTACAGTGAAAATTTTACATGATTTTTTGCTTATAAGCAGAAAGGTAATTACCCTAATGAATTCTCTGAGGTTAAACTGACAGCTGTCTTTTAGTACATTAAAGTGTTTTGCACAGTGAACAAAGAAATAATAAACATAATACATGGGAGTAGATTAGACTGTAAAGATTGACCTGTCTCATTTTGGATCGTAAAATAAGCCTCCTCAACAGATTAAAATGACTGCAGCAATTTTGTCTACTGTTTTGCATAAAAATTCTATTTTGTTATTTTTTTTTTTCTCCAGTCAATAGATTTTGCTACCTGTTTGATTGAAGAAAATCCCCATTTCAGAACAAAGTCACAAGGGTTTTATCTCTCATAGAATATTAATGCAAATAATCAACAGTTTTTCTCTTCACAAATAAACACCTCCTTTTGAAATTCCCTTGAATTAAGCTAACCTAAATGTATGCTTTTCGAAAGTGTTGACAGTGTAAGACAGAACAGATATAATATGCCAAAACATTAATACCGTGTCACTGTTAACTTTCTTTTATTATAATAATTTCCTGGTTCCTTAGGTAACTAAAATCTGTTCAAGAAGCATAAGACAAGACAGGATACAATCCTGTCCAGATACCTGCAAGGCACACATCATCTTCCAAGATTATTAAGTGTTTTCTAAAGTAAACCTAAAGTGAGGAAAGCTCCTCTAAATGTATGCTGGTGGCATTAGGAGTAGAATTTGGTTTCATTGTTATGTAACACAGTTCAGATGACGTCTAGATGTGTTGCCTGACACATCTCCTCTGTTCATGCTCAGTACCTAGCTTGCCAGAGGAACAGCAGTCATTATATTATTTATAGTTGTCACAGAGGTGAATAATTTGTATATTCACCAACTTTCTTAATATCACACTCCACATATCCCTCTATCAAAACGATGCTACTATTCTATTGTCTTAAAAAGATGCATAGCTTTCTTCTTTTAATACCTCCTCATTTTGTTTGACTTTTTTTTTTTCAGTTAAGTCACTGAGAAATGGTGTAGAATCTGTAGAATCCTGGAATTGTTTAGGTTGGAAAAGACCTTTAAGATCATCAAGTCCAAATGTAAACCAGCACTTCCAAATCCATAGCTAAACCATGTTGCTAAGAGTCACATCTACATGTCTTTTAAAAGACCTCCAGGGTGGTGACTCATCCATTTCCCAGGCCAGTGTTCTTGTAAATCCTTAACAGCAATTTTCTAATGTTGCTTATCATTGCAAATTAAAGCTTGGGTGTTTGTTTTCAAATAGGCACAAATTGCAGTACAACATGTAGAGTGATTTCAAATTATTGGAGGACTTCAAATTTTATGGGCACTTCAGTATGGAATTTAAAGCACTCCAATAATTTTGAATCACTCTGTCTTGCACAAAGCAATTTAAATTTATTGAAAGTGAAATTTGGCAGTGATCAGGGTTCTGGGCATCTCAGCATATATTGGCTTAAAACTAAAAGAGCACTTTAAATTTTTATAAGCACTTCATAAAAAGATCAGGGCTCTGGTCTGGGATGATGTATTTTAAAGTTGCTAAAGGCGTACCCACATGCACAAAAAAATAGGCCTCTTTTCACAATAATCTTACTTCCCTCAACAAGAGATCTAAAATACAATTTAAACAGAAAAGTGAAAAAAAAAAAAAATAAAGCAAATAAGGTACTATCCTGTTAAAGCTATCTCATCCATTCATTTCAGAGAAAGCTGTTGCTCACCTAGAGAAACCAAAGCCCAAAGAAATCCAGGCAAAGGTATAGTCAAAATATACACAAAATGATGCTACATAAATAAACCCCAGCTATCCTTTTTCCTCTCCTTTTTTATCTACACCTATTCTAGAATAATCTTGTAAGCTTCATGGAACAGGAGCAGGTTTTTAGCTCTGCTGGAAGAGGTTTAGCACAGTACAGGTATTGACAGCTGTGCAATCTTCCATGTACTTACAGCTATCCATGGGAGCACAAACTAAAACAAATGCTTTCAGAGCAGTGTCCTGTAGGGCTGAGGTGGTGGCAGCAGTACCGGGACAGTACTGGGGCTGTACCAGGGCTGTAGCGGGTCAGTGCCGGGGCTGTACCGAGGCAGTACCAGGGCTCCCGGCCCGGCCTCAGGCGGTGCCCGCGGCTGCCCCAGCGCAGGGCCCGGCTGATCCCCTCAGCCCAGGGAAAAGCCTGGGCAAGGGAGGACAAAACTCTGCCCGGCAGGCAGGGCTGAGCCAGGGGAACCCAGCGAGAAACAGCCCTGCGAGCCCAGAGAGGACAGCAGGAGCAAGGACGGGGCAGGAGAGACCCAACAGGGATGGGCCTGGTCCAGAGAGACCCCGGCAGGACAGGGAAATCCCTGCGGGCACCGGGAATGTCCCAGGCTGGAGCAGGGAAAAGTGTGAGAAGGAAGGAACCGCAAGGAGGAGCTGCTATGGAACTCACCACAACCCGACCCCCCTGCTGTTATCTCATTCGCGCGGCTCAGAAATGAAGGAGTAAAAGTTGAGGAAGAAAAAGGGCAACAGCATGGGCGGTGTGCGTGCGGAGATAGAAGTTTTTTTCATGTTTGCTTTTGCCTCTCACAATGCAGCTTTCTCTTAATTGTCAGTAAATGAATTTTCCAGAAGTCGAATCTGTTTTGCCCGTGATGATAACTGGTAAGGCATCTCCCTGTCTTTATCTCAACCCACGAGCTTTCTAAGTCCTGTTCTTTCTTGTTTTCCACCCCATCCCTTGGAGGCTGGATGTGGGGTGGGTAGCTGAACAGATGGATGAAAGTCTGGCTGTTGGCCAAAGCTAAATCACAAATGCTCGCTGGTCTAAAGCTACTTCAAAGACTTTTCAGTTAAACAAAGACTTTTAGAAATCTGAACTCCAAGGGTAATCCCAAATACCCTAGTACAGAGAGTGCTAATTAGTTCAATTGCTTTATATAAGTTGGAGAACTATGTCTAAACAGCTAAAAGGGTTTATACTATGGAGAAAGCCTCTCTCCATTTCAGAAGGCAAGTGTAATTTTTTGATTTTTTTCTTCTAAGGCTTGGCAATGCATGTTACAGGTTTTAGACAATTTATTAAGACAGCACAGTGAGAATAAAAAACTCTACCCAAATTTTCTCTTTAGTTCTATTACCCTAGATGAAATGTGATGGGCAGAATACTCAGAAACTATTCAGGAAAAATCTATAAAGTCAACCTCTTGGCACAAATAAATTATTGCTTCATTATGTGTTTTTTATAGGATGCCACTTCAACAGAATGAGGTCCATGAATTTGATGCAGATCTTGTAATTATTGTTTTCTCTTTCTCTTCTAATAGAAATCAGCCTCAATGCATATTGTCAGTGTATATTGTCAGGAGTCATGAATAAACTTCCTGGAAGGATGCCATGCATATGTTTGATTAGAAGGAAATATGATGCTACTAGACATTATTGGGTTCCACAAGACTAACTTCTGGTAACTGAACATTCACAGTCTGGCAGGCACCTTCACAAATGATTCCAGAATGGTTGTTCACGGTAATTTGCTTCCAGTGCTAATCTTGGTAATTTAATTGTAAATGAAACAGTTTTACTGTAAACAGATGCAAGATTTCCCCACCCTGCTAGCCTGGCAGGCTGAAAAGGTTAATTTAATATTTTTTAACATCGCCTTTATAACAATTCTATATCTACCTACAGATCAACTTCATATCTTCATATATTTATAGCTTTGCTTATTTAGAACCACATAGTAGTTCAGGTGGAAAGGGGCCTCTGAGGTTTGTCTTGTGAAACCCCCTGCCCAAACAGTCTCAACTACAGCAGGTTGACTGGGACTGTGTCCAGCTGAGTTTTGAGTTAATTCAAAACATGCTGACATGCTGTATAAAAGTTGGCAAGGAATCATCTAACTAGGGGTAGGTGAACAAACCATTACCATGATCTTAGATTCATCATTACCATGAATCCCATCCTCATCTTTGCCACTACACTGCCATCCATGTCTGTGCTGATCATTGGTGTCCCCAGTATGAAAGACAATTGCCCAGTTCTCCACTGCCTTGTAAGGGAGCGTACAGATGGGTCTCAGTCCTTCAGGACTGGACTGTTGTGTTAGAAATCCAGTATTTTCAACAAGATGTTAATGCAGTGTCCATTTCAATCTAGGACCTCCCAAGCATATGAACCCCTAGGTTTTATGGGGTCATGGGCTCAACACCAATAGAAAATCTCTTCAGCCTCACAGGTCAGCCTACGTGTATCCTTAATGGAAACTGATCCTTTTCAATGCATATGTAGTCATCAATTTTGGTGGTTTTGCAGAGCAGAATGTTCTGATTTTTGAGCTCCCATAACTTGTCTACTGGTTATTAATGATAAGAATTGCTAGTGAGAGCTGTGTGTGTCCCAGTTGGGTGAGGAGACATCAGCACACCTTTTAATCAGGCCATTAGTCTGCTCAGTAATCCCATTGTCTTGAGGCTTCTATGGCAAATGAAACACCCACTTAATGACCACCTTTCAAGCCCAGTCTTGAAACACTGCAGCCGCAAAGGGTCTGGAAGTGCTGGCTGATAGCTGGCTGAACATGAGCCAGCATGTGCCCAGGTGGACAAGAAGAGAAGTGATATCCTGGCCTGTATCAGCAATAGTATGGCCAGCAGGACCAGGGCAGTGATCATCCCCTTGTACTCTGCATTTGTGGGGTCACCAGTTGAGTATAGTGTTCTGTTCTGTTCTGTTTTGGCCCCTCATGAAGAGGGACATTGAGGTGCTGGAGCATGTCCAGAAAAGGGCAATGGAGCTGGTGAAGAGTTTGGAGCACAGGTCTTATGGGGAGAGACTGAAGGGACTGGGGTTATTTAGCCTGGAGAAAAGAAGTCTCAGGAGGGACCTTATCACTCTCTACAGCAACCTGTAAAGAGGTTGTAGCCAGGTGGGAGTCAGTTTCTTCTTCCAGCTAACAGGCGACAGGAGAAAAGGAAATGACTTCAAGTTACACCAGGGAAAGTTTAGATTGGATATTAGGAATAATTGCTTCACCAAAAGGATTTTCAAGCACTGTAACAGGCTGCCTGGATAAGGGATTGAGTCACTATCCTGGGAGGTAGATGTGGTGCCTAGGGACATAGTTTAGTGATGGACTTGGCTAGGTTGACAACTGGACTTGATAATCTTAGAGGTCTTTTCCAGTCTTGTTATTATATGATTCCAAATGTTTCTTAAAAACTGACTGTGATGGTGCACTAACCACTTCTCTAGGAAGCTTGTTCCAGTGTTTGACTACCTTTTCTGTAAAGAAATTCTTCCTAATGTCAAGTCTAAAACTCTCCTGTTGCATCTTTGGATAATTCCCACATAAGATTCCTGTCATAAGATATTAGGAAGATGTCTTCCTCACCTCCCCATCCCTGCCCCTCCTCAGGAAGCTGTAGAGAGCAACGAGCTCACCCTTCAGCCTCCTTTTCTCAAAACTGGGCCAGCTCAAAATCCTCATCCACTCCTCACAGGATATTCCTTCTGCCATTTTCACCAGTTTTGTTTCCCTCCTCTGGATGCATTCAAAGACCTTGACATTTTTTGTAGATGTGCTCTCTATGATTGAAGAAATGTCAATCGTATGATTCAGGAAGTGACCATTTAAAAGAATGGGAATTTGTATTAGGCTGAAGCTGAGCGATTTCGTTTTCCTCTACTGAAAATAAATTTTTAATTACAGTAATTTCACAAATATAAGCCGCACCTTTTTCATTGAAGAATCCAGCCTACCCCAGTGGTGCGGCTTATATTCAGGTGCGGCTTATCTATGGACAAATCCCAGCGAAATGCCAACCCGGAAGTGAGAGCCGGCCAAGCGGAGAGCTGCCACTGAGCAGTGGCCGGGCAGGTGAGGAGTGGGCTTTGCTGAGCGGGGCGGGTATGCTGGCAGCAGAGCCGCCAAGGAGCCAGGCGGGCTGGCGGCGGGGTAGCTGGGGAGTGGGACGAGCTGGCCAGCAGCGGGGTTGCCGCCACTGCCAGGCGGGACGAGCCAGACGGGCTGGCGGCGGGGTTGCCGCTGCTGCCAGGAGGGGCGGGCCAGCGGGGGAGCAGTGCCGGTCGGGCTGTGCTGTCCCGCTGTGCCAGCGGTCGGGGCCGCCGCGCCGTGCCGCCAGGAGCCGGGGACCGCCGGTAACAGGGGGTGCGTGAGGGCGGGCTGGCTCCTGTGCCACCGGGAGCCACCGGGAACGGGAGACCGCCAGGAATGGGGGCTGCAGGAGGGCGGGCCGGCTCCTGTGCCGCCGGGAGCCGCTGGGAACGGGGGCTGCAAGAGGGCGAGCCGGCTCCTGTGCCACCAGGAGCCGCCAGGAGCGGGGGACCGCTGGGAACGGGGTCTACAGGACATCCCATCCAGACTTATGAATGATAACAAGTAAATAGTGGGTGAGCAGTGAATAATCAATTTGTTCATGAGTGCTAGAGTCACAAAAAAAGAGAGAAAAGATATTAGCTATTAAACAAGTCACAAAAACACAACAACGTTATCTGATTCTTCTCAAGAAAGTTTCTTCCCCATCTGTTCTCTGAATGACAGAACTCAATTATTCTTGACTTCACCATTTGTCAAACCTTTCTTTCTAAAATCTACCCAGCTTTATCTTCAGTCAGACATGAAGAATGTCGGATATGGATATTTTCTTATCACATGAACATAGGAATTTAGTCTACTTGGACTGCATTTATGCATTTTTATCAAATTAATCACAGTACATTGTGGAGTGACTATAATGCTTGATACAGTGGCTGGATTGCAATCATATTCAACTTCAACCATGCATCCCATAAGCCAGTGCAGATGTATTGATATGCAACTCCTTTAGGCAGCAAGCCAGCACTTCTAAGGTCAGTTGTTACTGAAGTGAAAGTATGAGACCATGATCAGGACATCATATCACTAACACATAACCACCACAGAATGCTGCAACATTCCGCCTTTCCCAGGATGACATCTGTAAACTATGCAATGAAGCAGACTGAATCCTGTTAAGAAGTCTAAGAAAGCTCTTATCTAGTGTGGGCTGGTGATGTAGATTCATGCAAGCTCCCTTCACTAGGAGCAATATCATTATGGTCTCAGTTCAGAAAGATAAGGCACAGAGAAGGAACAATAGGAGGACCTGGTTGCCACCAGTGATTACCTGATTTGTGTCAGAAGCAGGTGAGTCAGCGCAGCACATCTCTTGGCTCCCATTCTTTGTGATGGCTGAAGGACTGAGGGAATGGCTGGCAGTGGGTTATAGAGCACATATGGGCAAATCAAAGGCAGAAAGGTGAAGAAAAGCAGCTTACATGGAGGTCTGTGTAATTGTGTTTGGCTGTGAAGTTGCCTGATTACACTGAATCACTGTAATGAAAGGAGTGACTTTGCACCCTGACCTTTTTGCATCCCCTTCTGCATGTAGATCTAATATAAATTCAACATTAACTCTTCTCAGGTTTTTCTAAATAGCTTTATCTATGTAGCAAGCTATAGAGTGAACCTTTGCACAGAACTCTGCTGAAGTCACAGTTTCACAAATTCACGTTAAAACCGGTTTTTTGCTGACACCTTAGATGGTGATTCTTTAAACGGCTCAAACCACTCAGTTGAAACAAGGATAGGGAAGAGGGGTGACAGTCAGTTCGCAATGCTGTGTTTCTGCTGCTCCTTCCTCCCCTCACTGTTCCCCTGCTCCAGCCTGGCATCCCACTCTTGTGAGACAGTTCTTCATGAAACTCCAGTGTGAGTCCTTCCCACAATTTTCAGGTTTTCAAGAAGTGCTCCAGTGTGGGTCTCTTTACAGAGTACTGTCCTTTAGGAATGGGCTGTCCCAGCATAGGTCCTGATAGAAAACCTACTCCATTGAGACCTGTCTGTGAGCTATTGCTTTCCTCAGGGCGCACCCACCTACTCTGGCATGGGATCCTCCACCAGACTGCAGGTGGATCAGCACCATCATGGTCCTCCTTGGGCTGAAGATGTGCAGCTGCCTCACCATGGTCTTCATGATGGGTGGAAGGAGAATCTCAGCTCTGGTGGCTGCAGAACCTCCTCCCCCTTCTTCTGCAATGACCTTGGTCTCTGCAGGGGTCTTTCTCTCACACATTTTCACTTTCTCAGCTGCTGTTGAAAAACATTTTTACCCATTCTTGAAAATAGTATCAGAAAGGTGCTAACAATGTCCTCACTTGGCTCAGCTTTGGCCAGAGACAAGGCTATCTAGAATCCTGCTAGGAATGGCTATTTCACAGAATCATAGAGTATTTCCAGCTGGAGGAGATAGACAGGGATCATCAAGTTCAGTTCTGAGATGATTGTCACTTATGGGGAATCTGTCCAACATGAGGGCAGCTTCTGGTATCTTTGCACAGAATCTACCCCTGCATCCCCCAAAACTTTGCCAGATAAACCCAATACAGTAAAAAATAACAGCAGCAACAAAGATCTTAAGTGAAATATGGACAGAGCAATTGGAAGCATCATTAGAACTACAGAGACAGGCAATAGAAAATCTGGCAGAACAAATGACAAGTTAAAATTATGCTGAACTTTTTTTAAACAAATTTAAAGTGATAAGTCAAACATATGCTATGTCAGAAATATACATTCTGTTGCTCAAGGGTTTTTTTTTGCCGCCAGTACTATGCTCCTTCACAGTAATTTTGTTGTCGCAATTGAATATGATTTTTTTTTTTAAAATAAAGCACAGCCACAAAAGTACTTTCTATAATCTTGTACCTTTTCTCTGCCTTTCTGTCATATTCCCTCATCATTTACACCTATTCTGTCAGGGCCTTTTTCTGCTAATATTTTCATACTGAAAATTTTTCTTGGACGTATTCATACCACCTATTTTAGCCTTCTGGTTTTTTGGTAGATTTCATACCACATGATGAAATAATCTACCACTGGTTCTCTATATATCTTACTAATGCACCACTCTGTCAGCACCTGCTCTGATGGGATGTCTGCAGTGTTCCAATCTGTGACAGTCTTCAGTACTGTACTGATCTTTAGAGGTACTGTAGGTTAGCTTGAGCAAGTATCATATGTTTTGGAAATTGTCTTGAAGGTGGATATGGAGCTGAAGGTGGAAATACGTCATTTACTAGTAATGGAAGCTTTATCCTGTTTCGTGGATGAATAGAAATCAACTGCCTACTTACTTTTCAAGACTCTCTGCTTACTTGCTATTGATCTGTTTTACAGCAAAGCTACAAAATAGCATCTTTCATAGTTTTAGCTAGTTTTGTTTCCACCATGCATACACTGGGAATCTTCTCTTCCAGAACAAATGGCTAAAGATGCTGCTTAAGTATGACCTCTAAAGTTTAAAATTGGCCTTCTTGTGCAAGTGTTATTATTACATCAGGGGTTATTTAATGACTCCACAAATCCTTGAAGATATATTTGCAACAAAATTTTTATGTCACTTTTCCTATGTGACTACTTTATGAATTTTCCACTTTGATTGTACATGCTCATAAAGTGCTGACTACATAGATTTTAGATTATTTAATAGACGTAAGGTTTCTGAGGAACAGGACAAGATCTGTTCTATAATATATTCTCCCTCTGCCTAAGACAATCTAATTTTCGTTTTTCTTTTTAAGCCTTGCTCACCTCCCAGCTGATTATTCTGCACATTTATTAAGTTACGTGGGGGGAAAAATACAAATAAAACAACCAAAAAAAAAAACAACTTGCTTCATTCACTTGGAGATCTTTAGATTTGTCTTTTAACAGATGCACTTTAGGAACTTAGGTGAATATCCTGTTTGCTTGTTTCAACTCCTTTGGGACCATAATTATGTTGTAAAATATTTCCCATCTAGCTTGTATACCAGCTCTCAGCCTGAAAAAATTTAGAACAGTAGAGACACTGCTTAAATAAACTCCATTTTCTAAAATATGGTTCATAATGAAAATACTGATAGGCACTTAAATCTGGTTACATTATAGCCAATAAAATGCTAAAGTATATTCATTTTAAAACGTTAAATGAAACATGACCTAATGTCAGCTAATTCATGGTTACTGGAAAATCTAATTATGTCAAATAATGATTGTGTTAAATTCCAAGTTTAATTGCACACAGTGTATAACACCCTCCACATACCCTACCCCCTTTCCCCCAAACTGGATAAATTATTACAAAGCACTGGATGATGCAGTTATGTGGAATCAAAATTTTGTGGAAGTCAAGACTGGAAAGAATACGTAAACACTGAATCCCATGAGATGGATACAAATCGAACACTGAACAGTCTCCCCCCGCCCGCCCCCTTCCTCCCACTCACCCTAGCATTTTTAGATGCCTTAAAACCTTACAAAATGTGGAAACAAAACGGATTTAAGAACAGCTGCACACTGCTTTGTAACATGTATTAGATTTAGATTCCCAAATCTCATTTTTTCCAATATGATTTAAGAGGCCAAATTACTATAACTTGTGTGCAGATCTTTCTTATTTACTATCACAAAGCCACTTGAAAGGAAGAAAGGTAACAAAAAATAATTTTAAAGTACACAGTTTTTCAACTTGCAAGAAACTCTACATGAATCTGCCACCTTCATATATAAAGCAGTCTATTGAGGCACTCCATGAACATTCAGAGGCAGAAGTGTGTGCTTAAGCCACTACCAACTTACTAATTAGACCTGTGGTATTCTGCAACTTGTAATGCATCCCCTTTTTGTCATCTGGTCATTTTTAACTTGATCATTCAGGTTAAATCCCATTTAATTCCTTCCTTGCAAGGGGTGAAAGGAAAGAGGATTAAGAACACTTTTTTTCACAACTTCAAATGTAAAGCTATCTTTTAATAGAAAACCATAGTTCTAGTAATAAATGTAATCACCTGTAGTGGTATTTGTGGGCAATATAAGGCATTCCTCCCCTCCCCATTGACTGTCACTGACATCCCCCTAAGCTAGGGACTGAAGTGACAAATGGCCCAAAAGCTACTCCTGATAAGCCTTATTTTATTAATATTTTCTGACATGAATCTCTTCTCAGAAAGATGATAAAATTGGAGCAAAGATAGCTAATACCTGCACTACTGAAAAGTATATTTCATCAAGTGAAACCACTTGATCAAACATTATTTAGGACCTAGTCAGAATAAAAATGAAACTTTTGCTTTATAATTGTCTTCAAAATTCCAGAAGTTTTCTTCCCTTGTGGTGAACAGGTACTGAGAAATACCTAAACAAGACTAATATATGATAGCATTTAAATTTAAATATCTGTAGTATTTTTTATTAGTTAATCCAACAAATCCATCTTTAATTACACTTTAGCCAGTGCAATTGTATCATTTGAGAATACAACAAAATTGTTTTTAAAACTCTGGCTTTACCTTTAACCTGAAATTTGGTTTTCATCATAGCAAAACAACGCAGAAATCACACAATACAATGTTGGGGATAACAGAAATTTTAGTGGTTAGAACAGACATAAGGAGGACAAAGATTAGATGGTCTTGCCTAATGAATAAGGTGAGGAACTAGGAGTGGGAAGAAACTCATGTCAAAAGTTAACACCCAGGATAAGGGTGGCAAGCTAGAGTCAGAAGAAGACATTGCCTGAAACATTTATCAGATAGAAAATGTGTGTTCTGCAGAAGATTTTTGCTCAAATGCAATTATGGTCACACCTGCAAACTGTGTGGCTGAGATTCTCTGTTTGACACTTAGGATTTAATGCTGCTGACAACACCTCTATTCCCAACATGGCTGCATGAAGAAGAACAAGAACAGCTCTGCCAACTTTGAGTCACAGTTTAATCTTCTCTCACATAGTTTAAATTATGCTTTTGTTATTACAAGCTCTACACTATATCTGTGATACAAAATTCACACAGAAACAATGCCTGTATTCTCATAGGTTTTCCTATTCTGCCAAGTGGATAGCTGTACTAGCTATAGACTTCAAGTAAATAGGCTTTCCCCTCTGCCAAATGATGACAGCATCTTAGAAGACATAAAACAATATATTATGCAACATAAAGTTTTCCCTGTTAAGTTGTATTTGATTTTGACACATAGCAGTGCCATGCTATGTTTAAAAATGTGAAAAAATAGATATTTTTGATGAAACCTCACGACAGATGAGAATTCTAATAAAATTCTATCTAAATTGATGGTAAACAATAATAATTGCTAACAAAAATTGTATTGATAAGAATATTTTTATTGTTAATATCAGTAAAATTATTGTGTCTGAGATTATTCTTGTATCTATTTAAAAGAATAATAAAATAATTCCTATTGACATAAGATGGATTATATTCAAATGCAAGATGTAGTTATTTATTGTTCCCCAGTGCTAAAAAGCTTCATTTACTGTTCGGAATATTCCGTAATTATTCCAATATGTAGTTTCATTTTCACATCACAGTGTTCTTGCAAGTAAAAAAAAAATCCTATGTGACTTTATAGTTTGCCTGATTGGTCAGATATATATTGCATCATAGCACTGGCAAATACATTCACTTCGCAAAAGTGGAACACAAAATGTTTCTGTTTCAGCTAATGTGTTCTCTGTTGAAGTTCAGATTCGGTATGAAATAAGACTTAGGTGACTGTGCCCTGTCTTCATCTGTCACGGATGACAGGTGCTTTTGAACATATTGCTCAATCTCAACAGGATTTGACAGAAAAGTGTGAAGACAGAGAAATGTGAAGCCCCTATCCTGCATATGAAAACTGACATCTGAGTGAAATGTAGAGGCCTAAATTAATTTTTCAGGCTGGAGAAGGCAAGTCGAAGCCAGTGCTTAAACCTGGTCACTTTGGAAAGCCATACTGTTAATTAGCTCTCAGCTGCCCAGTCAGAGCAGAGGTGCAGCCAAACAAGCTATAGCAAATGACTACTTTTACCCAGCAAAATATGTAAAGTATATAAGAAGAGATATCAAAATATTAGGTAAAGGATGGCTTGGAAAAAATTTCCATACGGAGGAAAAAAAATCAATCATTTTAGCTGAACTATTTCTGGAAACATTTTTTCTCTCTCTTCTTGTCCCTATCAGCCTTCTCTTCCCTCATTTAGCAAACAAAATTCTGAGAATAGAATTAGCTCCTTTTGTGTTAATTTCTGTGCATCATCTTTATATCTTTATATGCCGTACATATGGTAGATAATGGGAGGAAAAAAAACAGTTTAATTCTTGACCCTTTCCTCAGATATGTCTCTAGCTTTTCACAGTGCAAACTTATTGACTAAAAAGACATTACTTCTGTAATCATGTAACACAGTGGAACTGGTGTGAATAAGACAGGAGACATAACCTTTGCCAGCAATGATGCCATAGGAAAAGAATTAGAATGATTTTATTATAGAGTACTCTTCCAGTGGAATATTTGACTTGAGTTTCTTAAAGAGGCTTTAATAGGTTTCTGTTTTTAGACTAATGGCTGTGCACTTACAGACACTCAAAAAATTATTTATACCTTTTATACTAAGACAGTGTCTAGAGGGGATATGGATTTATGCCTACTATGCCTGTGATAGAAAGCTGGACCCCTAGGAGCCAAGATCTTAATACAAGGATAAATGAAATACGTGGTTCAGCAAGAAGCCATCAATGGAAGTAGTTGGGCTTGCATGATATGGCCCAACATACTGGCTACAAATTTTAAATAGTTTGACATGTAAGAATGTCAGACATGCAACAGAAACAGCCCTGGTACTTTGAAAAAATACCTTTCATGAACAGCAAAAATTAATGGAGAAGTTCAGAGGCAGCCAAGCTTAGTTATGATGAACACTTTTGTGGATGTTCTGACATCTGGTAAGAACCTGAGTCCTGCATTTTTTCTTTTACTGGGATGTTAGAGGCTCTCTTTGCTCTATCTGCCTATTTTCACAAAGTATGTATTGAGAATTGTAATTTTTACTTAAATTTGCTTGAAAGTGGTTATTGGGTCCAAGTGGTTAGTTTGAAATTAGAAAAGAGGGATAAGACATGAAAGACAGTGCTATTACATATGCCTCATACCTTTAAGAAACTATATTAAACAACATAATACTGACATTTTGGGGTAATAAATTAAGATATATATGTCTTTACTAAACTGAGATACAATACGCCTTACTGTGTGCTTTAAGTAATACCAAGAAATGAACTGCCAAGGAACATCTAGTGTCCTTTACTGAATAACCCCTTCAATTCAGTTTTGTGGAAACTGTTATAAAACATCTTTTGAATATTATTCAACAAATGTTCAGCCTACACTCACAATAAGTGAGAGGAAAGTAATCACAAGTATTTCCCTTGACCTTAAAATCAGTTATGGTGACACATCCCCCATTCCTTCTCTGAGTCAGAGCATTTCTTCTTTTTTTAGTGAATCTGTCTCTGTAGTGGTAGAACTCTTAGGAATGACAAACTTCTGCTGCTAGAGGTCTCAGTCCAGTAACACACTGGTTAACTTTAAGGACAGTCTTAAAGGATTTGCTGAATAAGAGTGGACCTACATGAAAAATTATATTTAGGACGTGATCATATGCTTGGGTGACTTCAACTTTTAATGCAATGCTGTAAGGGTATGGAAAGAAGTTGTCTGCCCACATTGATGAAAGATTATCCCATCTCGAAACTGATGTTGTTAACCCTGAAGAGCTGTTTTACATAAGGACCAAGCTAATGTTCCATATGTGTATTTGCTATATATATGTCTGCATATATCTATATCTATATCTATATCTATATCTATATCTATCTCATCTATATATCTATGTCATCTATATCTCTCTATATATTTAAACATACAATATCATTATGCTGTCAGAAACAGAACAGATACCAGGGGTTTTAAAATATAAGAATAGAAAAGGTAGCTTGTTTCAAGATCTACAGATACACCAAAATAGATATGTGGGATTTCATTATGAAACAAAGTGATCAAGCTACCATCTGAAAATGTCACACACAACAAAAATAAATCTCCTCTGCAATTGACTATATTTAGATGAATTATGTAAAATCATAAGCAAAATGCTAAGTAGTCCTTTATAGTATCTTGAGCTGAGATTATTTATAACTCATTAAGAGATTTATGGTAAATGGGTATGTGTTGGGTTTTTTTTTCCTTCCTTAATCATCCTGGTGAAGCACAGTACTGTGAAGGTCTTAGAGGACCTTCAAGGCCAGCAAAGTCAAGCACATGCATTCATCATAGCATATCTGTATATAGTCTCACACTTCCAGCCTAAAACATTTCACTGACAAAGGGTTGCAAGTCTAAGTGAAATTTCACAATCTATCTCTTCTGTGCTTACTCAGCTGCCCTTAGTATAAAGTAGTTGGTCAGGAAAAATCAATGGGTTCCAGAAGTATCAGGATAGATATAATTAATGTTATAAATAATTGTTAAGACTGTACCTGAAATAGTTGCAAAAAGTATCTGTTGATGAGATTTACTAAGATTGTCAAAGTTTTTCAACTGTGCTTGGGATTCATTCTTGCAATGGGTTTAATCAGTCTTATGATATAACAATTGCAGTAAGAATAAAAGAATGAATTCTCTACAGTAATTTCACACTTATGAGCCGCACCTGGTTATAAGCTGCACTTCCAGGTTGTTGGAAAGTTCACAGAATTTGTCCATAAATAAGCTCCAGCCTCGCCCCGCCTTGGGCTGGCCTGACTCACACTTGCGTGTTGGCATTTTGCCAGAATCTGTCCATATATAAGTTGCACCGCATGAAAAGCCACAGTTCTGGGGACGGCTAGAAAATTCAGTCAAAAAGGTGCGGCTTATAAGCATGAAATTACTGTAATTATCCACACCCTTTCTGTGCTCATTAAAAAAATAAAAGAAAAAGAAAGAAATTAAGAAGCACAACCATAGAACATCCTGATCTCTCCCTATGTTTAGACTAATCAGGTCACTGTTTTTGAAGACTGTCAACCTTAAAGTCCACTAATGCCAAATATCCTGAAATCTACATGTGCAGTCATTAATTTGGCACTGGATAGAAAACATTTTTTGATTACTGTTGATCTTTAGTGAACAATGTAGAGAGGCATAAGATGAAGGGTTATGTGCAGCCTTGCCAGTTCTTATTGCTATTCAGTGAAGCTCAGAGACCAACATTTAACCATATTACTAACAGAAGACTTTCTTCTTTTTCTAAAAAAAAATAATAATGTAACAACATCAGCTGTGTTCTTTGTGGATGGAATATAAGTTGTATTGTTTAGACAGCATTTCATATGATTGGTTTAGCTTTCTATTTCTCCTCTATTCATCCTACATTTATAACTTACTGTGGAGGCATGGAATACATGGCCTATAAATACACCTATTTTACATATATAATTAACTGTTGCAACATAAAATTAAATGCAGCAGCAAGTTTAAAGTAGAAGTAGGACTTTTAACATTTGGAACTATGCCTCATAAATCTAGTTTATGGGCATAAAAACTGATGGTAATAATTTTGAATAGAAAAAGTCTGTGCCCAAATTCACTACTGCAAAACCAGGATTCCAGACGTGATTCTTGCCCATTTACAGTTTGCCAGTTTTAATATGGCCCAGTTTAGTGTGAAAAGCCAGGGAATATTTTATAAATTTTGTTAAGTCAAATAAATCACTCTCTAGGCATTTGAAAGGATGGGTTGTTTATGCTGAAGACAAAGCAGAAGGATGTAGGGATGGAAATTTTCTTCTATTTTCCATCAATTCTTTTTGGCTTTTTAGATGCCTGCTATCAGCAAAATATTCTGGCTCACAGTGGAATGCTCAGACCTCATCTGCAGGTCTAATGGGAATAGAAATTCTAGAAAAGGGAAGAATTTTGAAAGAAAAATAGTGACTCCAAAATCTTCCCCTTAATCTTGCAGCCTAAGGAGCTCTTTGGAGTATTTTCAGATTCCATTATGTCTCCCCATTGACAGACCTCAGGGAGACACAGTGATGTGGTTTATTCTAGAACTAACAGGGTACTATTTACCCTACATTTACAAGGTTAATTTAACTATTTTTGTCTAGTTCTGCTCTGGTGCTTGATCTTTGGTCACTAAGTTAATCCTAATCCTTTTACGAGAAATCTATTGTTCACATCAGCTTGCCAAATAAGGAAAAAAAGACTTCCTAGTATCATGACTTAGATGCTACCAGCCAACTATACAAATATGTAACTCAGAACTTTACTAAGGAAGGAGTTGTAGACTTAGTGAAAAAGCTATTAAAATATGCTGTGATGGGACAAGCAGTCTTTTCTTCTCATTTCTTGCCTCTCAGGATGATTATTGCATTCTAACAGCTCAGAGTCTTGATAGTGAATATTTTAACTCACAATTTCTTTTCAGAAGTATTAAACTGGATGTCTATGACAAAATATACATTTACACTGGCTCAATATTTTATAGAAGTTGTGTAAGGAGAAGGGAGAAAACAAATCAGCTTGTGAATTTTTATAAGTGCATAGGAACAAAGAATAGCATTTCAGAGTATTTATTTCTGAGGTAAAAATAAAAATGGAAAATGAAATAAAATCAGCTTGCTGAGAAAGTAGAAAAACTTTTGTCTGGACTTCAGAAAATACTATTTTAAACTTTTGCAGTGAATGTGACAGACCAGGCATGTATGGTGCCCCACCCTTAAGGGAAAAGCACCCAAGATATGCAGATGCCTGTAGTCAAAAAGGAGTGGCAAAAGTCAGCGGGTCTGTAAAAACTTACAGTGTTCTATTAGCAAATTATACAGTTGGCATGGAAATTGGTATAAGCTAGTCTCTTATCCTGCAGTATAAACTGAATTACAGAAGATTTGGAATAAGGAATAGGGTGAGACATTATAAAGAAGCAGAGAGGAAGAAATTAAGAAGTTCACCATTCCTGGTTCCAGTGTCAATCCAGATGGTAGGGTGTACACAATCTTGGGGGTTCTGCCCAAATTTCAATTTACCTTTTTGTAGACAAGCTTTCCATGCCCTGGACCTAAGTTTCTCACTTTCTATGCAAATTAGGTATCATGCACAATTTGTTCCTCTAAACTTTTCTGAAATGCGTTGAGGGCTTCAGGCGTTATTGACGGGCTTGATGCCCCTCTACTGCACCAACCTTTGGTTGACAGTCTGTGGCCACTTCTTGACCTCATTCCTGCACTTGTGCTATACTGTGTAGTGCATATCTCCAGGAGCCAGAACAAGGATGTTTGTCCTAGAAAAGTGCTGCCCTATTGTTGCGTAGCCCCACTCTTGAGCCACATTCTTTTTCTTGCAGTGTGGTCTCAGCAATAAACCCATGCTGGCTCCATGGCTATCCACCTATCGATGTTTGAGATGTACACATCAACCCCTTATCTTCTGGCCCTCTGCACCACTTCAATCCTCATATCCCAAATCCAAGTTATTTTCATACAAAATCTATTTAACATACTTTGAAGGTATGGAGTGAAATTGGATGTTTTCTGTTGCTGTTGCTGTACTTTGTATACTGCACGTTAGTACAAAGGATATGATATAAGTAGGATATCAGAACTTTTAGTCTAAACACCTACCCCACTGAAAGCCTGAGAGGACTGAAGATACAGTAGTAAACACCTTTACAAATGTAACAGCTGTCTCAGCTTGGAGCAGGAGGCAAGTGCCATTGGACACCAAATACAACAATGATTTGCTCATGTTGCAGCTTCCAGCAGTTCATTGAAGCAATTAATTTTATTCTGAAATAAAATAAACCATTTATTTAACTGTCACTGTAGAGGCAGATTAAAACAAAAATTTAGTCCTGTCTCTGTTGGTAGTAGTTTTACTTAAATAAAATATTGTCTGTTAAGATATTTAATTGTGTGGGATTCTTGCAAATATAAACTGCCAGGCATTTGCACCTGGATCATTGTTATTCCTAATTATTCTTTTGTACAGCAAGGTCTGTCATAGCATACCATTGGAGATGCCAGCTCTTAAACTCATTGCATTAAGATAATCCTCCCACTCATTTGCACTTTGACTTTTTGATACTAGGTGTTAATTTATGAGAGAAATCACTTGTTTCCAAGCATCTCTGACTTGTAACATCTTTCTTTAATGACTCAGATTGAGTCCTAATGAATTTCCATGTGGTATTAGTGAAACGCCAATAGTCAAGAAATAAAGAGTTCTAATGTAGAAGCATGAAGAACTATTTGAAATGAATATTTCTAAACCCTCTCTCTATAGTCTAAAGTTTTAAGAGCACCCTTCTTATAGCACTAGGCTGAGCACACACAGGATAATGTAGAGTGGCTGAACTCTGGCTCCTTCTAGCCAAGCTCAGAACTGAAGAGGTAATAGAGAACTTGTCATGGAATCAGGAGAAAAGAATGAGGGAAATAATAAAATATTAATGACTCTGCAGATTTCTGCTGTTCTGTTTGGAAAAATGAAGAATGATACAGTCCTGGCTGGTGTGTATGCCTGTGTGTATGTAAGAAAGATTTAAAATAAGGTAGGAGAACATTTACAGTAATTCCACGCCTACAAGGCGCACAGGAGTATAAGGCACACCTTTTTTTTTTAACTGAGGGTCCATGCACAACCAAGTAACAAATTAGTAACAGAATACTGTCAGGTGCTCAATTTGCAAACAGTTTTCACAGACCGGCGAAGCATTTAAACCCAGCCCCAGGCACCCTCCCCATACCGCAGGCCCTGGCACTCCCTCCTGCCCCTGGCCCCGCCGGTCCCCATCCCCAGGGGCCTGGCTCGGCCCCAGGCGGCTCCCATCTTCAGTGGCCCAGCCCATCCTGGCCTGGCCCCAGGCAGCTGCCAGCCCGACCCAGGGCTGCTGCAGGGGGGGCGGCCCCGGCCCTGCTCAGGGCCAGGCAGACTTGACTTGGGCACTTCCAGGTTGGCAATTCTCCAAACTTTGTCCATATATAAGGCGCACCGGCGTATAAGATGCACTTCCGGGATTGGCTCAAAACTTCAGTCAAAAAGGTGTGTCTTATACACGTGAAATTACTGTACTTTATTACATATGCATCTAGATTCTTTCCAATATTTTTCCAAACATGCTGCTCCCATGGGATATTTCCCAGATTGCTGGTATCTCCAGAGTCTGTTCCAGGAATCCCACCCAAAACAATTAAAATTGTTAAAAAATTTGTCAGAGTATGTTGAATCACTGTTCAGACTCAAACCCCTGAAAATGCAGTTAATTACTACACAAATTGCCTTTGTTTTCCCAAGAATCAGCACTGAATTCCTTGTTCTTACTTCTCTCTTATTCTTGTATTGTGGCTATATTTTCAGAGTGCATGTAGCATCAGATGATAGACTGTAATGAGATTTTAACTTTCTGGCACATAAGAACAGATAAAGTGCTGATGACATTGTAGGTTTTCAAATACTGCCTACACTTTAACAATATACTCAAGTTAAAAGCTTCATAAAGTGTGAGCCACTGTAGGTGCACTCAGTCAAGTCTTTACCAAGATGTAATAAGCATTCAAACCTTTAATATGAGGCTTAGTTTAGCACCAGCGGTATCTTGTGATGCGCCATTGGGATAGTGCATCAAGTCTTCAGTTTGACAAGGTACACTCTTCATCTTGAAGAGTGCCAGACACCTGAGATTCACACTGATTTCACTGGTAGAAAGAAGAAAAAAGGTGTTTGACTACTTCACACACTGAGCCAGGTTCTGAAAACTTGTTTTAGCCATCAGAACACTCTGAAAAAATCTACAAATCTACAAAGAAGTACTATAATTGTAATGAAGGACTTGTCTGGCCTGTAGATCTTCCTTCTTAGCAAACTTGTACAGTAATCAGCACAAAATTTAGCATTAAAAAACACAAAGTGCAAGTAAGCAGACAACCTGTCTTATCTGAATCCTTTCAAATTATTTCACTTTCCCTTATCCTTTTGGTAAAGGTTTGAGACAGATGAAAAGCCAGACAGTTGGCATGACCCCTTTCAAAATGAGATTGGGCAAAATAATCACCTTAGAATCCTGCCTAGCCCAATGCAAATCAAGACACATGTTTAAAATTGACTCGAAAATGAAATTACAATGAACTGGGGGAGCAATATTGTTAGTTCTTCAAACAACAGTTTCCGTTTTAGGCAGTGGCATTTCATCTGTTATGCAGAAGCCTAGAAAGATTGAAAGTTCTGGCAGACTTTTCCTAAGTCACTCTTTTCTGTGAGGTTTGGCAAATAAAGTTGGAATCCAGTAAAAGAGTAACAGGTAGGCTTTTCAGGTGGCATTATTTTTGAGAAAATTTTCAAATACCGGTAGAGTCTATATTTTCAGTTGGTATATCCAATGTATTTCTCTTTCCTCTATCATTCTTTCCAGATATAGCAAGCATGATCAGGAGTTCATTTTTATTCCATGACCATTGAGCACTGGAGAGCAGAAGCTAGGTAAAGTTAATGAGACTGAAAAGAAAAAAGTTAGTGTTACTTGTTTACCCTTTCTAGACTCAGTAGATCCTGATTGTGTTTGTTCTGAGCTCCTAGCCTTTTCCTGCTACCAGATAATGTGTTTTCTGAAATTCCTCTTGGAGTTTGAATCTTGGAGTTTGTTCATTCTGCATAGTGTGGAGTTTGCTTCAGTTAAAGGTAATATAACGTACTTTACAGACTTCTAGAGTAAACTGTAAATTAAAATACATGCTTAGCACTGCGATTTCAGCTAGAAGCTTTGAAATTCCAGATACCTTCTCCTCTTGGATGCCCTAGATTGGCCCTGTGGCACTGTGATTTCAGGTTCACATTTGCCTAAAGGACTGTCCCTCTCCTTTGGAAGTCATCTGGACCAACCACCCTGCTCAGTGAGGGCAAGGTAGAGCAGGTTGCCCAGGGCCATGACCAATAACTTTCGAATATCTCCAGGTATGGAGACTTGACAACCTATTTGGGAGGCCTGTGCCAGTGCTCAGCTATCCTCACAGTGAAAAAGTGTTTCCTGCTGTTCAGAGGGGATCTCCTGCATTTCAGTTTGTGCCTATTACCTCTGGTCCCATCACTAGGCACCACTGAGATGGACCAGCTCCCTTTTCTTCACACCTTCCCTTTCAGATACTTGTAGACATTGACAATCCCCTGAACCTCTTTTTCCAAGCTAAATCATCTCAGTCTCCTGCTCAAGGAGTTTACACTTCCATTTAAATGGTTAGGTGTAGGAACTGCCAGTTTCAGACAGGCTCTATACAAATAAAGCCTCAATGCAAAAAGCAAGCCATCTTTAAAAAATAATAATAAAAAAAAAAATTAATAAAAGTTTTTGGAGGTTCTTAAAGTTTAGTAGTGAACTTGATGGCACTTTAGCTCTTTCTGAAAGCACAGGTCCTGAAACTGCAATTAAAAAATAAAGAAAAATAATTCGACTTACAAATAGAGAGCTCTAGAATTGAAAGCTGTTGGCATTTTGAAAAATTATCTCATATGCTTCAGAATGCATTAGAGTCCTAAATTATGCTGGGTTTTTGTATTTAGACAGAAGCAACAACTGTGTTGGAAGTAATAATAAACAGACTTAAAATCACATTTGGTTTAAATTTGCCAAGAGGCAGAAATGTATATGTTCTAAATTTCATTATTTTTCTTTTCCCCTCGTTCCTCAAAAGGAAAGCTATTGTTTCTTTTAAGTGGAAACCAAGACTTGTGCAATATATCATTATCCAGAGGAACAAAGAAGTCTTCTGAAGGCTAGGAGGAGGACCACCTTACACAGAATCTCTGGATTTATATTTGTCTCAGAAAAACATGAATGCAAAGAATATTTGGGATTTTGATGGGACCTCTCCAACATAGTTTTCAAGTCAATTGATTTATAAGATTAGAACCAGAAAACCCAACACTTCCTGCTAATTGAAAGATGACGTTTTCTTTTTTTTTTCACTCTGTGGAATGTACAGACATAAAACCTCAGATTTTCTGTATTTGTTGCTCTGAAACTTTCTCAAAATGTGAACAGGATTACAAATTCAACACAGATTTCAGACAGGTGGATTGAATGTTCAGGGAAAAATCCTGGGGAAACTCCACTGAAATAAATGGAAATATTCCAGAAAAAAAGGTGCAGTCATAATTCAGCATATATTTTCCATGAGATAAATGTTTGTGGGTGAATTGTTTAATTTCCACAGTAAACAAAAAAGTGAGCTCATTATCAGTAGGGCAAATAATTTTGCAAAACTATAAATAACCAGTATTGCGTTTTGTTATATATTCTGAGAGACAGCTCAGGAGTAGAAAAGAATTCTCAAAGCAGACAAATAACAGTTAATAACTTTCTGTTCAGTAAGAGTTAAATTTTTTTCTTATTTGAACAAGATTTGCGCTTTTGTAAGTAACAGTACATCACAGACATTTGTCTAAGTAACCAGTCTTAGCTGGTTGGAAGTGCACTGATGCTATGGACATGTGTGACCTAGTTGCTGTGAGGCCCAAGGAATACAGATCAATGAGCAGCAAACTTTACTCATTCAAAGAAATGCAATTCCTGTGTTGGAAAACTCAGCCAGCTTTTAAAGTTCTGCCACTTCTAAAGGGTCACAGGACAAGCAAGCTAAAAAGAGTTCAAAGCTACCCAATCCTGTAGTGCAACAAAAGCGCAAAGACTTGTTTTATTTTCTGCTAATTAAAATGACCATTCACTGGAAGGTATTGTGGGAATATGCAATTACAATAAAGTCTGTCCTCAGTTTGAGTTAAGCTACAGGATTGTTAAAAAAGGACATATGGGAGAAAGAGACACTTTTCCACTTCCTCTGTATTTGAAATGCAGTTCATAGGCTCCCTGTAAATTTGTTTTGTTTCTAGATAGGTTTCATACAGAAACTTTTAAGATAATATTACTAGTGATGTATATTTCATAAAAACAACAGATGTGTCTCCATTGGAGTTCCTGAGGTTTGGGATTTTTATAAAACAGTGATGCTCTGCAATTCACGTGCTCCTAGCCTCCTCACATTTCGGTTTGGTGGATGCTACCTCAGGATTTTCAAGCATATTACTTACTGAGAAAAGGCATTCTAAAAACGGTGATACTTGAAACATCAATTTAGAAAATCTAATTTTAATGTATAGTGTATCTGGTGTTTTAGTTAATATCATTTCTTTAAGAAGAGGTATGTTTGATATGTTTCTCTGAAACATTATTTTAATTAGACTTAAGGTCAAGTGACAATTAACGGGCTTGAAAAAAAAATCTCATACACCAGATTTATTTACCTTTTTTTTTTAATTTTTTTTTATTTTTTTTTAAGAAATAATGGACATTTAGATGTGTATGAGGCCCAAAAATTTAAGACTTAGACTCAGAATTGTTTTGACTTTTTGGAAATACTATGTTCCAAATTCTGCACTTGTTGTTTTTAATTAGGCCAAGCAGAAACTTGCAGTGCATTTTTAAGTAGATTTTTTTTAAAACTTCTGCTCAGATCCCTGAATAGAGAGGCTTATCACTTTTTCTATCTGATAAAAATAGATTATTCTCACTGCACAGGTTTTTCTTTTGATGTCATTCTAGATAGATCACTGCTCAGGAATAATTCTCTTTTCTTGAATGTTGATCTGAGATTTTGTCCCATCAGTTTTCTCCATATTAAGTTAGTCACAGGATAGCCATTACATTCAAGAATCATTAGATAATCAAGTTTGCTTATTTCACCAGGCTGTGAGGCAGCTGACATGCTGGATGGAAGGGATGCCATCCAAAGAGACCTTGACAGGCTTGAGAGATGAACCTCTGCAAACTTTGTGAAGTTCAACAAGACCAAGTGTAAGGTCCTGCAATCAGTCAGGGCAAACTCAAGCACAAATTCAGTCTGGATGGTAATGGGATCAAGAACACCCCTGAGGAGAAGGACTTGGGAGTGTTGGAAGATGAGAAGCTTGACACGTAAGTGCATGCTTGCATCCCAGAAAGCCGAGTGTATCCAGGGCTACATCAAAAGAAGGATGACCAGCAGGGCTGATTCTACTGCTGTACTGCACTTTTGTGAGACCCTGCCTGGGGTACTGAATACAGCTCTGGGGCCCCCAAGACAAGAAGTATGTCCACATGTTGGAGTGTCACTAAGATGATCAGAAGGATGGAGCACCTCTCCTGTGAAGACAGGCTGGCAGAGCTAGGGTTGCTCAGCCTGAAGAAAAGAAGCCTCTGGAGACACCTTACAGCACTCTCCAGTACCTGAAGGCAGCTACAAGAAAGATGGAGAGGGGCTTTTCAATAGGGCTTGCTGTAATAGGACAAGGCTTTAAACTGAAAGAGAGTAGTTCTAGATAAGAGATAAGAAAAAAAATTCTTAATTATGAAAGTGGTGATGCATTGGAACAGATTGCCCAGAGAAGCTGTGGATGCCCCATCCCTGGCAGTGTTCAAGGCCAATATTTTCCAGTGGAAGGTGTCCCTGCCTATGGCAGAGGGATTGGATCTAGGTAATCTTTAAGGTCCCTTCCTGTGATTCTATGATTTTATAAATGTCTACCTTATTATATAGACAACGTACTTAATACAGCCAGCTACTCATTCTTTATTTGCAGCTCTTCCTATTTAAAATTGTTTCTCAATACGCTTTGACTCCTAATTTGTATGTCTTACAGCACCTTTCATAGAAAACATTGATCACATTATTACTAAAAAGGATATTTCAACTATGAAATCTTTTGTTGTAGTATGCCAGTGGTGGTACTCCGATTCTTGTTTTATCTAAGAAATAATGATTTGCATACTTTTCCTTTGAGATGTTTTATTTTAGTGTTGATCGCAGAGGTCCCTATGAACATTAGGTACCCGAAAAGTTTTGGCATCATTACTGTTTTCTATTGGCATTGTTTGACACTTCTATTCCTCCTAGAACACTCCTTACATCACTTTGCTATAGGTGCATATACCTATTGTGTAGTGCATTGTATGAAAGTATTGAATGCTAATTGATCTTAAATAATGTTATTTCTAGCATAGCAAGCAAAATGTCTTGATTCTGGAAAAAATGAAATGGATAATTAAAATAATTTAGTCTGCAACTAGATGCTTGGGTACAGTGATGACAGTTTTAACCTATTATACTATGAGAGTCATAGTGTTTTACATCTGTGATTACATTCAGAAGTTTGAAAAAAAAGCAGCAAGGGAGGAAAGCAGTGGAAAAAAGACAGGATTGAAGAAACTGACATCTGCAGAGGGTGAGAAAGGACCTACAGAGAATTGTGTTTCTGTCAGTAAAGAATTATTGCATGACAGCAGACCATAAACTGCAAGGTAAGAACCTTTACATTTTTCGGTAACTAGAAACACAGTTGTGTCTGTTTCTGATACTCAGAGCCAGACTTTCCTGTCACCAGGTATTTTCTCTGAACATATGTCAAGTGCTGCTGAAGGTGTCAGCATAGCAGACTGAAAAATCTGCTTTGGAACAAAGGCATCAACCATCCTATTCATTGTAAACAGTGTTGCAACAAGGTTCCTGCTTTTAACTCACAAAAAGTATGGCAACTTTTGTAAGACAACATAGGAAATGTATAATTTATGAAAGGTACAGAATTAAAATGAGGTTGTATTTTGAATCTCTTTTTGTGAATATGCAAAATTCTTATTTTTATGCATTCAGCTATTTCTAATTTCTGGTAACTCAAAATTTTGAATTTGGCCAAAGTTTTAGTTTATGTGTAAACTGTTTATAGTTATGCAAAGATGTTACAAAAATCAGAAATGACAATAATTCTCCTTATTTTATCTTTACTTTTACTAATGAACTACAAAGTAGTAGTAGTAGTAGTAATAATAGTAATAATAATAATAATAATAATAATAATAATAATAAGTAAAATACATCCAAGCCCCAGATACTACCATGTGTGTGAATTGTTGCAGCCTTCTGTGTTTTAACAAGCTCTAGTTCATCTAACAACAATGACGTTCAGGATACTGAGCAAAAGGAACTCTAGACAAACTATTTTATGTCCACATGTCAACCTTGTTCCCAGTGCCATATTTCCTATTCAGCCTTAGGCAAAATAACTCATACACCTAAATTGACAAGATAGTCTCCAAACTTTTGCAGGCACTCAGTGAAGAGGCAATTGGCAAAAGGCAAGGGACCAAATTAGATGTTGTAAATAATTTTTTAGAAGCCATTCTTTGCCTGATTGTGGCTATAAAGAGACACTCAGGAATGTTTCTTGGGATAGCAGCCCTGAACTTGTCTTAGTTTCATGATGGAATATAACATAGCACACATCTCTTCCTTTCCTAGTTATCCCAATGTATATGCTAAGTATTTTATATTATTTTAGTAGAATAAATATGTCATTCAGGATATCCCTCAAAATAAAAAGGGTTTGAAAGTTCAACTTGTTAATTCTACAAAGAAAGTTATATTACAAATACATTAATCAAGATCCAGTGAAGTTCAAAAGAGATTTTTATATCCTTTTTCCACAAAAAGTGAATGATCCTTGCAAATTAAATCAAGATTAGAAAAATACTCCAGAGGAACACAGCAATGACATTCATTCGCTTAATATGCTTTGTTTTGTTACATTAATATTATTGAATTCTTCAATAAATAGAGATGCATTCCTAGGTGACTCATTCTACTTCTGCGCATCAAAAATGAATACTAACCTGCTGTTGTAAAAGTTGTGCACTAATTTAGTTTCTGAATGACCTTTCAATAAAAGTTAGACCTTATTTTTTTAACTTCTCCATTTTCAATTTAACTCAATTTTATATCTAATTTTATTTTTGATACTTACTTCTGATTAACTGAAATTGAACTCCAAAGGAAGTTGCAAATTCTGAACATTTTGGAAGACCTAATAGTCTGATTTATAAGACCCATTTGTCTCCACTGACAACCAAGAAGATCTGCAAAAAGCCTCACAAGCTCACTCATTTTGGAATTACTTCACAATCACTATGTGTAACATGACCATCTCCATAAAATGTCTGGAATTCAAGAATGTACTTCATAAAGATTCAGACAGGTCCTTGTAGTTACTTTCCAGACTGACCTGTATCCCAGGGAAGGACATCATTGCTCTTTCAATGAGAGTGCTACATTTGTATTTTATTGCTTTGAGCCTTGGAGGACAAGATGACAGATATCTAAACAATACCAAAAATGGACACATGGATTAGTTGGTCTGAACTCGGGCCAGAATTGCTCCAAAATTAAATTCAAAATTAAATTTTCTTTACAGATGTTTTGTCCATAATTTCACTGAATTTTTTTTCAACCTGGATATTGACCAAAGAGTTTTAATTTTGGCTGCTGCAATATGAAGAATCTCATGGCTTAATGATGATCTCAAAAATTTAATATGATTTACTGAATGTTATCTATATAAAAACATTAATTCTTTTAAGCAATTACACTCAAATGGAAATAATTCTCTCAGGTTCAAGGACTATGATACATTTCCCCCAAGCTGTGTAACACATCCATGCCAACGGAAAGATAAGGTTTGAGTAAATTTTTATCAGAGAAGACATCTGTTAATGCTGAAGTATCACCCCTAGAAAAAGGCTTCAGCTACAGCTTGCAAGTACCTCTCTAACATATCAGGTAGAAATAAAGACAATATGTCATCATAATGGTCATGAGCAAAAAGTTATTTCAATTGCTCTTCTTCCATAGTGTTCATAATCCAATTCTAAACACTTTATGCATCTATAGAGATCTACCAGTTTAATCATTATTTGATAACTCTATTGTAAAAAATCTTGTGAATTGTGTAAATAATATCAATGCCCAAGACTCTGATTTGGTATAATTCAGGTTTACTGGAAATAAATAGGCTTTGGATTCAACCCTATGACCAACGCACTGGTTGAAAGCTAAGTTCTGACCTCCCCAGTTAACAAGTCATATGGACCCAAAACTATCCACAGGGATAACATGTTCCTAACAGGAAAACTAGTGTTTTCCTCAACATCACTGGCTATCAAGAACTACTGGCTTGTGAACAGGAGGTGCCTCTCTATAAATCTGTGACATAACCATTGGAATTGAAGTCAGTATAAGCAAAATGAAGTGATTGTGTCAGCAAAACACCTTATTTGTTTAAGAAATAACTTATGTATTCCAGTCTTAGAATGAAGTGTATGACACATTTCATTTTTTCTTTTCACAATAATAAATGAAATCCATTTAGTAAAATGGTAGACTTGGCTGAACAAATAACAAATAATAATGATGATGCCTGCAGAAAATCCATAAAACCTAATTATTCTGGCTCTTATCCAGCATATATAAAAAGCTGGAAACATATTTCTTTGCTGAAGTAAGATGTTTCAGACAAAAAAATATCAATAATTTTATTGAGATATTCTTACTTCACATGTGAAATGGTAATTCATCGGAAATTTATTTAGCAATGCATTTTGTTGTCTTAATAGAACTGTTTTTAAACTCCAAACTTTTAAATGGAAATACATTACATCAGAGAACAAAAAAGAGAAGATGGAGTACAGTACCACAGAGACAGTATAGCATAAAGGAATACTGTATGGTTAATCTTGATTTTATTAGACATAACACAATTGTATATTAGCAGAAGTTTAAAGAGAGGCAAGGTAGAAAAAGAAAAAAAAAAAAAAAGCAACTTGGTTTTTGAAAGAGTCCAACGCCAATCAAGAAAATGTATAATTTTAAGAAGAAGTTGGCAGTAATTTTCTCAAGTTCTCAGATACATAGCCCCTTTATATTACTATGTTTTATGAGTTATTAATTTTGGCTGATGAGGAAGTCTAAGGGTGACAATGGAGCTTTGGTGTCAGTAATGCATTGTCATTTCAGCTGTGTGAGTTCCTACTATACCTAGATGGATTTTTCAAGCCTAAATAATGTTACTGACTGCCAAAATTTTATTAAGAGGTCTGATGATATTATATGCTCTGCTGGTAAGATACTAATCCCTATTGACTAGAAAAGGGTCAAATACTGTGGGAGATTGCAAGGACTTTTTTTGTCTGCTGGGGTTGTTCAGATGTGGTTACACTCCCCCACCATAATTCACCTATTTTGAGTCAGATAGTGAAACAGAAAATCATTTTTCCAGCATCAAGAATGAAATTTGTGCAGAAAAGAGAGTTGTTCTGTGCGATTTTACATGGCTCATGTTACCTAGGAAACAATTTCTTTTGGCTTTGAAAGTTTTGGTAATGGTTGCCCTAGCTACAATTCGGGCAGTATAGAACAATAGGGCCTATTTATCTAATGTAATTTTATACATAAACGCACATAAACACACTTAGCCTCGCATTAGGGAGGAACAGATTTAGTAAAACAGAATTATGGAACCAGTGAAGTTAGGAAAACATTCTGAACAACATTCATGGAATGTGTTGATAGAAGAGACACTGGCACTGACTTAAGTCAATCCCATCCCACACCTGCAAATATGACTTTTAAAAATTAAAAAGAAACAAGAAGAAAAAGATACAATGCAAATTAGAGACCTCATAGAATTACTTAATCAGGTACTTAATATTTAAAGTGTAGACTCAAAAATGATGAATACAGAATGCTTATAATTTTGAACTTGTGGAAACAAAAGAACCTCTGACAAAATTTGAGATGGAAAATCAGATCCATTATTTTAAATATAATTTTAATATTTTACTGATAAATCACAGTAAAGCATTCTTTGAGTTAAAATGGAAAAGACAATTCCTAAGGGTGGACTTTTAGACATAGGAGGTGAGTAAAGCAATTATGAAAGACACCAAGTAGAAATTCATTAGCTGCTTGGAAAATTGATGGAATGTACTGTATCACAAAAGGAGAAAGTTTTGCAGGTGCTGATGGGGATGAAAAATTCTCCAGGAACAGCAAAACAACATATTTTTTCTATGTAGAAAATACAAACTCATCTTTAATGTGATCACATGCAAAGTTAGGACAAGGTAGGGATAATAATTGGCATAAAACAGCTTAAATAAATATTGGGTTCAAAAGCTGTAGTGGCAAATCAAGAACAGTAAGAAATGAAGACAAGAAAAAGGAGGAGACAGGGTACAAGTATAAAAGGAAGAAATGTCTGTCTTACAAATTAGAGTTTCCCTAGCTAATGTATACGTGAGTATCATAGATTCAACCTTTTTTAGAACAAAGGCATATTAATATGATCACCAGATTTGTGGAGGAAAAGGAGACTAATTTATTTTTTTTCTTCTTATGAAGACATGATGGATACGCCAGAAAATTAAAAAAATTTAAAAAATAAAATAAAACTTTAAAAACTTTAAAAAATTAAAAAAATAAAAAATGAGAATTTTACAGTCATCTTCTCTGTGTTGTGGTTAGTGTCTTTTCTGATTTTCATTTATCCCACTTAGATTTAAAATTACCAAGGTGAATTGTTTGCATATAGAGGCTTTATTTTCATGGAAAAAAAAATTTACAAAATCTACCTTTCTTTAGCGCTTAGATTTAAGATCTAATAAAGTCTTTCAAAGAATTCTTTATAAAAAGAAAGGCCATATAGTAGATGCTTAAGGAGCATTGTTTTCTTCTCTTTTGAGGCTTCAGTGTGTATAAGAACCAATATTGATTCTAAAATGAGATGTTTTTAAATTCTGAATTTTTATTTTATTTCAAAACACTTAAACTAGCTTTAAAAATGTGAAGAAAAGGCATGACTCATACAGTAATTTCAGCTCAAAAATGGATGAGTGCAAGTAAGTCAAGGAAAGCTGCTATGTATTTCAACTGGTTTTAATTCTACATAAAATATTGTCTGGTATTATTGTGAAGAGCCGCAATGTGTAACCTTGAGAGAAATTTTGTTTTGCCACAAGTGAGACTTTTAAAAGGGTATGCAGTGATAGGGGAAGGGAGAAAAGCATTAAACAGGAAGAGGGTAGTATTAGATTAGGTATTAGGAAGAAATTATTTACTGTGAGTGTGGCAATACAATGGAACAGGTGGATGGTCCATAGCCAGATGTGTTCTAGGCCAGGTTGGATGGGGCTCTGAGAAACCTTCTTTTCCATTTTTCCTGTCTATTTTCATATCAAGTGTGAATTTATTCATTTATTATTCCTGTGGAAGGTGTCCATGCCCATGACAGAGGGGCTGGAACAAAATGATATTTAAGATCTCTTCCCACTGACATCACTGTATGATTTTATGTTCAAGAAAATTATTCTTTTTCCTCTATAGCCAAAAAGAATATCTTGGGTTTGTTTTTCTTGTTGTTGTTGTTTGTTTGTTTGTTTGTTTGTTTGTTTAATTTGTTTAACTTCTGCTCTTGAGTTGGCTTTCTACCAACTCATCACTGGAATAACATGGGTAATAATTCTGTGTTAATTCTGTGATCAAGCATGATACTGATGAATAAATAAAGAACTACTCATTAACCTATTTTCATGATGCTATATCAAAAAGAAGTAAAATGTTCACTGAAATAATGTTCAATACCAATACAATTAATCATGGAAATAAGAGATAAATTGTAAATGTATGTACTTCTGTTTTTCTGAAATACAAACTCATCTCTCTCAGCAGGTCCAGCCAATCAGACTTGAGATTATGTATTTTTTTAAAGAAAAAAAATGAAATCCAAACAACAAAAAAGTCGAAAGAAAACACCCAACCAACCAAACTCAGACATTAATTTAGATATCATACGTTTGGAAATACCTTAACACAGAGTTGAAATAAGAGGTTTAGAGTGTTCAGGGAAAACAGTTGAGTCTGTGAGGGTAAGTCAGTTTTAGAAGCATAGCTGCCTGTTCTGAGTCTTAATCAAGTATTGAAAGGTGCTCATGTAGAATGAACATTCTATATCTGTACTATTGTCATAATTCATGCTGCATTTCTTTTAAACTCAGACACAATATTTACACTGTCCTAAAGATCAAATGAACTATTAAGTAGTCTACATAGGATTTTAAGAAGTAGTTAAGGAAAAAATCTTTTAAAGTTACAAATACTGTGATCATTATCATGTTTCTCTGTAGTTTCTGACAATATTAGCAAAACACTTCAAATATTACATAATTCTCAATGATATTCTGGATCTTAACTAATAAATATGTTTTATTATGCTTTATTCCATGCATCTAGTAATTATTTTGGCCATTAAATCAACAGTAAGACAAATATAATAAACAAATTAGACTTCCAGAATACAGTCTCCCTAAACAATATAAGCTGTTTGTCCCTACTGCCTATCAGAGCCAGCTTGCATGCAAATATTTAAAACATTCTTTTGCTTCAGTTTTCTTCTCACTTTATTATCTATGGCAAACCTTTATTACAATTGAGGGAGCTAATATACTTTTAGCTTTTAGAATTAATTACGCACTGGGGCAAAAAAACGGACAAGGTCTAAACTTCAACAGGCTCAAGTGATTTTTTCTTTCTAGGGACATATGTCAAGCCAACATGTTTCCCTATTTGATGATTGAAATTATACTTTTTCTTTCATCTTAAGTGGAAGGAAATGGTCTCCCTTCGACAGGAACAATGTTACTTCTTTATGGTTGCACATTATTGATTACTGCATGGGGAAATATTATACCTGCTCTTTTGAAGAGCTCCTCTCAACTGAATAGGACTCTTGTTCTATACTGGAAAAAAAGGCTGAGGCAGATATACACATTTTCCATTTCTGGATTAAGAAATGAATGTTTTAATCCTTATTGTAGGCATAATTGATATAAAAAAAAACTGTAATGTGACACATAAATCAATTCAGTATTCTGACTCAAACAGGTTCCATTCATTTAAAATGAAATAAGGAAGAAAATATAAATACATAGACTTCAACCCACTGCTTCCAAGAAGTGGTCAGGATTTGAAGTAATACATCACTGCCTATCCATAAACAACATTTGATTTAACTCCACTAGGTGTCAGCATATAAGTATTCCTAAACAGATTTATCTGCCAGAAAAGGTAGTTGGTAATAAACAAAAATGCATTATTGTAGGTGGTTGATGATTCCTTACAACGCCATGGAAGAAAGCTATAAACTTGTCAGGCTCACTGATAAATATTAGGATGATCAAGGAATATTTTTCCCCATGATAAATGATTCTGGAATGGCACCTTCTGGTTTTTGATAAGATACTCTGGATATTTTTAGTTATAAAGATCTTTAGTGGTTTGACTTCAAAATAAATGAGTTTCCATCCAAAACCACCTGATAACAGCAGGTGGTCTTGTTGTTGTGAGATAAATCCTTCATACTGGCATGTTTGTAAGCTGCTTAGTTCTTGTACTGGAATTCCTCAGTAAAAATCAAGTTATTGTCTACTAGTATTCTGTTGTCACTAATACCCTAATGGAGCCCCCCAGCGATGATGACAAGAGCATTGAAATGGGGGACAAATTTAAGTCATTTATCTTACTAATGATCTGTTATTAAAGTAGAGTTAGCAACTCAAAAAAGCAGGATGCTTTAGGCAGGTAATACTACTTTAACAAGAACACTGAAATGACAGTGTACTTCAGTCACTGCGGACTGCTACTTTTGTGCTTCTTCTCCTTTATGTGCAAGGGGGAGTCGAGTTGTCTGGTAGGGCACAGAGTGTGACCAAAACTGATTAGTACTCCTGACTCATCCCTAGATTTTCAGCTATTGACAGACTCCTGGAGTGAATCCTCATGTAATTCACTTAAGGTTCTTTGTTATGTTTTTGTTTTAATAAGTAGTGACATTTCCTTGAATTTACACGATGCTGTTTATTGGATATACTGTAACTACCTAATGAAAACCATAGATACACCTCAGAGCATTCAGAAAGGATCAGAAGGATTTTAATAGCTTTTAAGTATGATTAATGAAATATCTAAATGACACGCTAGTTTGAAAGTGATCTAGATTTCATTCTCACGTAGGGCCATAAAGATTGTACACTGATGTTAAAAGTGTTGGCTGTGTATTTTACTCCTACCATTTTCTGCATAACTGTCCAGACTGTGTGACTAATCATAGTGAAGACATTCTAAATATAAACTGTGTGGCTCATGCTGAAACCTAGCTTAAATATCTCCATTTTTGTTAAAGTACGAGGGATGCTTTTAGGTAAGGAGCAGCATGGTGATTGATGAGAAAATAGATAAAATAGATCTGGCATAAACGGTGGCTCATTTATTTAATGTTCTAACACATATGGTAAGGTTGTAAACTGTACTGTGTTCCAAAACTGGTAAAAAATTAACACATAAAGAGAGGTATAGAAAGAACATTAGAGTACATGCAGCTCTGAGAGATGAGGAACAAATTCAGAAGAAAGCTAGCATCTTTGGAAGTTTGAAATGAAAATCAGACAGAAAGTCACAGCAGCTTGTCATGCTGATCAGAACTACCCATCAGTGTTGTCCCTTAAGGAATTTGCTGTATATGTGTATGGTAAATTCATCAGTATAAGAGAGAAGTATTTGGCTCTCTGAGATCAGATTCTCCTACTGTCCCTTGCCCCAAGAATGAAACTATGTAGGGCTGATTGATGATACTCATCTACAGAGAAATTTTTTCAAGAGAATTGTGTTTTCAGGCAATAAATTTGTTTTTCTTTTCCAGAATTGTCTTGAAAATTCCCCACTTTTAAACACAAGGATACAGGCAACATTTTTTTTTTTTCTCACACAGAAGAAATGGTAAGAAATAAGAGCATTATGCTGGAAAAGGCTTTTTCACTTCTTTCTGCTTTTAAAATATAATGCTTACAGATGTGCATATGTAAATTTATTTACAGAAGCCCAAGTATTGTTCTAAAAAAGTTTGACTATCAACAAATGAAGCCTTCAAAAACACAATGGTTCTGAAGAAGTATATTGAGAGATCTCCTGTCCCAGGTTCTGCTGACTCCTAAAGGCAGGTGTTGGCACAATGCATTATATATTGCAATGAAGTATCAGAGAGACGTAGTTTTCCTGTCCTGCATCTTCCAGTTCAGAACCAAAATGGATAAGAGGATTCACAAGATTCTGCAACTCTTTGAGGTAACAGTAGAAACCTCATTTTACATGTCTTCAGAATGACAGCACCTGAAGCTCTATGAGGTTTGTAGAGTAATGGTCTGAAAGTGGGAGGGGTGAGGAGCCTTCTGCCATCCTCAGGAAACACCTCACAGCCCCAACTCCACTCTGGCCACCAGCCTTACTGCCCTGCTTCGCTTCTCGGGGCACAATGGGACGGTCCCATCAGGGAAAGATTGTAGAAGGAAAGAGAAATGAAGGAAAGGCGTCGGAGCAGAGAAGGGAGGGGAGAGGTGTGGATGTACAAAGGAGTTGCTGACCTGAGCTGATCTCCAACAAGAATGAGATCTAAATGGCAAAGAATAGATCAGAGAAGCTGAGGTTAGTCATATTTTGCAGGCTACACGCAATACAAAACGGTGTCATGACTGATGTGTCATTCATTGCATGTCTTGGGTCTGTCAGAAAAACACTGTATCTGCCTTTTCACCGTATCTGCATTTCCCTGTGTCCACGGAAGAAAAAATCATTTAAATTAACCTGAGTTAATGAGGACATTACAAATGTAGGGCAACATGCACCCTCCAGAAGCCTAGCAGATCTGGAGATAATTGCCCTGGAACTTCTGGATGCAGTTGCCTCTCCTCTGTCCCCACCCTGCTTTTCTGTCCACTCTTGTCACTGCCCAGCTCCTGAACCAGGAAAGAAGTGGTGAAACAAGAAGGGAGTTTTTTTCTACTAAAGGGAGAGGACTGCTTCTGTCCACTCCATTCCATCTTAAAAACTCAGGAGAAGGGTATAGATGACAGCAGTTTGAAGGAACTGCAGTCTAAGCATGGCAGGGACATTATGAGCACATTATTCATGTGTGCTTGGCAGGGATGTTTTTAACATGCCTTAACTCTTGATTTCAGAGTTCTGAAGTGATTCTGCTTCTTAAAGCCCAAGCACCTTGATTGTGATAGAGGTATATGTCTTAGCTCTTTTAAAAATATTTTTTAAGTGTGTCAGGAGCTGCAACACATACATACATACATACATACATACATACATATATCTTGAATTGACTGTTACATTACCTTAGCATCGTGACAAACTCCTTTACCAAAGGCTACACTTCAACATTATTCAAGAGTTACCATCAAATCAGACCTATTACCTCTTTACACAGGAATAATGGAAGTGTTTTGGTCTAACTGTTCAATAGGTACCCTTTTGCTTCTGAGTAGTGAGGACTTTGTTCTCATTGGACTGTTTTGGACTGAGAAATTCCCAGACTGCCAGTCTCTCCAGTACCATGGCAGCAGTGAGAAAGGATGTACTTGTCATGAAAATCCCTAGCATCTAAGATGTTGTGAGCAGTAGCCAGGTGTCCTGTGTGAGGAATTTGACTGAATCCTCCCACCAATAATTAGAGATAATGCTGACCTTTGGGTGCTGCATAAGCCATAGCCCTTTCCTTATTTATTGCTCCAGAAGGAGTAAGAAGAAGTCTGCTTGCTGTAGGGAATTGTTGGGTTTTTTTCTAACAGATGTAAATGTCAAACTATATCTGGGTTGCTCTGGATACCATTTAATGTCATCATTATTTTGGTTCCTAGCAAAAGCTACTGGGGCATCCATAAACATGCAGCAGCCATTGAGAGGCCAAGACCAACAGGGAACCAATTGTGTGAATTGTTTCACTCTGAGAGTTAGAGTCAGTGGGTCCTCCGGATTTGAAAAAAAAAAAATAAAAAAAAGTCCGGATGCTGTTGGCAAAGGAGCACTGGCCCTATCTTCTGACACATTCAGAAGCTACCTGGAGGGAACTCTAAAATTGGCTGCCTTTTATCTGCTAATACTCTAACCCAGGAGAGTGCTGGATCTGACCCAAGCAGGGACAACTGGCTTTTTCATTCAGAAGGTCTATTCAGGAAGCATGTGTGAGGTTAATAAATCTGCCTCTTGCTGGGATGCCATGTGGTGGCTTTAGCTCTTCCTCTAGCACACTTTATAAAATCAGTGCCCTTTTGTATTGTGAAGCTTCACAACAACAGCACAAGCCCTTCGGATCAAATGCACAATAATTGTAATTTTCTCTTAGCAGGGTTGCAAGCAAGCTGTCTGTCACAAGCAGCTGTTCTAGAATGCACAATTACACCTACCTGTCTTAGCCAACATTGTCTGTGTAAGAGATGATGGATGATGTTAAACATTATTATTATTATTATTATTATTATTATTATTATTATTTATTATTGCTACCACTACTGCTACTATTTTTTTACAAAGTTGAATTTTGAAATGTATATAAAGTGTCTTTCTGAGCCTTGTTGTGAGGTAGCTTAGACAGCCTACATGCACCATTTCAAACTTTTTTACTCAAATAGTTTTTACTGTCATTTTAGAATCTTATTTATATTTCTATCCTGAAAACATATCTCTAACATACTGTTAAAGTAATATGAATCTCCTCCATGTCACTTGCTAACTCTTGGTTTAGATCTATGTGCCTCCTTATCTCTTCTGTTTCATATGATTTTCAAGGTTCTCTATACAGTGCTTATACTTTACATTTGGGATTTTTACCTTATATAAAATGTAAGTACCTCATAAATATAATTATGAGCTATATATATGGCTTCTTGAAGAAGAAGAAGAAGGTAATTTTCTAAAGAAAACTCAGAACAGTAGGATTTCTGTAGCAAGGAAATAAATTAAAAAACCTTCATCTGTAATTTCATCTCAGGAAAATATTGCTATGACTGAATTTTTAAAGCTCTATTTCAAATCTGACTTGAAAAGATGAGCAAGCAGTGCATAATGAATAAGATAAAGTGAGACAAAGTGATCCTTTCCCTCGCAGTGGTCACCAGAAAGGAGAAATGCTTCAATTTCAAAGCTGGAGACATGATTAATTTTTTTTTTTAGCATTCCAAGTTTATACACTGCAACAAAGACAGCTGGTAAAAAGTGCTTCTCCAAAGCTCAAGATTCATCGCAGGTTATGGAAAGAAACACAAAACAATTTTTTTCAAGAAAAACTAACTTAGGCAACTTTTTGTATGTGTAATCACAGTTTCTTTCCTCTAATAGTGCTTCCAAGAAAATAAAGAAAAAACACATAATTGTCAAAAAGTTCACTATTAGCCTAAAGTCACCATAGAGAAGAACTTGGAACAATACAGTGTAGAAGAGATGTAACTAAAACTGAATTCATAATCAGAGTTGATTGGGAAGATCATTGAGGAGATTTTTCCCAAGAAAATAATTTAAAATTTTAAGACAAATTCCCTGACAAATTTGTAGCATTTTTCTGTTTCTTCTCTATGAAATATAAGCTTGTATATTATTTCTAAATCCTGTCTTCTTTTCCAGTAATTTGTTTCTCAGGTATTTTTATCTTCATTTGCACAGAATGCAGTGTAATATTGTCTTCCATCCCACATGGAATTTCTTGGACTTAGTGTGGTATAAATGTTTATTTGTAATCAAGGAAGCCCTTTAAAGAAATCATAGAACAAATTATATTTAATTTCTGATTATCTGCCATGAAGTATTCACAGGGTAAACTAAAAGGAGAAGTATTTCCTAATTAAGAAAAAAGGTTTGTGCTTTCACTCCAGGCAATTAAATGTAACATTTGCATGCATATAGTTCCATGGGAAACAAAACCCAAGAAGTGACTCTTTGAGTGTCTACTAATTAAAAAATCTAGCACTTCACTAGTTGTACTAGCTGGCCTTTTATACATTCTCTGTAGGTTAATAATTGAATTAAAATGTGCACAAAATGACACCAATGAAGGGCTTCTTAAAAAGAGACAATCTCTGTCAATAGCAAGCATATAATTATTTTTACTTCTATTAATAAAGAGGTACAATTCAAAGAGTATATGATTACATATTAAAAGATATCATATATCAGATCAATCAAGTCCCTGTCATGTGCTCACACTGACAGAAGAATTTCATAGCCTGCTCTTTGGTGATGCTTTTCTTTTTTGTTGATTGCTAGCCTGAAAAATGAAGCAAAGCCAGAAATCATTATCAATATAGCAAAAGCATTCACTTTGGAGAAATTCTCCTGTAACAGAAAATGGAAAATTGTTGAGGAAAATACTGTCATTTGCTACTCAAACTGCAGTTATCTGTAGATAGAAAGCAAGTTCAACTTAAATCCTGTGAAACTACAAAGTACAGAGCCAACAGTCCATTAGTGTAGCTAGATCAATATAAAGGAAAGAAACATGGCCTTCATTTTGCTTCAGCACTTTTGAAGATGACCTGCTGAAGATTTATCAGTTTTATATAGAAGGATTTGCCATCTTCCTCCTCTTTATTTGCTGAAAAAACTGTACAAAGTGAAATTCAGTAAAATATCTGGGCAAGAAAAGTACAGATTGAAGTCATGAAGACATTCTTGCTTCTAGATTCTGTCCATAAAATGAAATTAATTGAGGACTGATTTGTAAGGCTGTTTATTTTCACATTATGATAAACCTTTATACATTTTGTAGTTCTCTGCTATTTCAGTGTACTACAGATTTTAAACAGCATGTTTTCCAGAAGTTTATTTACTACTTAAACTTAAGAGGCATTATTTTATGTTTATTTTACGCTGGTGCTATAGCACCATGCCTCATTTGGCACAAGAAAAAGTAGTCTTGTTCATTGTAAAAATGAGAAATTAATAATGATGGCATTAATGTGTTATGTACAAATGGAAAACATGGAGACAAAAATGGCAAACAGGCAACTAGGATGAGAATGTTGGGATAAGAAGAGGACAAGAGATAGGTGCACTGAAAGCAGCAGGAGACAAGACAAATAGAAAGGCTAGAAGCATCTAGGGAAAAAAGCAAGCTAAGATCAAGAAGGTGTTTGGTTGATTCACATTTGGAGCTGGTCAGTATGTTTTTAATCTTTCAAAATTTCAATGATTCAGTAGACTCTACACCACTCATAGGGAATTCAAGCCTATTTTATATTTTCTCTCAACACACATCTATCACTACACATATTATGCAAATGTGTAGGAGAATGACATTTAGGATGAACTCCAGAGTTATTTTCTGTGAGCATCGTCTTCATACTCTAACTTGTATTTGGAGACAAAAACTCCAGGCAAATAGCTAAGTATAAGCAAAGAGCAGAAAGCATTAGCAGTTCTAGCACTCTTACATATTTTGTATTGTTTCTCTGTCTGATTAAATCCTGGGTTAGATTTGACAGAGACAGGGTCTTATCCCCCTTTCCCCTTTTTTTTTTTTTTCATTAATATACTAAAAATGATTGAAGCTGAATTGTCAGTATTATTTTACTGGCATTTAAGTGTTTACTCTGACTCTCATGTAAATGAAAAAATCATATTTCTTAGAGTAATGTGCTACTTAAATAATATCCATGTCATCAAAAGGCTGCAGAATTACTCTTCTTAGACAGTTTTCTTGTCCAGCTAGTGTGTAGAGAATAATATGAGAGGAAACTATTTAATTTGTAACTAATATTGCCTTTTATGCTTCAAATACTTTTAAAATCATTCTCCTGTAAACAACATTTGTTAAGGGTCTTCAGGTTGTTTGTTTTTGTTTTTTTTCCTGTGGGGTTTTCTTGTTTGTTTGGGTGTTTTTGTTTCTGTTTTTATTTTTATTTTGTTTTGTTTGTTTTCAGGTTTTTTTTCTGCTGGTTCACAATTTTAAGTGGCACCCGCCCTGCTGGACAATTTTTGAAAGGAATTAAAAGAATCATCAAAAAAAGAAGGTTATTTAAGACATCAAACAGGGAACATGTTAATTTAATTCAATCATCTTGGCAAGGATGAAAAAAACACTATCACTCTTACGCTGCCATAAATGGAGCAAAGATTTAAGTCAGTTTAGACACAGAGCTCAGAAGTTTTGCTAATTAACATCTACAGGGACAGTAAACCATGGCTACAAAAGAGAAACTTGCATTTTTTGATCAGGGTAAAAATATTTTAACATGTTTCTAGGTACCATTGAACAGTATATGACATCTTGCTAGGCCTGCAGCAAAATAAGATACAACAATATGCTTGAAATAGTTGTCTCTGATTTCTGGGTTCAGCAGCTTTTAGACATCAAAGAGCTGCACAAAATTAAAGACAATAATGTGAAGGAAAGTGTACGTTAGTATTTAATTATAATAAATTGATTAAGAAGAAGCAAGCTCTTGATTGGGAGCTCATTAACTTCTATCTGTGCAGCATACAAGCTGGTCTGTGAGTGAATATACCTTTTAAAAACATGAGAAAGTTAATGATATGAAAACGTGTGAAAAGTATGTTAGTCAAGGACTACACAGCTATTTCACTCACCCATTCAGTTTGGCAAAGAAAGACATTTCTCAGGTATTTGAGAGATATAAAAAGAAAAATGCATCCAGTCACAGTAAGGAGAAATAAAATATTCCTCGTTTGATTCCAGTCACACACATGAGCTGGAGCAGTTTTCCATTCTTTCCCTCTGCTCATAAAAATTACTTCTGAAAAAAAATTTATACCTAAGCTGTGATTTCATGATATGCACAAAACATACAATTTCATGTGCAAAACATATATGAAAACCGATTTTTAATGTATTTATAGCATTTCACAGATTCAGTTAGAAATGTAGCATTGTTCAATATTTAAAATACAGCTCTTCAGCTAAGAGCACATGCAGGCCTGGTATTAGAGATGTGGTACACTTAATGAACCTGGCCATAAAATGTATTCTCTGTTAGCCATAGTTTTTTCAAACTATTAAATAGCAGAGTAAATGCTTTATTTTGTAAAGGAAATATATGCTTTGGGGGGATATTGTGAGGCTGCACTTTCTTTAATGATTGCACAAGGTACCTTGCTTGGAAAGAAGCAGAGCAATATAAGGTACATGATTGATTATTTCAGTCTTTTCTTCTGAACATAACTTGCTCATTGCTTTGCATGATGTTAATTATTCTAGTTGTGATTTCAGTGAACAACTGACATTTTTCAGATTTACTATTACTCAAGAACAGTGTGCCCAATGTTCAAGACAAAATGTGGAATGTACAACACTTTCTGAAATTGATTTTACATCTCAAGGAACCCTCAGTTTGACTGATGAAGAAAAAATGTCACCATGTTCCATTAAAACTGTGAGACTAGCAAATGCAGACATTTATGTGTTGTCTCTCTAAACAGTCCAGTAAAGAAACTTTAGGTCCAGTCTTTAAAACCTCAAAGTGGAAGCAACTAAGCTTATTATTTTTATATTATGATTTGTTATGTAACGACAAGAATAATCTTTATCGCTTAGTTCCTTACTTGGCATAAAATTACTTTTTGGACTGATGAAACACCTCAGGCTTCGCCTCAGTGTTTAATCAGTTTCAGCAGCTGTTCATAGCTTCAGATACTACAGAGGAATAAAATTTAATTGCTTAATTAAACTCAAACCACAGTTGTCTTTTTAACAGGCAGGGACCTGCCTAGCTTTTGGATACTCAAAGACAATCAGAGAGCAAAAATGACATTGCTTTTCTCTCAAGGATGGTTGATCTAGGAGTGTTATTTAGATGCAAGCAAAAGTCAAAGGCCTCTTTTGGGAAACAATTAAGAGTCTTCTTTCCCATTGTTTTTAACCTATTTTTAATCAGCACAGCTGCTGTACAGACAAGTGCACATAAATTAATAGATCAGCATGCATAAATTAATGGGAAAATTGATCAGTGCATGCATGTTAATTGAAAAATTTGGGGCCAGATCTCTGAACAGAGTACACTGAATTGTTGAGTTTGATTTATCCTAGTCTAAGTTCTGACTCAATGGAGCTTTTTAATTTCATTTTCTGTCTCTGGTATTCAATGTCAGCAGTTCTAATAAGGAGGCACAAACATGCACTGAAGTGGGATGACCACGTTAGGTATCAAATTGGAAGAAATAAGCAAATTTTGTCTGGTTTTGTACTAATGTAAATGAACCATGTTGGGACCTGATGCCTTTACTTTGAGAACTTCTCTATTACTTCTGGCTCTTAAGAAATCTTTAAAAACATCATATATTTGCAGGAATCTGGTCTTTTATTTAATATCAAAATCTAGCAATACTATTATGATATGTCAGATTTGGTTTACAATTTGTAATATTTTTAATATTTGAAATTATTTTGTCCTCTATATATTACAGATAAATCATTATAGCTTGTGATACAACTGATTAGAGTGTGGAGAAAGTATCAGAAGGAAAAGAAATTGCACTTAAGAAGCATGATATTAACTTAGATATATTGTATAGAAAAATTATATAGTGAATTCGTTAGCCAACTTCCCAATTATCATATATCAATATGATTTGGTTTATTTCAGTGGAGCATTGCCAAGTTCAGTAGCACTTTACAATCAGATGAGGTTCTGCGTATCTGAGCAAAAACCACTTTTTATCTCTTATCACAGTACCTCATAACGTGTTGTTTATTTTTCTATTGAAAACATTAAGTTGCAAAGTTTTTCTGTCTTTTTCATCAAGACAGTTACGATTCTGAAAGTTCAGGTAGACACTTTATATCATTATCTAAAGTATGCGAATACCTTAATTTCTTTAAAAAATATGTTCTGAAATGATTGACATTCTACATGAGATGTCTTTGACACAGAGAGAAAACTGGAAATATCTACAGAGCTATTAAGGTGCAAAAAAATCAGCACTGCATTTTGAATGTCTTTGTTATGTTTTAATATATTAAAATTCAGAGGATTTGTGGAAAATATTTACCTTTTTATTTTATTCCTTGTTAAATGTCTATGGATATAAATACCATTTAGATAATTCCAAATAATTCTTCACATATCAATAAATTTTGATGTTTGATCTTTATATATTGCAAATATATTGCATGCTTTTTAAAAGACACTTGAATACAATAAGACATTAGTTTTTGATAATGAAACATCAAAGCTACCATCTATTGAGAACGCCACAGAGTAGTCTGTACCCTGCTGGTTCTTCAGTTGGGTAACAAAGTTACTCAGAATACACCTTGAGTCTAAGAGGCCAGTAATTTGATACTAAAGCATGAAAACCCCTCCCTGAAAAGACAAAAACCTAGACAAAGAACAGAGTTCTGTGGTCACAAGTGGTCCATATTAGTGTCTTGTGGGGCTCACCAGTAACTTATAAATCCATAACTTCATAACACAAAGTTTCAGATAGAATTTTCAGAAATATATTTATCTTTTATTAATTTAATCACAGTCATTTCCATATGTTATACTTCAACCTCATTTTGTACAAAATGTTCAAAGCCTTTCAGATGATCTCTGATATTTTAACTTCAGCATGTTCTCTGAATTCTTTCTATCCTTGAAGACATTAATGATTTTAAATTGCTGCTTATAAATTTTATTGTTTCTCAAAAGTATCAATAGATTTGACAAATATTTCACTAATATTGAATCATTAATGTCTACTGCTTCATTTTGCCTGCGATTCATTTTGCTGAGTAGCTATAATCAAAGACATCCATGAGTAGCACACTACATGTACATTTATAAACACTAGAATTATTGTGTTCCACCCCCCAAATATAACAATCTGGGGACATTTCTTCTATAAAGACAGAAAATGACGAGTTATTTTGGATACTGCATTAACTCCTCCATCCAGGCACAAAGTCCCACAAATGTATGTTCATGGATTATATTGTCTTCTGAACTGTACTTCAGTTGTACTCAGGAGCCCTGTACAGGAAAAAGCACCAATTCAAACTACACACCATGAGTACAGGGAGGGTGTCATATAACTGTGCTTGTTTCTCATTTTAAGAACTGGAAATTCTCTGAAAAGGCTGTTGCAGGGAAGCTCAGAGGCTTATAGAGCTGCCAAATTCTCACAGTATAGGAACTTAGAGGAAGAAAGGAAACCACATTTCTCATTTAACAGAGTTGATAAGAATATGACTTCCATCCTGCAAGAATGTAGACATTCTATGATCTATTTTCAGCATGAATTGAAATGGGCATAAAATTAATAAGTGAAATGAGAGGCGAATCGAGTCAGAAACCCTAAAACATCTGAAAATACACTACAGAACAACAGACTGCAGTAAGATAACTAATAGTATCTAAAAGTTAGAGCAATATAGAATTAATGATATATGTTCTCCTGTTTCAGTGTGTGGAATACAGAAAAACATAACTTCATAAAGAAGTTTTGCTATCAAGTTTTAACCAGGCTTATTGATTATTTTTTTGGCATTGGGAGGCTAAGATTGAAGATCTTACATGGAGCCAGATTGTATTATGTTCTCGGCAGGCCGATTAGAGCTGTGATGGCAGGAAAAACAGATGGAATTCTGACAGCTGGCATTACAATGAGTTGTAGGACTTACATAAATACTTCTGTTCAATACTCAAAGCCATTTTTTCCTCTCCTTGGAGATAATGGAAAATTATTCCTTTCCAAGTGTTCCAAAACCAGGCATTATCAGAAGTTATAAACAGTTTCATATAAAGACTATGGTTTGTCCTGATTGTGTACCTGTGATAATCTGGATCTACTCTATGTGTGAGTCTTGATCTTACTCAATCTGTCTAGAGAAAAGAAAATGTAGTCAGGAAATTGTTCTGGATAGACCAATAGTAGCTTATTACACGGAACTGGTATGAAGATCAGCTGCAGTTCCTGTTGAAATTATTGGTATTTTGTGAGCTGTAACCATCTTGAAAAACATGGAGAGTTTTATAGATGTCTGAACCACAGACCTCTGTGGCTAACTTTAAACAGTCCTTTTTGGAAATTTTTACAGAACCTGTCTCTTATTTCTTTAAATAAACATTCAGGACCTCTTCAAGCATTAGAATTTGTTCACAAATAGAAGTATTATATTAGTCAAGAGACTTTGTGAAGAACATGTTCAAAGTGTTTAACTCCTACTGAATTTTGACAGACTATATACAGTGTTAAAATCTTGAGTGATGGTTGATTCCCAGAGAAGTATGGCAGATTTCTTTCCAGAGTGAAATTCACACACACTCTTGATAGCAGAATTATTTAAACTGTCTTCCTATTATACCTTTTGTTACACTAGTAATACCAACAAATAAAACATCAAAAGGATTATTAAAATTGATTAAAAGTTTGATAGGGAAATATATCTGAAGAGGTGGACAGGACCTGTAATTTCAATCTTTCCTTTAAAAGGACCCCTTTTCTCTTTAATTTCGTGGTTGACTGGAATTTTCAGCCTGAAAATATATCCAATGCTCCATGAAATTTACTTGTCTATAAAATGTCTACTCCTGTTAACATGAGCAAATAGATTTTCACTATAGATGGATACATAAAATTAAACAAGAAATAATTCTGGTCTTTTTAGAATCTCATCCTTTGACCTCAAAAGAAGAAAACATGTAATGCTATTTTTAGCAAGGAAAGGTACAAACTTTTATGAACTGGCCTTTAATTGTCACTTTAGAAAATTTTCTTTTTCCTTTCTCATTATGTGCTTTAGCAATAACCCAGCAAAGTAGAAACCCTATAAACACCTAATATTGAGCTAGAAGTTGGAATCTAATCTTTACTAATATCATTGTAGAAATTTAACCAGTAACGTTTGTTAATGAGGGCAATGAATCCAATATTTTTTTATGACAGAGAATAAAATATCCTATCTAGAAATCTAATTAAAGTATCAAGACATCTTTAAAACTTCTTTTGCTAAGCGAGTCTAGTCCTGTCTTTTTGCGAGGCTATCACAACTGCACAGGGAAGTACAGAGTTTTCATTAAACTAGCCAACCAAAGAGCTAGGATCTCCCAAACATGCATTTCACCCATGCCTTGGAGAGTAGAAAAATGACAAGTAAGTCAGAAGAAGAATTCTGTTTCTCTAAGAGTGAAATCTATGCAATCTTCCAGTCTGTCAATGCCACCGCCTTGATATTTGAGTTCAGTTGGTTTCTCTGTGCATTTTATTGAACTCTGCAGGGGTAAAAGTGTTAGGATTACCAAAACAAAGATTTTTTTTTTTTTTTTCCTTTTATTACATTGCCTGCTGTCCTTCTTCAGATGAAATCTTTGAACTTTCAAATTCCATGAACAAGAACAAATTGCCTTGGTTTAAGACATTTTAGGGTTATAATCAATACTTATTAACATTTCTGGATTACATGTCCAGGGGAGTATTAATGTCATATAGTGACAAAATCAGTATGTTACCTCTTTTGCACTAAGAATCTAAAAATGTTCTTACAACAAAGTTGCTTGCTGAATTCAGAATAGTTTCCAAATAGAGGTACTGTTGGATGAAGAGTATAGATAACACAAAACCTTCCTGGTATAAACATTTAAAGATTATTTATGTGCCTAATTTTAAGTAGAACATGCCCCGAGTAAAATCAGTACTGGTATGCAGAGGTTTAAACGTGTGTAGGGCAAAAGCCTAAGACTGGATTATTTCTGGGTCACCAGATGTCTCTATTTAGTGCTTTTGTGCAAAACACCTAGCAAATTTCAACTGCAACGTTTTACACAAAAAATCACTTTGCAAAGCATTGTTCAAAAGTTGTGAATGATCCCTGAAGAAGGTAGACAGGTAATGATGATTAAACCAGAAACTGTTTTGTAGTTATGGATGGGAGCCACATTAACAGATTTCCACATGGACCAGTGAAAAATTTGGGAGTAAACCTTGCCATGCTGTAGCCTTGAAAACACATTCCTGACTTGAAAAGGATGAGCTTTTCTCTTTTTTTCTTTTTTTTCCTTTTTTTTTTTTTTCCAAATGAAGAATGCTGCTGCTTGCAATATTTTTCTTGCTTTGCGGAGTTTAATTAGAAACAAATAAACTTTAAGCAAAAGAAATTTTTGTTGGTTACTCAGGCAAGGACATCTTTGTCCTCATTAAATCACATTCTCCATTTTCAAAGAATCTTGTCTGCGCTTTGTTTGTGCCTGTAGTTTTCATCCCAGCTCCTGCACTGGTGGCCCTCTATTCCTTATGGTATACATGCTTTCATGTACTTTAGTAGAAGCATAGTGAGAGCAAAAGACTAAGCAGCAGCCACATAGAACAAGGAGTTATAATCAGACTCCCAAAGCACAATAGGAAATATAATGGTTTATATCTTAGCATATATAGGTAGAGAACAAAATTCTAATACCTCTTGCTAAGCGAGTTTAAACCTCTATAAAATATTTTAAAAGCCAATCTTTCCCTGCTGTGAAAATTCCTAATTACTGATCTGATTAAAATACCTGCCATACTATAAAAATTTCAGCAGAGCTGTTTTACTTCAGGAGTTAGTACCAATATGTTAATCAATATAAAAATCACTGTGCATGTATTTTGCCCATATAATCTCATTTTATTTCTTTTTTTGGCACTTTATATATTGGCAGTATTTCCTGACTTGACAGAAACAGGGCAGAGAGTTCCAGACATAAAGCTGTACAGCATTTATTTACTGATCCATGCATGTTACACTATGTTCATTACTATATGCTCTTTGCAAAACAAACAATGTTAATTGTTCCATGCTTTTTCCCACCCTCATTTTTTTTTTTTATTGCAAGTACTAAAGACGTTTGGCCACAAAAATTACTGAATGCACCATTATTGACATGATAATCAACTTTCTGTTCACTGGCCCATGTTTTAATCTTGCTGTGCTCTACTGCTCTTTTTCATTTGCTGGATACTCTTGAATGAAAAATTTCAAACAGTGGTCCTTTTATGTACATGAACTCTTAACCAGTCATTTTACAGCCCCAGGGAAAAAAAATCTTGTTATCTAGTTTTCTTAAAACTAAATTTGAGTTAGATGGTGTTTCCTCTTCCAGCCCACTCTTGAATCTTATTTTATAGTTGAGGTAGGAAGGTTGGATCCAGGATAATACCAATCTAATAATTCTAGAAATATCAGTGAAAAAATGGAAACAAATCTACAGCTAACCAACCAAAACAATCCACTCTTGAAACTTTGAAGAAAACTCATGATTCCCAAAAATTTCAATTGGAATTTAACTGTTTGCAAATATCATTAGAAACTTGATCTTAGGTAAAATTACATTTCTTGCTTGCAAACGACAGCACATTCCCTCTTTAGGTTCAGCCAGATGTCACTACTGTCCCAGGACACAGCAGCTCCCTGGAGTCAGGCACCAGGAGGGTAAGATGCTCCCTGCATAGGGCAGGAAAGGTCTGGTAGTCAGGGCTCATCCCATTTATCCATTTTATCTTGAGAACATTGAATTCTGGGGGAAGAGCTCAGCAACTTCTTTTCTGCTACGTCAAAAGTGCAGAGCTATTAAATAACAACAACAATTATGAACTCTAATGCCAAGTCTTTGTATTTCATTTCAGTGAAGTCCCTATGGTCTTCACAAGGACATACCAGAGGTAAAGGTAATAGTCTGCAGTCTATTTATAAATTACATAGAGATAAAGAATGGATAGAAGAGTATGTGTAAGAAATAGAGAAGCAGTGGAAGAGTAGTAAACATGAAAATAAATCAGGAAAAAATGGAGCTTGGTGAAACTGTTGGCAGCAAGAGAAAAATGACAGAGAAAATAAAGTAAGAAGTAGAATTTTCCCACAAAAAAGCTATCTTAAATTTGGTTTTATTCTTGTTTTCTGTTCTACAAGTAGCTCTGTACTAAATATGAACAGTATTAAACAGCCATCCAAAATGCTAAAACATATATATATATAGAAAACACATTGCAGATAACCACATAAAGTTTGGCAAAGGAGCTAAATATGAGCTTAGGCAGATGCACTCTCTTACCTTACAGTGCTGCCTAGAAATATCATTAAAGTTTATAAGCTCATCTATGTCCACTGATACCAGTAGAACTGTGGTTTTTTACAAATGGACATATTCCTGGGAATAAAGAACTGCGCAAAAGCCACTTTAGTACAATTTACAGCCCAATGTTAGTAATGAAAAACATCTCAACACTTGAATGGCCTGGCTGAATGCTGCTGCAATGTCTCTGCTTTGTATCTATGGAAACGTTTTCAAGTTTCCCAACACCTCCTACACAGGAATCCTGGTAGATTCAGATTGAAGTAGATTTTCCATGAAACATGACCCAAGGATAGTTCCAAAAATGAAAACAATCTTATCATGCAACACTTTAAAGTTTTACACTTCATTGGTGAAACACACAATAAACTGCAGTCAATGCTATTCTTAAGAAAAAGAAACTTGGCTAATGTAAGACAAGATTTCAGCTGCTGCTTTAATTAAATGTGCAACTGCAGAAAAAAACAGACATTCTGCTACTCTTTGGACCTCACCTATATTCATGGAGACTTTCATGGAGGAGGAAATTCATCTTACTTATAAAGACAAGGAGGATTTGACTGATTTCCTGTTTAATAACAGCTCTTTCCATAATTGATGGAAAATTGATGGAAAGTGTAGTTATAATGGCAAGCCATGCCTAACATAGCACATTAAAAATAAAATTATCCACCAACTCATGAAGCTATAACCTTTCTCATAATAACACCAACATTAAAATAGCCAACATTCTCTAAATTTTTACTTTGATGTTGGTAGAGATTGCTGTAAAACAAATTTTTTTGTTTCGTTGCAAAACAAGAAACATATCCACATTGAGTGATGTGGTGAGTGATCTGATGCCTCACAGAAGGAAGATGTCATCTTCATCTCCAAAGGTGACAAGGATTATCTAGGAAATTACAGAACTGTTTGTTTCACAGACAAACCTTGAAATTGCAGAAGTCACTTCATATTAACCATTTGGAGACATTTCTCTCTCTCTTTCTCAATAAAAGTGAAAATAGTTAATTTTGTTGTCAGCTTATAAACTTACATTTTGATGGCTAAAGTTAAATAAAATTATATATGTAATCCAAATTTCTCACAAAATCCAGGTTATATTTCCAGTAAACCTATGTGAGCAAATTCCTGGGTGCTAAGACTAAATAAATACAGAAAATATATATCTAAAGATGTTTGAGTTAAGAAGTGATTCCTATAATTTGATTAAAATTAAAAGCAGATACAAAATACTGGTTTTATCAAAAACATCATTGCTGGTAATTTCTCTGCCCCCTTGGTTCCATCAGTTCAAATAATAAATGAGCTTCATGGAGGGAGAAGTTAAAAGATTATTCTTTTCAGTCTAACTGTAGCAAACCCATTCTTTTCCCTGTGCTCATGAAAGCAGTAATTGCTGATAGCTTCAATTCAGAGAACCGCATCAGGAAACTTGGCTGGTAAAAGCAGGAAAAAGAAAGGAAATGCTATAATAAAGGACTTAAATTATTTTTAAGTTTTTGTTGCTGCTTCTTGTATACAGCTTTAGGGCAGGCTCTATTTCATGGCATTATTTTCGTTGTCTGAAATGTTCTTTAATGTCCTTAGATATCAATGGATCAGTGAACAACTACATTGATTCTGTAGGTATTCAGATTGGATTTGGTCTGAAGAACTTGGAGAAAATTGACGGGCTAGGAGGGCATGAATACTGAGAAATAAGGTAGTACTTCACAATAAGTAAATATTTGCTGATACTCATCAACAAAAAGAGCTTTATTACAAATACTTTTATTTAAAAGATGTCTTATCTTGCTGAGTATTTGTGTTTCAATTTAAGAAGTCTTGGAGAAATTAAGGGACATAGGTCAGAGACAGCTTTTGATAGCTGCCTGAGCATAAATATGCACTGTTCTGTTAGACAGAATCTAAAACTCCATCCTCACCTCTATCAGAGAACATAGGTCTTTAAGTACAATATGTGGAAGGAAAGTTAATAAATGAACCGTTACAGATGGCTGGACAGGATATGCATAAGATCTACATATTGTCCTAACCCCTTATGAAACCTTTTTTTTTTTTTTTTCCTGTAGAAGTCTTCTCCAAATATTTAAAGAAACAAATTTGATTTTTGCATAAACTTGAAAGAACTGAGAAACTCGGTTTCTTTTTGATTGTGAAGTTAAAACAGAAATTAACATACTCACTATGCACAAAATTTCATGTTTATAGAATACTGTACATAGTTACAGATTCTCTAAGCTCTATATATGTAGAAATGAAATATATTATTACTTCATTGAATGAGGTTTGAGATTACTCTTTCTTCACTGAAATCGATTCTAAAAGAATTCAAATAAATAATGATCTCCTAGGGTTTACAATTTAAATGCACTTGAAACAAAACACCATTCCTACAGTCTGCTAGAGTAAACAGAGGATCTTCTATTTAAAGCATTCTCTTGTGATTTTGTTTTAAATCAGGACAAGTGCAGAAACAATTCTAAAAACTGCTGTTCCATAGGAACAGTTAAAACTGAGAACTGAAAACTGAAAGGTGTATAGATGGCGATGGGATTAAACTTTAAGACGAATAGTTGAGTTATGGATTTTGAAAATAGAGGTAACTCAGTGGAGTTCTCTTTAAAACCAACTCTCCTCAGGTATTTTGGAGCATTGAACATTAATTCAGATCACTAATAAACTGACAATTGGGAATAAACCTCATTGAGAGGAAAGTACACTTTGCCTTTTTGTTCTGTAATATATCCTAATCTAGATCCTCAGTGCAGATGCTTCACCATTCTTCCACTACAAAATGTGGCTGATTGAGAAGTGTGTGAGTTTATATCACTCCTTCCCCAAATGGTTGCACGTAGCCAGTTTGTTTATTGTGTGCATCTGAGCTACAGACAGGACAAGTCACAGGTGAGGAAAAAAGGCAGAGGAAAGAACGATATATGCCTATATAATTTCAATTATTTCCATTACTGTTTTGTACTCTAGACGGCTTGAAACTCTTTCTGATCTCTTGCATGAAGAGAACAGACTTTTTCACATAATACCTTGCAAGAGATTTTATGAGATGTACATGCATTCTGTCCAAAGCACCCCAATGAACAGGCAGGAAACAATATGGAACCCCAAAGGCAAACACCTTAATATTAATACCAATCAGAATAATGAACATTAGGTAAGAAACTAAATTTTTCTTGAATATTGTGGGAAGTTTAAATGAAATGTGAAATATTTTCAGTTAGTTACATGCTTTCTTGAGTCTTTGGGACAGACAAAATTACTCTCTTATTTTCCATGCATTCAATACAGAGCTGTAACTGCAGTGCATGTCCTATTTCTTGCTACAAAATGAGAAGGAAATAAAAGATTCTGTTGTTTCTTTTCAGTCTCTGTCCATTCCATTTGTTTACCCTGGGGCTGAATTCAGCCTGTATCTTATCAAATGATTCATATCAAAGATAATGATCTTTTTAACAGTATCAGATTGTAATTTCAATTTTTGTGCATGTTTTATTCTGATTACTTTTTCGCTTCCTCATACATGTTTGTCTACTGATAGTGCAAGCTCATCTTGTCAGTGTAATTTTCTGTTTCTAGTACTTCTGATTGAGTAATAGTAATTGAAAAACAATTCAAATAATATCTTCAAACATTCTTTTCATCTTCTCTCTCTTAGACAAGTGATTTTTTTTTAATATTCAAATCCTGTGAGCGTCTAGAAAACATATGGCTAATATAAAAGCCTAAAATTATTCATTAATATTTTGTTCCATTGGCAGGTCCAGAAAAGAATGACCACAAACTTAAGAAGGGTAAATTATTGGCAGAAGTTCTTGAAGAACACGTCTCAGAAGCGGAAGTTCTGAGAGTACTTCCTACTGTCTGATCCTATCCTGCGCAGAATAAGGACTTGTCAGCTAGCTTGCCTGAATTTGAAGTCTATGACAGTTCAAAATGTTAATGGTTAATAACTCAAACAATCGACCATTTGCAAAAGCATCAAGTACTTTGTTGATGATGTGCAAGGGAACAGCCCAGGGACAGAGGAGGTGACCATCCACCATTGGAGGCTACAAACTGAGTTTTGAGCCAGATAAGCAAGGAGGTCAGGAAGCTGATAAGAGGCAGGATAATGCTTTTTATCATGCCAATATCCTCCTTGACACAACCGGCTTAGTCTTAAATTTAACCCCTGGGGAAGTACCAGGACACTGACACATAGGACTGAAAGTATTAATCCTTCAGGAATGATAATTGGGTCAACTAAGCTGACTAGAGAGGCAAGTGTCATGTCTTAGAATGGTTCATAGAACATCAAAGACCCCTGAAGTGGCCCCAGACTCATTTCTAGGGCCTTTCACCAGAGGACTGCACATGAGCCACAGTGTTACATCAGACAGTATAAAACTCTTCCTTCAGGGGAGGTACCTGGGCATCTCTACTTGAACCTAAACTTAAACTAACCCATTGAACTTTGTGTTTCTTGGGCTTTCCTCAGATCAAGACTGCGACCATCGTTTTGATCAATGGACAACTAATTTGCTACAATCAAGGCTTATCACTTGATCCATGGGTGGTGATATATTTCCTCCCCATTATCTACTCTTATCCTTTCTTTTCCTTATGTATTTTCTTAAGTGATATCTTTATACTTTTATATTGTTACATTGCTATGGATAATAACCAAAATGATGTCTACATACCTCCTTTCCATTGCAGCCAGAATGTTCTAGGATAAAATCTATCTATCTATCTATCTATCTATCTATCTATCTATTTATTTCTATATGAACACTGGTCATTCACTGTTGTCTCATTCTAACCTGCCCCAACAGATCTATTAACAAGAACCTGAATTACTCTCCCCTTCAGGGTCCATTTGAAATAAGCACCATCTGCATTACTGTGTGCTAGATATTTATAGTAAAATTTATCAATGCATTTAGCCTGTCATGTTCATGCCATTAATGTCTCTACATCCAATCTCATTCTTATTATATCACTGTCTCTGGGCCATTAAAAAGAGAGAGGTTTTTTGTAAGAATGGCTATTTCATTAAACTCAAATTTGGAGTAAATGGATTAATTCCAAAAACTGAAAGTATGATTTTCTATAATCTATATGAATTATGATATTGCACAGCATGGCTCCTATGACAGCAGTGACTCATATTCTCTCAAGACACCAATACTCTGTGCTCATAGAAATTTCAAATTCAACTTTCCACCTGAACAGGAAAATATATGCTTAACAACTCTTGCAGTACAGTGGCAGAGTAGGACTTCAAATTAATTAGAAACATCACTCTTCAAAACTTTGGAAGGAAACTATTATTGAATGTCAGTAATTAATGTCTTACATTCAACATTTGCTTTTAGGTGTGGTAAGGGGCCTGAATTTCACCATTTATAAAACTGACCTGTCTGATTTTAATACATACACCAGTTTTCAGCTAGGGTCACCACATAAAAATTTCAATCATTTATTCCAGATCTGTGCAAGAAAAGAAAGCTAAGTTATTGGAAAATAAATAGTGAAAACAGGGAATAAAAATGGAAAAGATAGGAAAAAATTGTTGCTGAAAATATCCACCCAAAGAGAGGTGGTTGTCTAAGCCTTTGCTTTAAAGGAATTAAAGACATAGGAGATGGAAGAAATCTGAGAAATAAATAACAAACATAAATGCAAACTTTTTTATTTTCCTCTGATTTGTCTTACTGAAGCTCAGATTCTTCCGAATGTACACAGTTTTCCTGGTTTTAATCGTCCTTAAATCTTGCTACTTCACAGGTGGTGTGCACCAGGGTAGAGGGAGGAAAGTGGGTGGTGCAGGCTTCTCTCTAGATCTCAGTGAAGAATGGCATGACAGAAAAAAAGCATAATAAAACAGCTATTTCAGTAATGAGATAGAAATAGGAAGTAGGATAGTAGTCCTGCATTCCTTTAGATGCAAATGCTATACAAAGCATACATATTTTCAGGACAGTTACAGAAGATAATTAGATGCAGAAATGTGAAGTATAGCTGCAGTAGTGATGGCTGTTTCACCACACCCTTTGTCAAATCCTGGGCTGTTTGGAAATAATGGTCTTGGGAGGAGCTCTGGGGATTTTCAATGACCAGACCTACTGAGCATGGAAAATGGTCTGATGATATAGAGGCATAGGTAAAAGAGTTTGTTAGAAGTATAAAAAAAGTCCTGATTCTGTTTGAATCAGATTGTCTTACCTGGTAGTAACATCTTTTTTGTCAAACACATTGCAATAATTGGTAGACCTGTATCGTTTTACTTCACTATCAGTTCACAATTTTTAAAGAGTATGGTTGGGCCTCAGGGGAAAAGAATTATATGAGTGTGGGATGCAGCCCCATGGGTTAGATTTAGAAGAGCTGAGGGAAGAGGGAATTTATGGAGAGTTCCTGGAGGAGAATGGAGCATCCTCTGCTGAAGTACACCCCTGGAAAGCCCTGTGGAAATGAAGTGAGATAGGGATTCTGGAGAAGGAGCTATAAGCTCATCCATCACACACGGTAGATATCATTGCTGAGGTTAGAGATGGTGGAAAGATTTCCTTAGCAACGCAGAATAGGCCATAGACTCAATAGTAGCTCAGGAAGTCAAAGAAAGTTTCTGCAGAAAATAGAAAAACTGAAGAAAAATATCTGGAGAAATTTTTGTCATACATCCAGGGTGTAAGGGCACTGCATTTTTGATCAATTCTTTCTGGTGATTGGTCCTTTGTAAACTTACTACGCTCAATTTATCCACGTATCTGTTAGTGATTTTCTGCTTTTAAGATGGTGATATATAAATCATTGATACGTGTCTTTTCATGTGTCAGGGTACCACGAGGGCAGGTGGTTTCCCTAGGTGTGTGATTGCAGGGTTGTAGGGAGATTTAGGCACTGGAAAGAAACAGAGCTACTGATGCCTTCAGAGCCCTGGACATTCGTTTAACATTTCTCAGTTCAAAGAGCTATCTTTTTTGAGATAATTCTTTTTTTGCTCTAATAAAACATATTTAAGAATCTGCCCCAAGCTATGAAGTTCTGTGGCCTCCTATAATATATGAAAGCTAAAGTTTTTCTCATTTCAAAGCTCTGTTAAAACAGAGAGTCTCAGCGCTATTGCAAACAATTTTGAATAGCATAATGACACAGGTTTATAATCAAAGTACATATTTTTTTCAAAGATTGTGCATAGCTGTGGACATTTTCATACCTTATTTAGGATGGTAGCATCCATTAGAGCTTCTGGATAAATCAAGCAATCATTTGATTTCAAAAAATCTTCAGAGGAAGGAAAGGTAGCAAATTTGTTCCCATGAAAGATGAGGATCTGGAAGGATCATAACAGCATCAAAGTACATCTCCGAGATCTTGAGGTACATTCTAAGGAGCTGTCTATAAATCCTTGTTACCTGTATGGTAAAAAAGGGTAAGTTTTAGAAGCTATAGAAACAGAACAGTAATGTCCAGTGCTACACATCCACACATTTACATTACAGAACTCTGTAAAACAGTTTTAGAGAGAACACCTTCACTTCTCCATCTCAAGATAAATACCACAGTGTTTGCTGCCTCTCCCTCCCTTTCCTCTTACGCTTTCTCTTGAAAGCTTTTGCACGCTTAATTTATCTTCTGGCCATCAGATAACATTCGGATACAGTTTAATTACTGCATTGCCCTTCACACATTACCCATCTCAACAAGTTTGCATTTCTACAAAGGAGGTATTTCAGGTTTTCATGCCTCCAAAAATACCCCTTGCACAGATGAACTTCACGTTTGCCTGGTGTTGAAGCAGTGTCAGCCTTAATTTGGATCAATACTTTTGTGCTTAATATATTAATAGACAATTACTTAAATATATGTACAAGGGGAAAAGTTACTAAGGTAACTAAGTACTAGGAAAACAGTAGGAGAAAACTGAATAGACAGCTGTGTCTTTGAAATCTTTCCTTGTGAAAGTGTTTGGGAGTCCTAAGAAATATGAACAAAACCAACCAACTAAAAATACAAAAACACAAACCCAAACAATTTCTACGGTGGATGAGCTTCACATTCAATAGGAAAGCTACATCTGGGAAATAAGAATCAAAACACATAGAATCAATTAGAATAATTTTATTGTAGTATAAAAAATATATTAGAGTGGCAGCAAGAAATTACTTTTATTTAATAGATACAATCCACATAAGATTACTCACCCTGGCCTGTATCTCAACTTTTACATGGAAGATTCACATGGAAGAAAACTCAAATCACAAAAGGGAAATTTGATCTGTGGGTCATTTTCTCAGTTCCTCTATTAAAGCTCTCAAGAGAGGAGAGCAGTTAGTGCTAGTGACTGACACAGAGATACGAATTTTTTTGTTTGTTTTTAGAAACAGCTTGAAGTAGGTTTTTTTTGGTAGGATTTCAAGATTTTTTGTTTACTCTCTCAACAATTTAAAAATATAGATGCAATAAAATAAATATAATATAACAGGAAATAAAAGGTTATCCAAAATGTTCATGATCATAAAGCTTGTTTTGAACGATAGTTTACAGTGAGGGATTTGTCCATTTTAAGCCAAATGAATACTGATTTTTTTCTGAAATGTATTCACAATAGTACCAAGCAAACACTGAATGGATTTTCCCTTATATAGTTAAAACAAATGGCAAAACAACTAGCAATAAAATATGCACACTAAATGAGAATTGATCAGAAATCCAACTACTGACCTGCATTACACTTAGTGAGCAAATAAGCACTTGAGCCAAATACCACTGGTATCACCAATCCTCACAGAATTGCAAATTCATAGTTTTAAAATATTGTTCCACATGAGTTATTTATTTTTCTTCCTTAGTGAAAGTTGAGAGAAGAAGCAAAAATTTCCTCCGGAATAAAAAGTACATACAGTGATATTTTCTGCTGAAGCTATGAAATGGATGTTCACAAACTGATATACTCTTCAGTAATTTACTTATACACTCTAAAGTTGTACTTTTTATATGTTGAACTACTTCTTATTTAAAATGGAGTCTAGGACTTTTACACATAATTTAAAACATGGCACAAGAGATGAAGGATTAGTGAAACTTTTCAGAATGTCAAGAAACAAACTGGATTTGCTTCATTTTAAATTTTGATTGGAGATCAGTTTGGCATATTAGGATTTGAAAATTTCCGCCTTTCTTGGCTCACCAGATGCCAACTGACTTCATCTGACAGGCTGCGTGTACCTTGGGTAGCAAATGACATCATGATGTGGCATATCCAAGGTGAATGTCACCACTTGCTAGCAATAATTTGTGCTAATGTAATACCTCATGCAAAACAGCAGACACTCCTTCAGCTATAAATAGTGATTCCAGACTGTGGTAGGCTATTTGACTGACAAGCAAGGACTTGTGACAGCAGCAAGACGCATCAGCTCAGCAAGGGCACTGAAGAAAACATCAGCAGAGTACTACTGTTGTTACAAATCTGCTGAATTATACTGGCAAGAAACTCCTCCAAACTTTGCAAGCAAGTGCAACGATTGCAGCTCAACAATTTCTTTTCTATATTCTTGCAAGTAAGAATATATAAATGCTCATGTGAAATTCAAGAAACTTAAAAAAAGGATGAACACCTATCTTTCAGTGCTTTGTCTCTCAAGGTCCATTTGTCTGTTCCTCTTAGTAAATCTACACAGAGTTAGATGCCAAAAGCTTTACACAAGCCAAGGGAAGAGTCAGGTTCCTCATAATGTCACAGTATTGAAAGTGAAATGGTGTAAATGGTAGTTGATAGGAAATGTGTCTCAAATTCTGCTACACTCAGAAGTTTAGTGAACTTGTGGCACAAAGAGAACCCATAAGTTATCCAACAATGTGAATGTTGTTGATTAAGCCTTTTCTTTCCCCCTAAGAAATAAGAAAGAAACCATCCATTTCTTTCAAAATGTATTTACTATTCTATGTACCTCTGGAAATCTAAGCCTTCTATTTTTGTTCCAGGTATGAAATTATAATAGTTATTGATTCTGACATCAAAGGTAGCAAAAAAGAATCATGAAGTGCTTGGAAACATGGTGAATTTCATGTACTAATCAATTTGAAGTGTCATTCTCATTACGGCATTACCTCCCAAAATAAACACTTTCCTATACACATTTTCTTTATTCAATCCTGAAATGTTAGAAATAAAAAGCCTATTTAGCACACTTTAATTCTGTATGCTTTATTCGAAACCTGAAAATCAGAAATACCTGTATAGATAATTTAAACCTTATAGGACTAAACTGTTTGCTTTGTGCATTTCAGGAGGGGGGGCTGGGAAACGAAACCAAAACCAACCAACCAACCAACCAACCAAACAAACAGACAAAAAAATAGCAATAAAAAATAAAGAGAATGGAAATATATCTTTCTAAATTTAACCTAACAGTCTTACTGTTGCATTGATGTAGATTTTTCTTGTTACTAATATAAGAATAAGAAGACTGGTAATGTGCAATGTGTAAGAAATACTGTTTTTTGCAAAAGGTCCCTGAGTCAGCCACAGCATTGAGGTGTATTTGGCTTCATCTGTTCCTTAAAAAGAGCTACACAAGGGAGATACATAGGGAAAAATCAAAGTAACAAGAGTAGACTAGAAAGAAATAACAAAGGTCCAGTTCTGTGACTCATTGTCATCTTACCTTTGCAGAATGGACTGTGAAATCAGTTTAGTGAGCTGTTAGCAGCTTCCTGAGCTACAAGAAATTTTGCATAGGTCTCAGCTGATTCTCTCTTTCTACCCCCAGTGAAGCCTGGCTTTCTGTTCTCTGTTCCTCCATGCAGCTGCTCTCTGCTCATCTGCAGATTTTCAGCCCCTTGATCTCTCTTGCTGACTCTTGTTTGTTCTCGCTTTCCCACTGCTTCTCTGCTTGAAGTACCTGAACACTCTTCTCTCCAAGGAAGATATGGTGACTGCCCAGGGAAAAAGTGCTCCCACTTCTTGCTTCTACTCTTGCACTTATTCCAAAATGGACTTTCACGCACACACTGGAAACAAGCCATAAATACCAGCAGCCACCCCCTGTAATGGCAGTAGTTAAAAATCCAGTGTCAAGTGAAGGAAGGTCTGTAAGTGAATGGATGAAAAATCTTTATCCGTGTGTGTAATATTGTCTTACCAGAGGGAGCTTTCTGCTCACTTTGACAAAGAGACACCAGATTGCATAACAACTCTGAAAGAAGAATAATTTCTGTTTACATGAAAGTTTGCATTTAACACTATATTGTAGAATATATAGGTTGACTCCAAGAAATTATTCTAAATGGATGGTACACAACCTCAGTTAAAACTGCTCTAAATTGCAGGGCTGACTGTGCCTCATATGTCCATTGGTGTCAAAAAGCATCTCTGTCAAAACACTTTTTTGGCTATTCCAAGAAACTTATGTCCCTGCTGTCTGATTGTTATGTTTCTCTGGATATGATAACATTCAGAAAGCTAACTCAAAATAGATTCTTCCTTCCCCATTCAGTTCTGCTGAAATAGGCCCTTTAATGAAATCTCTGGTTGATTTAATAATTCTGACCTCTTATGCTGAGCACTGCCAGTCATGCTGCATTATGTAACAGATGTAATTCTACATTACATGTCAAATCTAATGGAAGGTTGTGCTACATTTCAGGGATGAACATTGCAGATGAATGAAATGAAGGGGTTTTTTTAGCAAGGAAACCTATTAACAGTAAGTTTGAAATTTACTGACTTATCAAGACCTTTTGTAAAAAATTTTTTGGGAAATAAAAGTGTCCTATAATGAACAAAAATATATTTTTCAAGCTTTTTATTACCGTGTAATGCTGATTATTTTTTTCTTTTCTAAATATAGTCAGAAATAACGAACACATGTAGAAGAAGAGGACAATTTTGTCTTCAACAAAATTTATCCAATCTAGGAAGAAACTAATGCAAATTCTGTGATGTGAGAAAGGCTGTATCTCCCTCACTGAGTCTAGCATTCAAATGAATGGGAATAAAAGAAATTATTATTCTCATACAATGTGAGCATGGCCCTAAATAAATAAAATGGAGTGACTATTTAGATCAGCTTATTTTACAATTTATTCTATTCCACTGTGTGTGGTCATGGAGAAAATTTTCTACTTACACAAATTATTGGAAGATTCTTTCAGGATGTTCGTTTTAACTGTGACCAAGTAATAAACATGTTAAAAAAAAATAAAATGTAGGAAACCTTTAAATACATACACAAAATGCAATAAATCTGGACCATGAATATTGAGAACATTTAAAGATATTTTAAATTAAAGTTCCAAATAAACAGTTGGCTCCCATTGGCTGATTAAATAGAGCTATTTAGTTCTCTGTCACCCTTGTTGGTCTAGATTACATTTATTGCTGGCCTCAAGCTCCCATAGGTATTCTGCCTTGTGGCTGTTCACCAAGAACCTTGGAAACCTGTCAAATTTCAGAGCCATGTAATTTCACACAATTTACTCCACACACTCATCTCCCTGCCTCTTCCTCACTGAGCCTTCCAATCCATACCTAAGCCAAAATATAACCCATTTAGTCTCGTGCCATAGTTTCTCTCCTGCTCCAGGACTCCATTTACCCAAACACATTTATATTCAGCCCATCAGCTACTGACTGGAACTGAATGTTCCTGAATGGCAAGAAGATAACTTCACCCTAAAAAGTGAACTCATGGACTCCTTTAAGTGCCATGGTAGTTTTCTCCTAAACCTCTTTTACTACCATGGTGCATTACTTTTAATGCCAGAAAAATAAACATATTTACTGCAGGGTTTGCAGACTGCTGATGAGGATGGCCTCCACAATTCCCAGTGTAGGAGCCATACTTATAAGTGCCCTGATGGTTACGTGCTCCAAAACTGCAGTCTAATGTAGCAGCCCTGTTCCCAGTATGTGACAAGCATAGCTTGCAGGTCAAGGGACAGGTGTATTCCATGGTCAGCTGTCCTGAAGCCCTGCCTGGAGTACTGAGCCCAGTTCAACTGAAGGATCACAAGATACTAAGGGTCTGGAATACCTGGCATGAAAGGAGAGGCTGAGGTAAGTGAGTTTGCTTAGTCTGGAGAAAAGAAAACTGTGAAGGATGAAGTGGCTGCCTTCAATGTACCTACAATGGTGTATGAGAAGAAGAGCCTCGAATGTACCTGTGAAAAGACAACATTTAACTGCTGCAAGTTGCAGAAGGGAAATTCTAATTAAACAGAAAGAAAGTATTTTCTAAAGAATGTAAAGCAGTGAAACAGCTTGTCTAGAGACATTTTTGGATCTTTATCCTTGGATTTGTTTAAAAGTTGGTCAAAGGCTTGAATTACTCCATTTAAATTTGAGTTTGCCCCTGCCTCAAGCTCCCCTCAGCTATGACTGTGTGTTTCCTCCTCCTGTTCTATTCCATGGTAATAGGGAACAGTTTAAAAGATTTTATTTTGGTGCATTTAATCCTGCACATGTGTGAACAAAATGCTCCTAGATGAAATATTGCAAAGGTTACCAAATACTGGACTCTTCATCTCCTACTAAAGACATTGTCTAGAGCTTATTATGTGGTAGGAGGCTGTGGAAAAATGAGCTGAAGTATGGCAAAACAGACTTTGAATACATTAGTGAGAGGCTATACTGACAATTTAGGAACCCAATCCTGCTACCATGTCCATTTCATAGAGGTCATGAACTTGGTTTGAATTTGCCTTGCACCAAGTAAATCTTAAAAGCCATTTTAAATTCAGCTCTGCAGAAAGAATATTGTAGAAATATATTTGCAAATGACAGGCACATAAATTATTGTGGTGATGGTTATATAAATAAGCATGTTGATCTTGCAGTTTGGGGTTTTTTAATAAGGATTTAAAGAAAAAAAACCCAACAAACAAACAAAAACAGATCTGAGATAGAAAATGTACTAAATTACATTTTCAAAATGGAAAGAGGATCACAGAATCCCATTACTGTGTTTTAGCTGAAAATCAATGTAGCATTACTTATTAAAAAAAAATAATATTACCAAGTCTGAAGATAGAGGAAAAAAATAAACTTCTTACTAAGTCAGTGACATTTGAAGCATTGGCATGTACATAGTTCTATTTGAATAAAATAATATATCACTGGCAAGAATGCTCGTTGAGTAACTTTTTGCCTTTTTTTGCCTTTTTTTGCCTTTTTGCCCTCCTACTAAGCATGAACCAGGTCTTACAATCAAAGCAATAACTAGCAAATAAATTTTAAAAAAATCCCAAACACATAAGCAAAATCAAGTCTAACCTTTATGTCATGCTACTGACTTCATCTGAGAATCATAAATTCTAAGTTTGAAAAATGGAAATTAATTTAAACTTGGATTTTAAGGATGCATCTACAAAAGCCTCACATTATGAAAAAAATGCCTTAATAGCACAAAACACTTTTCCATATGTGGATAAATTACAGTAATTTCATGATTATAAGCCACACCTTTCTCATGGACAAATCCAGCCTACGCCAGTAGTGCAGCTAATCATTGGATGCGGCTTATTTATGGACAAATCTCAGCGAAATGCCAACCCAGAAGTGAGAGCTGGCTGGGGAGAGAGCTGCCGTGGAGCCGCTGCTGGGTGGGCGGTGAGCCGGAGCCACTGATGAGCGGGCAACGGGCCGCCACTGGATTAGCGAGGCCAGCCTGACTTCGCCGCCTTCACATGAGCAAACAAGCCACCTTTGCCACATTCGCGCAGGCGAGCGAGCCGCCTTCACCGCGGCCAGCACGCTACCACCAGCACCGCCTCTCTTGGAGCGGGCGAGTGGGCGCCACTGCTGCTGCATCCCTTCGCACGGGCGAGAGAGTGCGGCCAGCGCCACCTCCGTTCGCACGGACGAGCAACCACCACTGCCGCTGCTTCCCTTCACGCGGGCAAGTGAGCACCACTCCCGGAGCTCCCCGCCACTCCTGCTCCCAGTGCTCCCTGTCGCTCCCCGTTGCTCCTGCTGCCTGCTGGTCCCGGTGTTGCTGCCTCCCGCTGGTGGCCGGCCCCTCCTGGCGTGGCCCTGGCTCTGCCTGGCCCCTCAGCAGCACCCCCACCCTGCCGTGTGGGAAGAAAAAAAAAAAAAAAAGGCCTATATTCAGGTGCGGCTTATATATGGACAAATTCTGTGGTCTACCCGGCTACCCGGATGTGTGGCTTATATTCAGGTGCGGCTTATAATCGTGAAATTACTGTAAGTAAAGTCATCTTAAATAATGTAGAAAGAAACAAAAAAAGTGGTGTTGTAGTAGATGACTGAAAAGCTATACTTTAAAGAAAGGGATTAAAAGTGAGGATACGACGTGTTCTGACAATGGAACAGCAGTGATTGATATTAAACTGTGTGCTCACCTAAATGCATGCTTCAAGTAACTTCCATTAATATACTCATAAGAACAAGAGTCACTCCAATTTATTTCAGCTAAAAAAATGTTTCCACTCACTGTCAGCAATGTCATTTCCAACACATTGCTAAAAAATAAATCAGTAGCTAATCCTTGCTACAATACCCTTGCCTCAGGTTAGAATAACTATAAAATTATCAGTCTCTCTGTACTGCAGGATGGAAGATAACTTGGGTTGGAAACAAGTGAATGCAGCTGAGAATGCACTAGCAAGAATTTGAAGACAACATTAGTGCGTTTGTTATTCAGTAAAATCAGGGAATTATGCACTTACCCCCTGGCTCTGTTTGCTCCTGTGGTTGTTCATTGTTATGGTGTCCTTTTTTACCTTAATGGATAGTCTGTAATTTTAAAAAAAGTTTTACCTTAAGGCCCCTAAACAATGTTCTGGTTTGGATAGGGCCCCCTGAAACATGGGTAAATATGCCACTAGTGCTAGCAGTTCTTCCTAATAGCACTTTGTCTGATGAACCATGAGAACCTCTGTAATTTTCAAATTTTTTCTTATTGTGTTAGGTTTGACTGAACCTTGCGACTTACATTA
>VRYO01001463.1:79234160-79248140 GCA_009812075.1 Sialia sialis | reverse complement strand
CTATATAAACCTGAACACCTCGTGTCTCTTCCTCTTTTTCCCTTCGTTCCCTCACGAATAAAATCTTGGAACCAAGCCAACAGGGAGAGAGCCGCCCTCTGTATGCTTATTCATAGCACAGCATATTCCTATTTCTAATTAGCTAGCAGAGAATATTGGAAATAGAGAAAATAGCTGTGATAGTGAAGAAATTCAACAAATAATTATAAAACCTTTCCAAGATAAGAGCAATTCAAATGGTCAGTATTATATTTTAACTGAAGCTGTATGTAGTAGTTGTTGACACAGTAGAAGGTAAATAATGCAGAAAAATCTTTGAAATCGTTACCTGTCATTCAGTACATGACAGCCAGGTATAGCAGCTCTTACCATATTTGATCTTCATATTTTTAATCTGTCATGGCAAAACAACTATCTTGATGCAGGGTTGAATTTCTCACACCTGGTGAAGTCTTAAAAAACACTGGTAGATAGAAAATATTTGTTTTTTTACAGCATACTCTTTGTAGTATGGAGTTTGAAAATAGGGTCTTGTCATGCTGATCACTGCACAAACATAGAAGAGAGTGATTTCTTTTTGAATAAATTACAAACTAAGGAGAATATACAGTCTTATCCAGAAGAAGGGAACAATAAAATAGAAGTGCTTTGGAACAGAATAATGGGAAAAAAATGCTGTTCACTACAGAATTTACTTATTTGCAGGTGGAACATACTTAATGCCTACTTTTCCATGTGTGCTTTCAAGTTGAAATATTAAAATAAAATTATTAAAAACTATTATTTTGTCTCTATTTGTTTTGCCATGTTCACTGTCAAACTCTTCACTGCCATTTTTTACAATTGGATTTTCATCCACAATTTTTAGTCAAATGGGAGGAAATCTTAGCATAATTAGGTAATTTTCCAAATCCTGAAACAGAGGCAAGATCAATTAAAGAAATAGACTAAGAAGGAGATAAAATTATTATGTTTTGAGTGGAAAATATTCCAAAGTAACAAAAAGAAAAAAAATCCCAACCAAGAAAAAGAAACCATTAAATTTACATTAATTAAAACACAGTGACCATGGTAAATTTTTCAATGTAGAATCCACTTTTTTTGAGACTAAGTAATTACTTTTTCTTTTTGCATAAATATATTTAACATCGATCTGGAGATCCTACATCTTGGAGACCTATTAGTCTCAGACAAGCTTTACAGAAGTTGTATTTGTACAGGCAGTGTTGACTGCTTTGAAGTAAAATGTATTTATTGTTTTTCAAATTTAAATATCTTTCTCACTAAGTGGCTTTAGTTATGCACCCTCCCAGTTAATATCAAAAGATTAAATTGACTTTCATCTTGAAACACTAATGGCATTATTGACACGGAAACAAGACAGAACTCTTTTAGTAAGCTGGATGAGAGTCATTGGTATCTTCTGTCAAAGACAAACCACTGGATCTTCTAAATCCGTGGAAATAAATGCATTCTCACCATGGTACTATTAGTCTAATCAGGAGAGCCGTCAGAGGTCCTGGGAAGTATATCTAAAGAGCAGAATGGTAATCTGACAGGCGTTTCAGCAACAATATGCTTGTGAAAGCATCACTAAAATGTGGCCTGTGTTCTGGGTAGAATGTTTGTCACCTTGTGTGTTTGTTACAGTTACCTCGTATCCATCTTTCCCATCATAATTTCAAAGGTTTTTAGTCAGCCCTAGCAAATCATTTAGACAGCTGATATTTTTATTAAAACGCTCACATGCAGTCCTTTGCTTTCTAGTACAGAAAGGATCACTTTTCAAGGAGCAGTCAGTTTTAAGTCTCTCAGTCAGAGTTATTAAAATCATGACTGCTCTCCTTGAAAGACTGCAGGATAAAATTCTTTCTTTGTCTTTCTGTACCCCAAAATTCCCATTATGACATAAACGTCTGAAATCTTAGAGGCTTTTATATGGAAGTAAATAGGAAATTTAAAGGAGTAAAAATTATTTTTCTGAGATTAATATATTTCATGTATGTTTCAGAACTAGCTTTTTATCTGAAACTGAAAGTAAGAGTTTTAAAACCCCTTTTAGACTAAAGTGAGAAAGAAAATAAAAGTATACAAAATAAATAGCTAAAAATGCTCATTCAAAAAAAAAACAAAAAACAACAAACCAACAAACAAAGAAATAAAAAAACAAAAACAAAACAAAGAAATATCTTCCCTTGAAAACACTTGATGACCACTTGGAGCCTGAATACCACTAGTTCTTCAGCTACTAGAAAAACTTGAAATGTCAAAAGTCAGGTATTTGAGCAAAGACATTAAATTCAGAGGCTGAAAAATGAGATTACATAAACTGCATAGTTTTTAATGAAAGAAATATAAGACTATGACATGGTAGCAGCAGCACTGGTTTCTGGGAAGGATGGTGTGAAGAAATTACAGTATTTTCATGAGCATAAGGCATGTTGGCAAATTTCTGAACTTCACCCATATATAAGGCGCACTGGAGTATAAGGTGCACTTTTTTTTTGCATAGAGCTAAAGGAACCAATTAGTAGCAATCATGCCAGCCATACTGTCTTGGGTTACAATACAAGATGTGATCAAAGTATCTATTTTATCGCCATCTGTTGTGACCAGGTGGGGCAGTGATCCTTATCTCTGTGGGAGATACTCTTCTAATGGGCCATCCATTGAAACCAGTAGGGCATTGTTCTTCTTCTTTGCACTCCCCATTCTTTCTCCAGGGAGTTATCTTCTGCTAATCGCCGACTGAGTCCCACTGTGTGATGGATAAAGTTACTTCACCCCATTAGGAGTTGCTCCAGTCAGCAGGGAGAGCCAAGCCTTTCCTACCTAGATAAAAACTGAAATTCTGGGACTCCAAGTAGCCCTCTTTTCCCTGGACTCCAGAGAAAACCAGACTTTTTTTCCATATCATCGCTGGACCTTTGGAGGGAGGCTGTACCTTTCTACAAGACCACTGCTTCAATTGAACCACATCTATCATTGCAGGAGTACTGTAGCCACCATTTAATGGGACTGCTGCCAACACCCTGACTGATGGGTGTCACCCTGATGGGGTGTCAGGTTGTACTCTGCCTTTGTGTCTTAGTTTGGAGGACAGATGTCTGCTAAGAAACGCAGGACCCTCTCTTCAAAATGGAGAATGTAAACTCCCTCTCTCTAAATTATTATAATTTTGAAATTAAGGGGCTCTCAGGCAAAGATATGGGAATTAGGAATAACAGTTCTTTACTAGGGAAATTAAAATAGAAATGTAGTACTAAAAAGAAACAAACTCCAAACCCTGACAAAGTCAGAGTACAACCTGACACCCCGTCAGGCAGGGTGTTGGTAGCAGTTTGATTAAATAGTGTCTGCAGCCTTCTTTCAGTGACAGATGTGGTTTAGTTGAAGCAGTAGTCTTGTAGAAGTTGCAGTTTCCTTCCAGATGTCTAGTAGTGATGTGGAGAAATCTCTTTTTTTTCTAGAGTCCAGTAGAGAAAGGGCTACTCTGTGACATGGAATTTCAGTTTTTATCTAGGTAAGAAAGGCTTGGCTCTCCTCAGTGGCTGGAACAACTCTTAATGGGATGAAGTAATTTTATCAGTCATACTGTGAGACTCAATGGGCCATTACCAGAAGATAACTGCCTGGAGGAAAGATGGGCGGGGTGCAAAGATGAAGAACAATGGCTTACTAGTTTCAACAGATGGCCCATTAGCAGAGTATCTCCCACAGAGATAAAGATCACTGCCCCACCTAGTCACAACAGATAGTGATAGACTAGATGCTTTGTTCACATCCTGTATTGTAACCCAAGACACTTTTTTTGTTCAGTATTTGTTTCTTTGTAGTACTGTATTTCTATCTTAGTTTTCCTAGTAAAGAACTGTTATTCCTAATTCCCATATCTTTGCCTGAGAGCCCCTTAATTTCAAAATTATGATAATTTGGAGGGTGGGGGTTGAAATTCTCAATTTCAAAGAGAGCATCCTGCGTTTCTTAGCAGACACTTGTCCTCCAAACCAGAACACGTGCCAAGCCCCACCAAGCCCCACCACCCTGCGTGCAGTTCGGCTCACAGCTCGCACTTCCAGGTTGGCAAATTTCCGAACTTTGTCCATAAATAAGGCGCTCTGGAGTATAAGGTGCACTTCTGGGTTTGGAACAAAATTTTAGTCAAAAGGGCGCCTTATACCTGTGAAATTACTGTAATCTTTGTTATCCTTGGAGTATAGCCTGGGTACATGGGATTGTTGTAGACATTTTACAGGCATTTTATTTTAGATGGAGTAAAAGGGTGACCACAAACAAGGGACTACAGATTAGAAAAATTAAAATGTGAGCACCTGCATCAAAATAAAGCCACATGTCTTAGCAATACCAAATACTGTCAGGTTTCTGACTTAGGCATTCAAAGTTGAAGAACATGGGTTATGAAGCAGTGCGGCAGATAAAGCAGGGAAGGATTCCCATTCAGTGGAGTTGTAGGAAGATTCTGATACTGCTTAGAAGACATGATCCTTTTTCTAACCCAACTGTTCTAATTGTCAATTTACAGAACTTCAGTTTGGGCAATGAAACAGAAGAAACAGTGTGCGCACTGATAGATACATTAATGTATTTAACATGATTTAACAATTCCTTACAGAAGAAACATATACTTCCTCTATATTTTTTCTAATACTATTGAATCTCCAGGATAAGGAATCCGGATACAGTAATTTCATGACTATAAGGCACACCAGATTATAAGACGCACTCCTGGGTGGTCAGCATTTTCCCGAACTTTGTCCACATATAGGGTGCACCGGAGTATAAGGCGCACTTTTTTTTGCAGCGAGGATTCATGCGCAACAATGTAAGGAGTTACTAACGGAATAATGCAATCGTGGGTTTACTGGCAGGTGCTCAATTTGCAAACATTTGTCATGGATATGCATAGCCTTTAGATGCAGCCCCAGGTGCCCTCCCCGTGCCGTGGGCCCTGGCACTCCCGCCCATCGTTCTCCCACAACCTGCAGCCGCTCCCGGCGCCGGGCTGCTCGCATGGCTGGATCGGCTCTCCTGGCTGGCGCAGCTCTTGCAGCTCGTGCCTCGGCTCGCTGCTCAGCTCACTGCTCACTGCTCGGCTCATGGCTCATACTTCTGGGCTGTTGGCAAATTCCAGAACTTTGTCCATATATAAGGCACACCAGATTATAAGGCGCACTTCCGGGTTTTGATCAAAATTTTAGGCTTTAAGGTGCTCCTTATAGTCGTGAAATTACTGTACATTACTTAACTAGCAAATTTTTTTTCTTCTCCATATGGGCCTCTCCAGTTTCTATACCCATTTACTTCCAAGGAAATTAAATTGTAGTGCTCTATTTATCAACCTATTAATAAATCATCTTCCTAGTGAAGAAATCTCATCTGTCTTTCCAGATTAGTTTTCTCTAAGAGAGCAGAATGGGAAATAAAGTGAGGAACCACTGCCTCTCAGTTCCTTCTCATCCTGTGAATTTAGTTTAATACAGCTCTGGTTTCTGTATCTCTTCTTCCATCCTTAGATGCTGAAAAGCTGAATGTCTTATTTTGTCTGTTCTTCCCTAATCCTGGAAGTGGTTTTCTGCTGGTATTTAATCACTATGTATGGCAGAGAAACGATCTTTCTTTTCCACATAGACATCTTGTTTTCCTGAAACACTGGGGTTTTTTTGGCAAAATATTAGATATGATGAAGTCATATTAGGAAAAGGAAAAAGTTAAAGACATCTATTTAATAATACAATAAAGTATGATTGCCTTCCTTGCTAATTCAAGGCAAGGATCAAAGTAAGCTTATCATGGTCAGGATTCTTAAGTTTTTTTAACTTCTTATTTAATCTTCACCTATTATCTCTTTTAAAAGATAATTTGCTATTGAAAGCATGGTGCTTAAAATGCCAGGGTCATAGATTCAATCCCTCTATGGGTCATTTACATTACTTGAATTCAGTGGTCCTTGTGGGTCCCTTCAAACTCTGAATATTCCATGATTACATAACTATAAGCACATGTTCAAAATCATATTGTTTACACTGTTCATTCAAGGATGAGACAAAGATTAAAAAGCACCAAAAAAGCTCTCATAGACTTTTGCAGTCTACATACCTGGTAAATTAAAACATCCAAACAAGAATATTCCAAATATTTGTTTCATAAAATCAGGAGTATACTATAATTATTGATTATTAATATTCCCTGTTAGTCTTAGCAGACACTGTATTCACTAGATGACATTTCACTTCTCTAAGTAATTATGAAGGCTGATCTCATGTAGTTGAAACAGTTAGCAACTTTCTTTCAAAATCCCTTAGAATTCCTCATTATAGGTGTTTCTCTATGAAAATTTCCCGCCACCAGGCAGTAGGGTGAAACTGTTCAATTCACAGCAGCAGCAATTTTCTTAATAAATCTCAGAAGTTACAGGAACTTTCAAGATAGACTGAGTCTCCAGAGCCTATATAGCAGTCTCATTTAAAAAGCTGATATCTAGGAATTTGCTCCAGTTCAGCCAAGGGGAGTCTGATCTTCTTCCTTGATTATTGGCAAGTAACTTGGCAAAAATAGTGAGAGGACTGGAGGATTTCTCCTGCCCATTATTTGTACAGTGTGGAATTGGAATTTTTGACCACAATGGAAGAAATGGTTTCTGTGTGTGACCAAACATACAATGCAGATCTCAATCTGAGACACTAAGATTCAACTGAGATAGATTAAGACCTGAGACAGAAGTGTTGAGTCCAAAAGATATGCAGTGAGATGGAAGAAAAAATAGGCAGACTCCCACAGGAACCCAGCACAGTAGCAACCATAACTTTTTCCCATGGTACAGGAATAACAACACATACTCCTTTTCTTATGTTGTTTTTTTTCCCAACCTTTGTCTCTTGGCACAATAAATGTTACCGGTAAAGGGTGACAAAATCTATATACCTGTAGTGCATTAAATATAAAGAATGTCAACTTCATCTGAGAAATCCAGAAAGGATTATAAAAGTAATTATATATATATATATATATATATATACATATATATATATATACATATATATACATATATATATACATATATATAAAAGTAATTATATTATGAATAAAAAGTGTCCAGTATTCAGTTTTCACTAAACACTATTAACCTTTTTCCACCTACCTTTTAGAGCACACAGTTGCTACAAAACCAATTATATTAAGCAAATGGTAAATGGTCTTTTTTCTCTCAAAATTAAATCAAATTAATAATGGTTCTGCAAATTTGACAGGCAAAATTGAGATTGCCTTTTTTCTTGTGAATGAATGTAGTTCATAAGTCAGAAAATATTACATTAATAGTTAATAAAACAATTAAACTAAGTAAATCAATACACCAAAATGTTTTTTAAAAAATACCCACCCCAGCACTGAAATTGTTTTATATTTATGCACTACTTCCCTACTATGAGATGTGAAAGTCTTGTAGCTGTCTTCAGTTCACTGATTGTGTCTCCTCAGCACTCACTCACTCCTTATTAAGTATTGAAGCCTCCCCTGCATTCAAATCCACACTGTATTAATTTCTATTGGAGTAATATTCTTATCTTCCTGAGGACCAAATATTTGCAGTCTTCATTGAAGGATTGCCAGAGAAGAATAGACTGAACAGGTTATGTCTTCATGGAATTGTACTTCCTTTAATCTTTAATGTGGTCTAATCTTGCAACACATTCTGTGTGTAATAAGGCCTGAAACTCAGGTCTTTGCACATTAAACAATCAGACAAGGTGACCCCAGTAGTTTTTAATTTAATCTCTCTTTATGTAGGGATTAAATGTAAATCCAATTTTCATTTCCAGCTCCTAATTATCAATAAAATATTGAGTTTGCATAATAATTCAAAGATTAGTAGAAGCAGAAGAGAGAAAATGCATGTTAAAATACTTGACCTATCTTCATTCTCTGTGAACTATATCATTCCATTCCACTAAATGCAAGGTGTCCCAAGTGATTATATGACTTGATTAGAGAACGCTCTTATGGGTAGGAGCACCAATGAAGCCAGTAATATCTGTGATAAGGTAGCTCAAAAAACCAAAAAAACCAACAATAAAATAATTTTTATCTTGAACATTTCTGGAGAGCTGTGAGCTTACACACTTTTCTAGTGTAAAAATACCTTGTCAGAGATGTTTGTATGAAATAAAATATAAGATACTAAATTCAGAATCAGCTGCCTGTCTTTGTACTGCTACTGTACATACTAAAGATTTTTAGAGCTTCTCCTAATTGTATTCATTAGAATTCAATGCTCCAGCTGGATAAATTACATAGTCTGTGTAAACAACCCTGTGAAAATTTCCTCTTCCGTAGTATTAATCAGCTCATTGTCAAAGCAATATTCTCAGATCTGAGTTGTACAAGAGTAATGCAGAAAAACTTCAAGCTGTTTGCCCAGACTTGGGCTCCATGGGAGCTGAGTGTTGGTTGTTCACAAAGACCCAATGTGTGACTGATGAATAGAGCCCTTTAGCTTCAAGAGAGTAATGCTCAGCAGGAACAAAACTCTTCTCATGTTCAAAGTGTTTCCAATCTGTTTCTTTTTCTCCACAGCATGTTCTGTCACTCATTCACTATGTCAATCCAGATGGGAAGACAAACATAGACAAAGCAAGCAAATGTGCAGAATTTGGTAGAAATATCCACTGGAGCCAAATGGAAACTATACACTTTGGTTCCTTTGGGCATGCAGTTTCATACATTTTCAGATTACACAGGATGTAAGGTTCCAATCAAAAATTCCAACACATGGTTTATTCTTTTAGCATTTTCTGTTTTCTTTCAATCTGGCTTTTGTTTGTTGACTGTTTTCAGAAATAGACATTTGAAGCCTGTAGACACATATTTATGTGAGGAAGAAAGATGTAAAACAGCAAGTACTTTGTTCTGCAAATTACTGAAAACACGTAGAAAGAAAATGCTAAAGAAACAACAAATCTTAATGAGGGTTTAATTTTTCTTTTTTTGACAAGAGACACATCACGAAGGAAGAAACAAGGCAAAAGATGATCAGTGTCAAGTGCATGTGCACAAACGTCTGTAAATAAGGAAGTATCAAGAAGAAATAGACATTTGTATGTAGTACAAAAAACCTAGGAGATATTGGAAGAAATGAGATAGAGTTAGGTAGTTCACACAGCTAAGTTAGAGACAGGTGCAAGATATTCTGGGAAGACAAGATAAGGGGATTTTGCTATGTGTGAAGAAACCTAAAATGTGGGATGTCTTTCCACATGGTAGACAAAGACCTTACTGAGAACTCATGGATCAGGATGGAAGAAGAGGTCAGTGAGTGTAACTGCATGGTGGGGATATGTTACAGACTATAGTTAGGCCAAAATACACTTGAGATTACCTGAAGTTATCTTGAGATCACCAGCTCATTTTTGTGAAGATCTTGAACCTCCATGATATCTGCTAAAATAGCAACATGGTGGGAAGGGAGCAGTCAAGGATATTTCTAGAAGGTGTGAGAAGCAACTTCTTCATTCAGACACTTGAGCCAACTGGGGGTGCTACACAGGAGATTGTGCTAGTCACTAGAAAGCAGCTGTTTGGGGACATGGCAATCAATGACAGCCTTGGCTGTACTTAAAAAGGAAGAACGAAGATTTGCACTGAGAGTTTTGGTTTTCTGGAAAAAAAAAATCAAAATCAATAAAAGGACTTTCTATGGTGCATTAGTATTAGAAGGCTGAAGTAAGAAAATGTATGTCTGTTGTTAATTGGCTCAATGATTCAGTATACAAAGCAAAGACTGATGTTTTATATAGAGTATCTTCCTTAATTCAGACTTAAACAACAAAGTTTCCCAGGCCTTTGTCCTCAGACAGTTGTCCTTGAATGACTGTTCCTTATTTTCTTTGAAGCACTGTGGAGATCAGGGGAGGTCTACAGCAAAAGGAGGAAGTCAAGTGTTGCTCTCATCTTCAAAGAAGATCGAAGTACAAGCAGGCTAACTACAGGTCTGTCAGCCTTGCTTCAGTCCCTTGGGAAACCTGACTCAGACCTCTAGAAACACATTTCTTGGCACAGAAGGTGGTGTCTGGGAAAAATGAGCGCAGAGGTACCAGGACTGAGTTATCCCTGCCCAATCCTGATTGCCTTCAGTGATGAAATTACTTGTTTTATGGATGGGTAAATAAAATTTACCTCAAATTAAGCAATGCTTTTGACACAAATTCTCATGCTATTCTCTATCTATGATGGAACTTTATGTTCTAGAGGGCTGAACAATTAAATGCCTGAAAAACAAGTTATAGAGGTAGGCAAGAGAGCCATATACAGGAAGCTAGCAAAAGTGAGTATTGCATGAGTCTGGAGGAAGTGATGAAATTCTCTCTTATCAAGCTTGGAACTTATATCAAACTGTGTGAGTGTGGATATGCAACCAACACACTCAATAGCAGAGCTGTCATTCAGAAGGACCTTGACATGCTAGAGGAATGTGCACACAGAAACCCGTGTTTCTAGCAGCATGCAAAAATTGCAAAGCTGCGTGCAGTATCTTGTCTCTGGGAGCAGATCTTCAGGAAACTGCCTGGGGATTTTTCAGCCTGGAGAAAAGACCACCTCAGGGAGACCAAACAACCCACCCATCCTCCTGTGCCAGGAGGATCACAAAATGGTGGAGCCCTAGTTCGCAATGCTGTGTGCTGTGAAAACAACTGACTTGAGCTGAAGCAAGGAGGTTTCAAAGAGTGTGTTAGGAAAAACATTTTCACCTCAAGTCAGTCAAGTTGTGAAGCATGTTGCCCAAAAAGTGCCTGCAGTCTCCATCTGTGCAATGTAGTCTGACCCTACAGCCAACTCCGTTTTGGGTTACACCAGAGACTCCTGAGCTTCCTTCCAGATGGAATTGTACCGAGATTTTTAAACTATTACATAAGGGCTTTTTTTTCTTATGAGACTTGAACATTTGCCCTAAGAACTGTACTGTCTATCTGCCCAGTTGCAATTTTTCTACTCTTTTTGATCTGATGCTGTTTTAGGAGACAAGAGAATAAATCAACACATGAACAATATAAGGCTGCAGGTCTTTTCATTGGTCCTTTTCATTCTTCTGCAATATCTGTACTACATTTTGAGAGAGATGAGCACCTTTTTGAGCACCCTTGTGCCAGGTATACTTGGAAAGATGGACATGTTATCTTGGTTTAAGACTTTCAAAATTTCTAAGGAACCTGAATGTTCAGTTCTGATTAAATCTACAAAGGCAACTTCAAAAAAAAGCGTTAAAATATCTGAATTTTATTTTATTATTTTATTCATCTAGTAGAAAAGCGATATAGTTGTAACTTTCTGAATGAATATTTGATTGAAATATTTTTATCAAGGTAGTCAATCATAAATAAATCACAAAGAAAAAAAAACTAATCTTTTTTTGTTTCAGTGAACCAATTTTTATCACTAATAGAAATTAAGTTATTTCATTTTTAGACTTGTTTGTTTGTTTTTTTCTGACATATTGACAATAAAACTAATAAAGATATCAGTGGTGAGAGAAGGCAAAGAATGAGACTGTGAAATTCTACAAAACTAAAAGAAAGTAATTACGTGATAAAATGTATTTTTCCAGCATATTTTATGTATTTGAGCATTCCGTTTGCAAAACACCACTTTACACTTTGTTTATGCAAGTTATTTGGATTTCTACCAAGTATTTAAAATACCAATGTTCTATTTAAGAATGAAGTCACTATGTTTTTTCATTATGTCCAGGAATCTTATATAAAAAAATATTGATGTAGTGTGATAGAAGGGGAATAATCATATTTGTAGGTGTGTGAGGCTGCTCGATCCAAGTTACTGTTTTTCAGAGACTGCTTAGAGCCATGATGTTAGGTAAGACAATGGAGAGTGAGGTGAAAACAATATTTCTCCTTCATCTGTCATCTTTCTCCATATTCCTGCTCTGTAGTTGCACTTTCCATGATCACCTGTCATAAACCTCCTATGTGGTGGTGACCTGTCATGTAATTGAGACTTCAGCATCTATCTCCAATTATATTTGACATGCTGTTTTCTGTACAGTGATTTTTTTGTTTGTTTTGTTTTGGTTTTTTTTGGTTTTTTTTTGTTTACATTCATGCCATAAAATAAAGGAGGTTCATTAATCCAATAGGATTAACAGGAATATCACAAGAAATCTAGTGCTAAATTATTTGCAGGCAATCTGGTTTGGGTGTCTGTGACAGATAGAAGCTAAGCCTGTCCCAAAATTCATTTGTTCAATTTAGATGCTTAGTATAAATTCTAATATATGTTGTAAACAGGAATTTTCTCCTACCCATTTCACAAGTCATGCTCAAATGAATTTACAATGCAACAAAAAGCAATATACTGTAAGTAGTTGGACTTTTTTTTGTGTCACAGTAAAAAAAAAGAAAATAAAACTTATGTTCTGAAGCATGCTGAAGAAAACTTGCAACACACTCATTTATGTGAAGTCAACTATAAAACACATTGAAAGTTTTCATTCAGATTACAGTTTCTAATCACATAGTTTGTTTGTCTTAAAAACAATCCTATTCCATGCATCTGATTATTCAGGTTATACATTCCTAAACTAGTGTGATTTACATTTGAATGAAGTTTCCAGTTTTACTGAGTGACATGGAACCTAATTAGATTCTGTAGGAGTGTCAATTATAAAAAGTAAGACTCTGGAAAATTAGTCTAAATAAAATTTTACTGAACAGAACATGCAATTACAATATACATCAGAGTACTTCCATTATTACTTGTAGATTATTATTATTTTATTTTCTCATGAAGAAATGAAAAGTCAACATCTGTACTATTAGCAGTGTGTTATTGATGACATAAGAAAAAATTCTTATATGGTGCCCAGTTTTAGCCAGTATCAAATCTGAAACATCCTTCTGCAAAGATGTATGGAACCTGAAATATATAGGATTTGATCAATAAAGTTAATATGTTATATGTTCAATACTATTGTGAGTGTATGCTACAGACTGCTTGATTGGAAGAAGTAAATGAGACCTTCTTTATACAATTGGAGAAGGTTTCACAGTTGTAGGTTCCAGTCCTTATGGAAGACTTGGACATCCCCAATATATGCAAGAATGACAATGCAACAAGGCAGCAGTAACACAGGATGTGTATTGATGACACCTTCCTAACACAGGTGATAAAGAGGGGAGATGCTCTGCTGAATATGATGCTCACAAACAAAGAGGAAATGCTCAGAGAGTATAGGCTGAGAGCTGTCTTGGCTGCAGTGACCACGGCCTACTGCAGTCAGGATCCAGAGAAGAAAGAACAAGGCAAAAAGCAGTATCACAACTGTGGACTTCTTTAGAGATTTTGGCCTTTTCAGAGATCTGCCTTGAAGAATCCCATTGGATATGATTCTGGAGAGAAAAGGAGGTCATAAGAGTTAGTTGATTTTTAAGGATCATCACCTCCAAGCTCAAGAATGGTCTATCTAGAAGTCAGCACCTTTGAACAAGGAGCTGCTGACACCTCAAATATAAAGAGATATGTATGTCAAAAATAAACAGATGTATATGAGATATGTTAATGTGGTCTGGTGATCTACAAGTGGTATAGAGACACTGTCCTATGTGAGAACTGGAAAAACAACATGTCACTGCTATCTTCAAAAAGGTTAATGTGGAGGTCGATGGCCCAACTGGGGGAGAACTTGTCTCTCTCCCCTGGAGGGAATGTCCTTAGGCACTCCCTCATCATAGTGGATAGACAAAGTTACTCCCAGAGTGCCTCTCTATTCTATGTTAAATTGGCTGTATCCCATTTTCCCTTCTCCGCCTTGTACCACCTCTGCACCCTCAGTTTTTTTAGTTGCTCTCCCCCACTCCTTATCTACCCTATATAAACCCTATTCCCTCTGACCCTTCGAGCTGGCTCATCCCTGGATCCCTCCGAGGAAGAAGATCAATAAAGCTTTGCCTTGGA